>JAQQAC010002701.1:28264502-28274551 GCA_029783875.1 Phataginus tricuspis | reverse complement strand
TGTGTGTGTGTGTGTGTGTGTGTGTGTGTGTGTGTGTGTGTGTGTTTGCATTTGTAGATGTACAGATATATTCATGAATTGTACTGTTGTTCCTTTCTTTCAAGGATGAATCCTTTGATTCTTTTGTCCTCTCCAATTTACATATATGTTTTCCAGAGTTTGGGGACCGTGGAGTTTCTAATTCTGTGTATATTTATCCAATACAAATGAATCCTACAGGAACAGAAACCAGAAGCTCACCATTAAATCTATGACAATAATTCTCTCCTCCTCCTGCATCTCTGACTCATCTATCTGCGTCCTGTTGGCTAAACACTGTCTGTTCTTTAAATGGGAGTGTTCTCAGGCTCTTATCCTCTTGTCTCCTCAAAGTCTGTGAACTTTCCCTGGGTGCTACCATTAATAGTAATATTAACATAACAGTACATTATCTACTAGTTAATATGCTGATGACTCCAGAGTCCACTGCTCCAGCCCAGACCATTCTCCTGTGCTCCATGTGTTTCTAAAACACTGTTTCCATCACATCTCTTCCTCCTCTCACACATTTTCCTGTCTTTATGAATGCTGCTAACATCACCCTAGCTAGATACTGGAGAATCATCCAAAACTCTCTCATGGCATTTGTCTCAACACATCTGTTTGTGTCCCAAGTCCCATACCGTACGCCTCTTTTGCACCTAAGTGTCTCTCTCTGTCTACATCCCAGTGCCCCGTAGTTCCTCGCCCATCCTCACTGCTGCTACTATCTCTTAGGCTTTCTCCAGCTTGCAGGGTCTTTCCCTTCATGTGCACCTTCAACATTCCCAATGCAGCACTCTCTCTAACATAAATGGAGAAGTAATACCCCTCAAATAACATATGAGTAATACCCCTCATGTAACAAATATTATTTATTATTTAAGCTGCATTGAAATGTACATTGGGAATACAATGCATGAGTAATACAGCATCTGCCCTCAAGCAGTCTTCTGTGAGGCTTGGTGAAGCAACAGATAAAACAGACATAAAAAAGTATGATGGGCTAAATTAGTCACTGTATGGTGGCTTCTGTCTACACATGTACTGTCCACTACAGTAGCCACTACCAAGCCACACGTGGCTATTTACATTTAAATTGATTACAGTGAAATAAAAATAAAAATTGTATTTCTCAGTCATCCTACCACATTTCAAGTGCTTAATAACCACATGTGGCTAAAGTCTGCCCTGTTAGATGGCACAGATTATAGAATATTTCTGTCGTTGGAGAAAGTTCTGTTAGATTACACTGGTCTAGAGAACTTTGTCCATGTAAGTCTAAGGAATTTTGAAAACCCGAGGAATTTATGCTTTTACCTACTTTATCTTTATAGCTCTCTAGGGTTTTATTCTAGATCCTATAGTTTTATAGATTATATAATAATTTTTAGCTGGTTTAACTGTATATTATTTTCTGTAGCTTGCTTTGGCCTGCTATTTTTATCATTTCATAACTTTATGCTTACAGCTTTCAACCCCTTTACCAATCTCATTCCCACCTTCTGTAGTTTGTCCTTTAGTCCCTGAAGGTCTTACAAGTTTCTTTTGATTGATCCTCCATTTCTTTCTCTGCTGACTCACCTAAGTAGATGAAAAGACACAGAATAAAATTCCTTCCTGGGATGAAGAACATTACATGTAGTAGTGGCTCCGTCAGTTACTAGAAGTATTTCTTCCTTGTACCGCATACCAGTCCAGTCCCTTTTTAAGAAGGTCTGAAGTCTCTCACTTTTGCTGGATTTAAAAATCTTTTAGTGAACAATCCATTTAAACAGATGTGACATTCTAGAGGGAACAGGTGGTGATAGATAATACCCAGTGTTTATTAAGCATTTGTATTTGCCCAGCTCTGTGGTAAATTAGATGTCTCCAGTCCTCCCAGCGATTCTGTGAGGTCCTGAGAGGTCACTGTCACACAGTCATGAGCTCTGATTCCAAAGCCCATGGTCCTGAGTGGGAGAGCCCCCTTAGGGAAGGACCCACAGACAGTGTCTCTGCTTCAGTGATGGCAGGAAGCTTTTTGTACTGAATCTGCTCATATGCTTTATGAATGTGGTTGCATTAAAGGATATGGGGCCAGGTGTTTGAAATTTTGGTAACTCAGGTTGGCCTATCCACCAGTAATCCTAACCGGGATGAAATCACATCAAATTTTGAGTCTTTGTTACTTTTCGCTATTTTATACTGATCTTTAAACAAACACAATTACTATTCGTGGCAAATGGATGGCTGTCCCTTTGGGGATGTGATGGGCATGATACAGAGACGTCTCTAGGCCCACCCACCGGGCGCCCCGCCCACAGGCCCGCCCACCTTGCAGCCTGGAGTCCTCTTCACCAGATAGCCACATGGCTGGCTCCCTCAAAGTAGTAAAAGGTTTTAGGACTGCAAGTGAGATTTTTTTCATTCTAATACAGTTGATTTTCGTGATTCGTAGTAGTTATGTTCTGTGTAGTCACCATGCACACTGGACTAGTGAATGTTGAAATACTGTCCACAGGGCTGATAGAGGGCTAGGGTCACGGTGTTTTTGTCACGTGGTCAACGTGTAACCTTGTTTTATGTGTTTCTGTTTAAAGACACCTTTTTAAATAAACACTATTGATTCTGTAACATTGAACTGACAGCCTGAGGCCCTATAACTGATGCTGGAATGTGCTTCTATCACACACGTGCTTCCTCTGTAAGGCACGGCACAGCCCGGCACTTAGAAACACCAGGCAGCCCTCAGCACTGTGCTGGGGCCATTGTAGACAGGGAGATCACTAGCAGAACACAAAAATGTGAAAAAAAGGGCACCAAATAGACTGTAAAAAGGGCACTTGCTTAGAGCATGAGAGCTAAAACGGGGCAAGGTGTTGCTTTGTTCGACCTCAATGACCGGTGATTCAGATTTGTGCCGCTTTGTGCACGTCCACGAACAACAATTAAAATGCTCTGAGGATTGATTTTGAGGCTACAAATAGAAGTGAGTTAGGGGCTCTGCAAATATGGGATCCAGGGATAATGAGGGCTGGCTGTATTCTCTGCATTTAAAAATAATATGCTTGAATGACTTTCATGAAAGAAAAACAAACTGAAAAAAATTGTTAGCAGTGCCTGGTTAGGAAAATATCCTGGATAAAGATGGAGCTTTAAGAGTAGGTAGCTGTAATGGGTTTAATGCAAATAGCTCAAAAAAATACAAAACACATCCTAGGAAATTCTTGCATTTCAGAATAGCTATTTGTCTTGGATTTCTTTTGCTTTGGGGCTAAGTAACACCAAGCCCAAACTTTGATCACAGATAATAACCCTCCTGTGATTATAAAAAGGTGGGGCAGTGTGAGCTAATAAGAGAGCCTCAGAAGAGCAGTTGACATTAAACTATTGAATAAAACAGTATTTTATATTTTTTCATGATAATCAAAACAAAGATTTATTCAAATATGGCATTACTGGTTCAACAGCACTATTTTTCTGAAAAGGCAGGAGACATAATTCACACTTACGAGGAAGGTGTTTGGAATTTTAGATACCTGCTTGTGGTAATGTGTAGATTTTTCAACAAAATTTAAATGATAGTATTTTTTTTCTCTCTCTTTCTCTCTGGTTGGCTTAGCTGTTAAGTCTGAGAACCAAGATCCAAACCTTTGTTATTTCCCCAAGTTCATGCCTTTAACCATTATATCATGCTGTCTTATTACATGTCTGTGAGACCCTGTCACAATATTACCAGGGCATAAAATATGTATAAACCAAATGCTTTTTAAAGATTAGATGCAGAAGTACTTTCTTCTGTATAAAGTTTTAATACTAGAGATTGCATAATGTTCTTCTGAGTGATTTAGCTATAAGCTGATCCAAAAATGATGAAACAAATGAGTATGCCTCATATTACACGTCTCATGTCGTTATTACTCATATCATGGATGGATGATCACAATCCAAGAAAACATTTGAAAATTGGACTAAAGACAAGAGGATCTTTACACCATCTCACTTTAACTCCTGGATATGACATATTGTGTATACAGAAGCAAAAACGTTTTCCCTATAAAACCATTTAATACCATTTTATACATACATGATGAATACTGTTTATGCTTATTCTTTTCCAAGTCTTTTTTGTATATCCAGATTTTTTGTAAATACTTCTGCATCATATAGTCTGTTAAATATGGTAATTGAGTCCTTGTATGCAGTCTTCCAATATGTTATGCTATGATGAACTGTGGCATTGAAAAAAGAAAGGGAAAACATAAGATATCCTTTGATCACAAAAGAACTTATGATTTAGACAAGGGATAATAAATAGGCCAGGGTAGGAATAAAAGATAGTCCTGTGAGCTGGATGGTTCTACACGTCTCACCTAACCTTGGCCTGGAGGTGAAGTGGAAGCCCCAGGGAGGCGAGGGGAACCGAGCGGAAACACTGGCGCGGAGGACTGGCCCAGCTTAGCTGCCGAGCATTGATTGGCCGGGAGATTCTCAGGGACGTCACGTTGCTGTGATCGTGGCACCTCTTTATCCTCCTCTTTTTTTTCCCCCCATTTTACTTATGATTGTAACATAACTGGGAAAGTCTGTCTTTCTGTAATAACATACAGTTCTTGTTTTGGCATATTGTATTTATAGTGTATTTTATTCTGACAGCAAATACATATATTAACAATTATTTTTTAGAGGCGTTAATATTCAAAACATTAAGAACTCATACAACTCTAAAGCAAAAAAAAAAAAAAAGAAATCCAATTTTTAAAATGGGCAGAGGAATAGACATTTTTCCAAAGAAGACAGACATGGCCAAAGACACATGAAAAGATTCTCAGTTTCACTAATCATCAGAGAAACACAAATCAAAGCCACGAACAATGAGCTTCACTTCACACCAGTCAGAATGGCTGTTCTCAAAAAGACAAGAGATAGTAAGTGTTGGGGAAGATGTGGAGAAAAGGAGCCCTTGTACACTACTGTGGGGATGTTAAGTGATGCAGCCACTATACAAAAAGGTGTGGCAGTTCCTCAAAAAATTAAAAATAGTTACCATGTGATCAAGCAGTCATACTTCTGGGTATATATCTGAAGAAAATTGACTCAAAAAGATATTCACCCATGTTCATTGCAGCATTATTTACAATAGCCAAGTTGTGGGAACAACTTGCGTGTCCGTCTGTGGATGAATGAACAAAGATGTGCATATACACAATGGATTATCAGTCACCCATGAAGAAGAAGGAAATCCTGCCTTTGCAACAATGTGGATGGGCCTCGAGGGCATTATGTGCTGTGAAATAAGTCAGAGAAAGGCAAATACCTTATGATCTCTCTTACATGTGGAATCTAAAAAAAAGAACAAACTTCTAGATAGCATGAATTGGTGGTTACCAGAGGCGGGAGTTAGTGGGTGGGCAGAAGGGGTGAAGGTGGCCGAAAGGAACAAACTTCTAGTAATCAGTAAGCCCTGGGGTTGGATGTAGAGCATGGTGACCATAGTTAATTACACTGTGCGTGTATTTGAAAGTTGCTAAGAGAGTAGATCTTAAAAGCTCTCATCACAAGAGAAAAGCATTGGAACTCTGTGTGATGGTGGATGCTAACTAGACTCACTGTGATGATTTCACAATATACACAAATACCGAGTCATTGTGGCACACTTGAAACTAGTATATGTCAGTTACAACTCAGTAAGACAAGGAAGTGGGAGACACTGGTTTTAGACAAATATGATCATTGTAAAAGGTAATTATCTTCCCCTCAGGAAGGAGAAAGATAAGATGCAGAAAACACATGTCATTCTCTCCCTCTCTTCTCCTCTCCCCCAACCTCACTCACACAAAATAATTATTACCGCTGGCTTAAACAGTAACTTGGGTCTCTGACAGTTTCGTCTGGCCACACAATTAAAAAGCCAGTACTTACTAACCCTCAAAAGGGAAAACGGTGGTTTTTTTTCAGAGGATCTGAAAGCCCCTCTGAAAGAGTATCTAAACAACAAAGTCAGAATATAGTTTTCTTCAGATGAGTGCCAGTGCCCAGGGGAGCAAAGCTTCTGGGGCCGGATCACTGCCACAGAGTGTCTACTGTCACCTCGCTTAGGAGCCAGGCCCCAGGACACTTTGGGGTTGTTGATGTAGTTACACACAGTCAGTCACATACAGTTTTATGTAGTTTTAGATAAACGGACATACCTTCTAGTAATGAAGCTTCCGGAGAGTCACTATGGCCCACCGTTTGGGTGTAATACAAGGAAATTTCACTTCAGGAGAGTTTTGTCCTTTTATCTCCATTTTTGTTGGATTGGGGTTCCCTTCATTCCCTCCAACTAAAGCCATGGAGGACTGTGGCGCGGGGTGTTCAGCTGGGGCAGCGGGCCTTGGCTGTTGTGGAAGTGGTAGCCTAATGGGAATATGGCCATCAAACAACGTGTGAGAGCCGAGCCACGGGCCCTCGCGGGGCAGGACCGCTGTGTGGGGCTTATAACAGGAGGCGCTAGCCTGTTTGAAAGGGAGGGATTCCTGAAAAATTCCTGTTTCTTCTAAAATCTGAAGGATTCAGAACAGCCGCATGTGGAGACGCTGACTCGGGGAAGAACCTCGCGCATTCTGGGAATGCAGAGAAGTCCAGCTTGGCTGTATCTTGGGGTGCCGAGGGTGGCCCATGGTGTGACTGGAGAAAGGGTTTAGGCCACATCACAAAGGCCACGTTAACTGCTTTGTTTGTTCAAGTGCAGTGGGAAGGTCTATGGAAAAGTTGAAATGGGGGGGTCGACGTGATTAAATTTGTATTTAAAAGGGTCACTGTGAATGCTGTGCTGAAAATTGGTTGGAGCACAGTGAAACAGTTCTGACTAGAAATGGTGAGCCCCTGGGCTTATCACCATTCTGACACAGGGACAGCAGGAGGTTTTGAGTGTGCTTTGGAAGGAAAGCTCCCAGAACTCGGTGATCTGAATGTGGGCGTGAGCAGCTAGGGAGTTTATCTGCCGTAAATAAACACATTTGTGACAGATGGCAGTGTTGTTATTTTAGAAGAGATACAGAGACTAGGACTGCAAAGCCTGTCTAACTGTAGTCATTGTTTTTTCTTTCTGAGCTATTGACTTAAATTTTAGGCACATCTAAGTAGCTTTTACTCTCAAAACTAGGAGCTAGAAATAGGAAAAAATAGGAAAAAAATTCACTCGAGTTTAAACTGTGTTATTTAGGCAGCTATCTGCTTTTGGTGAATTTGGAACCCCTTCTCTTTGATGGAAAGCCTTTGAGCGTGTCTTTTGTTCTTCAGGAAAGCGCTCTGGCAGTCATAAGCTCTTATTCATCGGCTTCGATGTTGATTTTAATTTTGAAGATTGTAGGGGCTCAATTTCTGTAAAAACCAAGAGGCTTTATATCACCCTGATGTGACCAGCAGGGGTCACTTCCTTGTTAGATCTGTTTTGGGGATTCAGAAGGGGGTGGGATTAGTTGATCAGACTCCGAAAACAGGTGGATTATGAAAAAAACATTCTTTAAAACCTTACAGAGTTGAAATCCAACTGACGTTTTTTTCTTGAACCTGTAACTCTATGATTATCTCTTTAATCTACTGTAAATGTGATCCAAGCCATTAAAGGTTACATTTAGGAACTGGGGTTATCCCCAGGTTTGGCTTTGAAGGCTTCCTATTAATTATTGTAATTTGCCGCTAGGAACCGTGACCCTGAGATGTCACATTCAGTCTCGCACAGAGTGCGTGTGAGGTGCCGATCGGCATCATTGATCGGTGACGGTCTCTCTAGTTTCAGAACTACAGAACTGATTAGATAGAAATGGGCCCTCCTTTTCTTCAGGAAGATACCACTGCTATTTTAGTTTAAATATAACTGTGTATGTAGACTTCTCCTGAAAAGTGTGCTGCCAACCTTTTTTCCCTTGTCATCCTTCCTCACCATTAACCTTAAGCTTCTGAAGGTCCCTGACATTTTGCAGAGGCAATATACACAGCAAACTCAGCTCAGAGCATTTCTTTTTTATCTCTCTGACTTACCCATTCAGTCATCCATTCAGCCCACCTGCCTTTACAAGCCTTCTGAGCACCTAGTATCCTGAGGCACCAAGTGAACAAACTTGCCTTGAGCCAGAGAAATTCATGTCCTAAGTGGAAGGAAGTTCTTTGTGTCATCAAAAATTGTAATAAAGTCTTATAATTGCTATAAAGACGTATGTACCATGTGGGAAGAAAGAGTTTATGATCAAATAAGATTGAGAAACACGAGGCACCTGAAGCTAGGCAGATTTCTCCACCGCAGGGCTCCGGGACATTCCCAGAGCTGACATGCACTGTGCGTCTCCAAAGGCGGCATCCGAGTATGAAGTGTTTTCCAACTTTGTTGCCACAAGTTAGAGATGACAGGATAAGAAGGAACTCCAAACCGTAACGCTTGCTAAGCTGCTTGCAGGGACCATGAAGAGAGCATAAATAACTCTGATACACAGCCTTTTCTTTTTAAGGAGAGAGAGGGACAAACAGGGCTGTGTAAATGTAAATTTCAATATTTATGTCCTTAATTCCAGCCAACCCAACACAGCCCTCTCTCCCGCTGTGGGCTTGCCACTCACTCTGAGGCTTCTGTACTTCCGTGCTTTTGAATTTCCTACCTGTGCTCAAAAGTAACATTTGTCCTGTTATTGAAACTTATTCAACCTGATATTTTAACACTCACAGATGCTTTCCTTTTTAGGCCTATTCCCTAATTATGGTAATTATCTGCAGTTAAGGAATTTGGAAAACAGTTTCGTTTTGTTTTTGTTGTTTTTTTCTCTTTCTCCCATCTGAGGCTGTGGGCATGGAGGGGTCCTTAGTTCTCATCTCCTTCCTCCTTGAGTGTAGCCTGACACCCATCCTAGGGCAGGGGTTCTCATCCTGGTGTCTACAGACCCCTAAAGTTTTGGGTAATAGAACTCAGGAGTCTGTGAACTTGGATGAGAAAAAATAATCACATACTTATTTTCACTCATCTCTGAGCTGCAGGTGGAATTCCTGTGAATATAAGCTACGAACCACTGTGGTGGCTATACCTTGACTTTGCAACCAGTAGAAGTCACAAACATTTCCATACAACATTTCCATTGTTGGTATCTTAAAGCATCCCTTATAGTCATTGCTACTTTAAAGCATAGGAGTACTAGATCACCTGGTAGACTTTAACCGCGATGTACATTGTGTTATTGTATCATAACTTTAAAAATATTTTGATAATTGTATTTCAAAATAATTTCCCCTATAATCCTATGTGTTTTATGTACTTAAAAACATTACTCTTAGAAAAGTTTTGAGACTTCAGCAGGCTGCCAAAAGAGGTCCCAAGTACAAGACAAAATTAAGAGCCCTTGTGTGAGCAGTTCAGGTTCAAGCACAGACCCCTGGCATTAGACGACAAAGTCGTAGCCAAAGGCAGCGTCTGCCACTGTCTTGCTCTTCCACACTCACCCCCCGCCTGCTGCCCCCCACCTCTGGGAACTTGTGAGACTTGTCGCCCGTTCTTTTTTTTCATCTCTCCAACACCTGCCTCAACTTCTGTACAGATGTTTGAGTGAATTCGTGCACTCATTCATTCAACAAACATTTGGGGACATCCTGTGCTCTGAGTGCTGTTCCAGATGCTGGAGACACAGCAGTGCACAGAACAAGCAGGGACCTGGCCCCTGTGGAGGCTGCACTCTCATGGAGGGAGGCAGAGCACACAGAGTAAATGAGCAAAGTGTAGGTATGACAAAGGATGTAAGTGCTGCGAGATGTAGAGCAGGCAAGAAATAGTGCTCACCAGGAAGGGGGGGAGCTTCAGGTTTTGAAGAGAGGGGATAGGGAAGGCTGCTGAAAGGCAACTTGGAAGCCACCTAAGAAAGTGAGGGGAGGGGCCTGATGGCAGTCCAGGCCGAGGGGCAGCAGGTGCCAGGGTGCGGTCATTAGCAGTCCAGGCCAAGGGGCAGCGGGCGCTAGGGTGCGGCCATTAGCAGGCCAGGCCGAGGGGCAGCGGGCACCTGGGTGCAGCCATTAGCAGGCCAGGCCGA
>JAQQAC010002701.1:28174109-28264492 GCA_029783875.1 Phataginus tricuspis | reverse complement strand
CAGCCATTAGCAGGCCAGGCAAGGGGCAGTGGGTGCCAGGTGTCAGTGTGCCTGGTGGGCTGGAAGAAGTGAGGACCCTGGGGTGGTGAGAGCAGTGACCACAGGCAGAGCCGCAGAGGTGAGATCAGGTCCCGCTGTAGATGGTGGGAAGGAGACCACGGAGCCTTGTTTGCCCTGACATGACTTTGGTTCCGCTCCGCACAGAGGCCACGGGAGAGGCCGGGATCTGGCATGTCTGGGCAGTATGTCCGCTGCCTCTGTGTGGAGAACTGAATGAATGTTGTGAGCACGGCCGTTGTCATGGGTGTGGTGGGGCCTGTGCCTCTCACTGCCTAACGGTGTTCTACGCCCACAGTATGATTCAGGCCAAGGTGTAAGGGGCACACTAGCATTATTTTTGAGAAGTAACAGAAATAATACACATTTAGCTTTTAAGTATTTAGCCTTAGCCATTTTTAAGTATTATTTGTCACATTTTACATAATCAAAACAAAGTCAGCGAAAGAACAACTTCTCTGTTTTATCATTATCTAGACAGACTGTCTGGTAAATTCTTTGAGAGGTTACAAGAAGAGGGGTGAGGGAGGAGAGGAAGACGATCTTAATGAAGTTTGTAAAAACTGAATATTATATATATTTGACTTTTTAAATAGCATTGTTGAGATATGATTAATGTATCAGTACAATTCACCCATTTTTAAATGTACAGTCCAGTAGTTTTTAATATCTTCACACATATCTGCAACAGTTGCCACCGTCTATTTTAGAATATTTAGAACATCGCTTAAAAAATAAACTCCATACCCTTTTCTTTTACCTTCTCACCCCTCAGCCCAAGGCAGCCACTGATCTGCTCTCTCTATAAATTTCCCTGTCCTGGATATTGCATGTGAATGGAAATCATATGTGTGGTCTTGTGTGACTGGCTTCTTTCCTATTGCATGTTTTCAAGGCTTAACCATGTTGTACTGTTTATTCAGTGCTTCTTTTTCATGGCTGAATAACATTCCATTGTGGGATAGACCACATTTTGTTTTCCCATTTGTCACTTGAGGGATTTTGGGGTTTTCCTGTCTTTTGGCTATTATGAATCATGCTGCTATAAACATTGTGTACAAGTTTATGTGGGGGTGTATGTTTTCAATTCTCTTGGGTACTTGCCTTAGAAGTACTGTTGCTGGGTCATACAGTAACTTTATATTTAATCATTTGAAGATCAGTCAGACTGTTTTCCCAATGCACGGCGCCATTTTAGATTACCACTAGCAGTATGTGAGAGTTTTAATTTTTCCATGTCCTCACCAATGCTTGTTATTACCTGACTTTTTGATACTCGCCATCCCAGTGGTTTTGGTTTACATTTCCCTGGTGACTAAGGATGTCAAGCCTCTTTTCATGTGCTTATTGGCCATTTGTTTATCTTCCTTGGGGAAGGAAGATAATAATCTTCTGCCTATTTTTTATTTGGATCATTTGTCTTTTTATTATTGAGTTGTAACTGTCCTTTATATAGTCTACATGTAAGTCCCTTATTAGGTACATGATTTGCAGATATTTTCTCCCATTTTGTGATTTGTCTTTTCACTTTCTTGGTGTTCTTTGAAGCACAAAAGTTTTTAATTTTGGTGAAGTCTGCTTTTTTTCTTTTGTTGCTTGTGCTTATGATGCTGTATTTAGAATCCTTTGCCAAATCCAAGGTCATGAAGGTTCGACCCCTATGTTGTCTTCTAAAAGTTTTATAGGCTTGACTTTTGCTTTTAGGTCTTTGTTTTTAGTTACTTTTGTATATGGTGTAAGGTAGGGATCAGACGGCTCCCCAGCCGTCCAGCCTCCCCCTTGGGTTGGCTCCCTTGTCGGACATCAGATGACAGCAGATGGTGGGTTTATTTCTGAGCTCTCAGTTCTGACCCACTGATCGTTATGTCTAACCTAGTGTCGGATATACATTTGATTTTGAGGCATTTTCTTGTTTTTGTCTTTTCTTTTAAAGTATGTTGACACCCATGAAGATATATAAGCTTTTTTTTTTTGGTTTTGTTTTACAGTTTTTGAATAATATACAATTTTACAGTCATGATGATAGACCTAACCAGACATAAGAAATAATAATTCACCCAGAACTACATACTTAAATAGGAATATAAATACAAATTTTAGGCATTTCCTAAATGCATATTTTTTCTAAATGTGAATCACAGTTTTTATTTTGAGAAATAATATGCTTTTTACAGTTCTTTTTCAGTTTATAAAGAGTTAAATATCACCTCAGTTAGTCCTGACAGTAATTGATGAAATGGGGGTACTGTTATTTGCTGGTATTACTGTCTTCCCATTTTATCCGTGGGGAAACTGAAGCACGGAAGTGTGCAGTGGCCTGTCCAGGGTCGGTCACTCCGTGCAGCTGCAATCTGCTCTCCTAACCCCTTTTTATACTCTGGCCCCACTACCATGCTGCTCCTGTACTGTTGAATCAGGAATTGGCATTTTATTATATCACAGGCTCTTTATAAAGCAAGAGGGCTTATCTGGAGATCTTGAACCTCCATTTCTTGCTCCACTCTAGCAAGTACTTGCCCCACTCAGGTGTGGCCACTCACCAGTGGAAAATGGCAAAGCCACAGGCCTGAAGACCGAGCAGCCAGTGGGATGCACTCACTTGCTATTGGGTCACTCATGTGGCCTCTGCGACGTTACAGATTACTGTGTGGCCCATGCCCCCAGCATCCTTTAAGTAGCTCACACCATAGACGCTCAATCTCTCAATTCCCAGACTTCACTGTGGAAATATCCTCATGATTTCCAAATGGTTCATCTCTATACACAGTTCCTGTGTTCAGCCATGCACCAAGTACTTCTCAGGCCAGGCAATGCTAGGCCAAGGATACTAAGGTGGAAAAAAAATTCAAAAGTCCCTGACCTCCCAGAGTTTTTGCTGTGATGGGGAAACAGACAGCGGGTGAAGCAGGTCAGCAGGGAGATGGGATGCTTCGAGGAGGACCGCCTCTGAACCCGACAGTGAGTACGGCCTCAGCGCGCTGCTGTAAGCTCAGAGAACCAGCCACGCTTTAGATGAACACTAGTCTAGCCAGCAAGGGAGAAACTGAGAATACTGTGAGAGAGGAATGTAGCTGTAGAGTATTTCTTATGGCAGATTTCATTCATTTAAGCCTTGGGAGAACAGCAGCCATAGCAGATGCCGTCCATGGACCGTCCTCGGCTCCCTGCACGGTGCCAGCCTGGGGCTGAGACGTCCCCTAACCCGGCGGCCCGGGAAGAGCCCAGCCCGCCCTTCGGCCCTTCACACCACCCTTCCCGCCCTTCACAGTTGGAACGGCTGACATTCACAGTTGCCTCTCCTGCCCTATTTGGGTTTACTTTTTTCTGTAACAAGTATTAGCTACTGAACATACTATGTAATTTATCTGTTGAACACATTTATTTTTGTGTTCTCTTGCCAAAAATGCCAGGAAGGAGTGGATTTTTTATTTTTTCACTGATATATCCGGAGAAACATCTGGTAAACGGGTGCTCAGTGCTTGTTTTCTGTAAGAGCGACCGTCCGTGCGGGGAGGCAGTGGCAGCGGTGCTCGCGGGGCGCTCGCTCTGGCGGCCACACTCAGTCTCGGTTCAGGGCCTCGATGCTCGTTTGCTCTGAGCTTCGGTTCCCTTCTAGGCAGATTTTCTGGGGCTCAGTTTTACAGGTGACGGATGACAGTGAGGCTCAGAGAGGCTTTGTTGAAACCTTTTTTAAAAGTATCTTTTAATTTTTTTCCCAAAGGACATATTCCTAAATAAAAATTGAAGTCAGGGTTTGAACTCTGTTCTGCCTGGTTCCATCTTGAATTTTTTTATGATTTAAAATCTCAATAATATCATTTCTCCAAATTGCATATAATACAAGCAACATCTTTTAAATGCCCACAAAGGATGTAATTCTGCTGGGTCAGCCTCTGGCCTCTTCAGTAAGGTTCTGTCTGAGGCGAGAGAGCCCACAGGGGTTTTGAGAATGAGGGTGGAGTCACTCTAGACGCCGATCTTAACAGGTGGTCGTATGACTTTCCAGTTCATGCCAACAACGCATCATGCAACTGTCACCCATGGGACTTTAACTTTTTTGAAGACACTTGTCTGTGTGTCTTAATGATTCGGCACTTTTCCTGACTCTCCCTGTAGTATTCTGAATTTTTTCCCCCTGGAAGCTTTTTGACTTTGCTGAGCCCTCTGGCCGGGGCATCTTCCGTTGTGGCTACAGTCACAGCTAAAGACTCTTCCCCTCCTCCCTCACCAGCTGCTTGTCCCTTGCCCTTTACTCCTCGGGTGCCTCGCGATCCCCACAAGGACTGGGGGAATTGTGATAAGTATCTTCTGTGTTCATAATGGATCTTTCTTTTTCCTCCTGGGTGTGTGTGTGTGTGTGTGTGTAATTTTGGCTTTTAACTGGTTTTCATTTCCTCATTCTTTATATTAGCATCCTTTGCCTTACCATTAACATTTATTTGTGATTCCACAAAAATATCCCTCCCCAGCAACCCTTTTGCCTCCCTTTGGCTGCATTAGCTGTTTTCTATCAAATGATACTGTTGCCTTTGAAATCTCAACATTTTACCTCTTTTTTTTTTTTTTTTAATTCACAAAGGAGATCACTTGTTCTGAATACCTTTAAAAGATAACCATATTCCAAGCAGGCATGCCCCCATCAGAGGGACAGTCAGAGGGGCTAGGTCTCCCCATGGTGGCGCCCCCTGGGAAGGGCGCAACTGCCAGCCGGAGCTGCCTGCACTCTAGCCCCCAGGGGGCGGCGGCCGCAGGGCCTGGCCGCTCTCACTCCCTCACGCACGCACGTTTGCTGCATGTCCATTTCAAATGTTAGCCCCCAGTGGTATTACATGAAGACAGTAGTAGGCTTTGTGTTGAGACAGAAGGAAAATATTCTTAAACCTTTTTGACACCCTGGGAAATTACCATTTTTGGATATGAAAGAGCCTGCCACCTTACTAGTCTATCAATAGGTAAAAGCCGCTGACCCCAGGGCCGGGTCTGAGCCCAGGATCAGTTACAGTTGGCGTGAGCAGTGCTGAGTCACGGTGTTCTCAGGATGTTGTCAGTAGGCATTTTATTTTTATCTCAGTGAGACATCCTATCACTTGTAAGGCCAAAGAGAGGGACTCTGGGGTCCTTTAAATGTAACCATGCCGACAAGTGCCACCCTTTCTTTCTTGTGTATTGGTCTTTGATCGGCAACACTGGAGAGCAAAACCAGTGACCACCGCCCCTCCACCGTGAGTGCAGGCGTGATCTTCTGGAAACCACTTAAAGTATAATGACAATATTAACTAAGTACATATAATTTAGGGATTGACTATTCACATTATCATAGAATTCTGTACTTTCCAATTCCTTTCAGTAGTATTTGAAAAAGAGGTGACAGTTGAATTTAACACATTTAACATAAGTAGTAAAAAAAAATACATGTGGGTAAAACAGCCTACCCTCCTTCACAGATGGTTGTACGTTTCAGAATAAACCAACATGACTCATGATTCCTCACTCCATTACCTTCTGAAGCTTTGCTACCTGATCACTTTGCTGTTTTCAAGTTCAGACTAAATGGTTTCTTTCCTAAGTCTACTCATTTCTCAGAGCTCTAGCTATGTGAAATGCAAACTGCTAAAGTGTAAATTTATGCAAAGGTAGGTTGAGCATACAATACTCCCTTTTTAATTCTTTTCCAAGTACTGTCCTGCTTCTGTTAAGATACCACTAACTGCCTCAATCTTGAGTGACCCTTGCTTCCCTTTGAACTCCTATGTTGACCCTCTGCATCTCCCATTTGCCAGCTGGCATATGCTCCTTGCAGAACTGATCTTTAATGAATGTTGCTCATCACCTGGTCTGTAGATACTAAGCCAAGAGCCCATGCTGTCCCTTTCTGGTACCCCCAGTCCCAGCAGAAGGCTTTAATGGAGTGCTTCTGATAACTCCATGTGTGTAGGAAGCGTCCGGATCTCGCTGAACTGCAGATTGAGATTCGGTCAGTCTGAGGTGGAGCCTGAACTTGCACATTCGTGATGAACTCCCAGGGGCTGTGCCAGCGGGGCTGCAGGCCGCCCTTCAGGTGCCAGGTCTCTGGCAGGCTTCCTGTGGGTGTGATGTTGGTTTCAGAAAAGGACAGGAGATTTACATTTTGCTAAATGCTTCATTTATCTGCAACATGAAAATAGTATTAAGAAGGGAACATAAATTTAAGTCAATTTCTGAGAATAATTATAGGTGTAGAATGTCTTTCTTTTTTTTTTTCCTGATTTCTCTAGCCGATCAATAGGAGTGGACTTAACTTGTCCATTTTAGTAGATACCAGACTGGATGAGATTATATGTAAATACCCTCTGTTTCTGGCATCACTAAGTTTAGGCTTAAAAGCAAAAGCCTTTATAACATCTGAGTCATCCACTCTTTTTCTCACTTTTGTCCCACACACCTAACTTTGAAGAGCAAATGCAGCTTTCCCCATAAATTCAGGTTCTGTGGATATCACGTTTCAGGGTTAAGAATTATACATATACTTACTGTAAATCCTATAAAATCTTTCCTTCCCTTTTTTGATGGGATTCAAAAGTTAAGTGATGAAGAATTATCAACAAGCAGTGAATCGGGGTCCCCAGGCTTTAATGGCAGCCGGGAAACCCACGCTCCTTATTGCAGAGCACATTGTTGATCCCCCTTAGCTCCCCAAACACAGGGCTCCTCCAGGTTAATCTGGGAGAGCATACGTGCTCCCAATTTGATTGCTAGTATTAAAGTTCCACGTAGGACTTGTTTTTCTGGTATTTTGGTAGAAACAGTTCATTTGCTGCTTTCCTGGAAAGTGTTAAGTGCCAGATGTTATTTGGTGTGAGTCCACCTGGCCGACGCTTTCTGTGCCCCCCTGTCCCCAGCCCCACATCGGTGTCCGCGTCATCGTGGAACCAGGTAAACTAAAACTGCAGCCTTCTCTGTTCTGCAAGTAGAGAAATGAATCATTCTTTATATAATTTTTATTGTTTTCCTTCCAATTATTGAAGTACTTTATGTTTATTATGCCCACCCCCAACAAACCAAACAAAAATTATGGAAAAGAAACAAGACCCAGCTATACAAAAATTAAAAAAAAACGATTGTTTTTCTACTTCCCTGAAATAAACAGTTAACATTCTGGCCTCAAGCCATTGTCTTTTGCATGAATATTATAGAAATAAAATTAAGATCATGTAGTATTTACTACTTTATAGCATCCTTATTTAATTAAAAAAATCTGTTGTGGTTTTTTCTAAAGTCGCCAAGTCCACTTCATCTGCATACTGTTCCAGCATGTGTGCTTAACTATTCCCCTGCTGCTCATTTATTTCTAATTTTTATGTCAAGGACATTGAAGAGACCACATTCACAAATAAATGCACAAGTTTTTTATTATTACCTTAAAAAAAAAAATCCCTACCAGTGGGATTGCTGAGTCAGAAGCCAGAAGGTGTTTATTTGTATGTAATTTGTTTAGTCCTGTCCTTCCTAAAACCACAATAGTAAATAGACTTAGACTTAATGATTACCTGGTTTCCCTTGTGAAATATTTGAACAGCAAGATGTATGTTGGTTCCTGAAGTGCTGTAATATACAGAAGAGTCCTGTTCTATTTGGAGCACTGAGTCACCCAAGGGGACAGCCAGCAGGAGGCGCTGCCGCGCGCAGCGCGGATCCGCCTGCCTTCCCGCGCTCAGCCCTAGTTAGGTGCCTTCTGGTCACGCGGGGGACACGGAGGTACGCGAACAGTACATGAAGTAACTCACACATGAAGTTGACCCGAGAATGAAAGCCTGTTAACCAAAGAGTAGCTGGTCTTTAAGTGTTTCCCCCTTTATGCAGAGAATTTTATTTGATAAACATCCCATGGATCCTCTTAGGTCAAGGCCACCAGAAAGAACCGAAGAAATGGAAAGCTGGTCGGGGCTTCGCTGTAGTCTTAGGGGCACTCGGACTGACGCATCCTAACAGTCTGTTAATTTGCTGTATTTCAAAACCAGTCTTTCTAATCATATTTTAAAAGTAAAATCAAATATATAAATGTTGATATCTTGAAAATGGCTCAACCACGTGAGCCCCTGTAGCACAGCATTGATCTAATGCAGGGCTCCTTCTGATACAGCTTATTAAGTACGTAAAGCAGTCATTCATACAAGCAGTTTGTGAGTTTAAAAATGTTTATGAAAGTAAATAAATCACAAAGTGAGGTATTTAGCACGTGAAATGGCAGTTTTGTGATTTTTAAAAATTCATTGCTTAAGAGCACCTGTAAAAACCACACCTACAGTCACACCTCACCGCACTAGTTCCCGCATCTGTTAATACACACGATTGTATTGTAAGTTAACTCTGTTCTTAAGCTTACAACATTGTCATTAGTACATTCATCCATTTATTTTAAATTCCCTTTTTTCAGTTAGAATTTAAGGCAGTTTAGAAACATTTATGAAATATAATAAATAAATCAAGGTGAGTGAGGAAATCAGGACAGAGAGCAAATGAGACCCAAACGACAAATGTGGGCTTCAGTTACCGGGAAGCCAGTGTGGGCTCTTGGTTTCCAGACATTCCTCCATCCAGTTATATGGCCGTGTTCATGAGATGAGCAAACTGTGTTCAGCCGCTCACAGAAAGACCCTCTTCCCTGGTCCCTCGGGGGAAAGTCCTTCCCGGTCCGAGAGAAGACCCGGGGCGGCCGGCGCTCACGCCCCCACGGGCAGCGGGGCACAGGGCGGCCCTCAGCAGCAGCGGAAGCGTCGCCCCGGGGCGGTCCCGGGAGGAGTCCGAATGGCTCGCCAAGGCTGCATTCCGAGAGAAAGCATGTCGTTTTGTATTTCCTTAAATACATCCTCTGCACTTACTCTTTAAGTCAGTGCCTTGGTTAACATGAGGGACGGTAAGTTCAGGGTCAAACCCTCTGGAAAATAGCTGGAATGTGCTCAGTCCGTGTCCCCCTGCACCCGCCTCTGAGGCAAGCCAGCTGCACCTTTTGTGGGGTCTGAGTAACGGGGCGTCCCTTGGACAGACGAACCCTTCGTGCGGCGGGGTCAGGAAGGACCCACAGGCGGACCCCGGATCCATTTCCCGTAGTTTGCTGCCTGGAAATTACGTGCACAGCCAAGCTATCTGAGCTCGATGGCAGAGATCACGATTGTACAGTTTTGGCCTGAAAATTTTCCCAAAGGTGTAGTCAGATGCTTATCCCTCCCTAAAATAAAACACAGGCGTTGCAACAGAACAGATGCTCTCAGTGAAGTTCCCAGGGAACATTTGTCCTCGAATTGTGTTTTATCTAGTGTACCCTCCACATGAACTTGTTGCCACAAGGACATTTCAGCATTTGAATCAATGCTTCACTTCCCGGGTGTGGGCATATAAGACCTCTGCTGTAAGTAGGAAATGCATTACCCATATCCAGGCCCGCAGAGTGAGAAGGCGTTCCTGTCCTCAGCCTGTGGGGCCCCATGAAGCTTCTTCAAAACACAGGCTGCAAACAATCTCCAGAGCCAGGGGTCCTGAGGCACCATGTTGCTGTCTGTACAGCCCCAGGTCTCACTTCACAGTCTGGTGAACTGCCGTCCAAAAGCAGCAGCTAGAGAAATGGTCGCAAGTCTTCCCTTACACGGTAGAAAAATTCTATCAAGAATTACATGGGAGCATGTAAATTCTGGTCTGTGTCCTGTCTGTATTCCCAGACTTCATCTTTACTCCTTTGCAGTTCAGTCTGGTGCATTTTTATTTTTTACATATTGCTAGAAATACATTTATTTCATGAATCATGGTATATAGTTTTTGAATGCTTAAAAACATGGAAATGTCTAGAGAAGATTGAAACCAACTCAAGCGTCCCATGCTAAGTGCCTCCCTGTACGAGATGCCCTGAATGCCAGGAGGGCCAGGCAAGCTGAAGCCCCATGTCCAGTGGGTTAGCCACTCTCAGAGGAGACACTCAAAGTAAGTTTTCGCAGGCTCGATAAATATTAATTGAACACCTGTGATGTGCTAGGCACTGCTCTTGACATTCAAGATACAGCAGGGACAAGACACTGTCCTGCAGGGAGAGGCAGCATACCTTCAGTGTGAGTCCAGGCTCACCGGCCCGAGGGCCCCGTGTGGCAGTCATCACGGGCTTCACGGAGGGACTGTCCTTTGAGGTCTAGAGCCTCGCGACCAGGAAAGAGGGCAGACACACTAGAAGAAGTGACACGAACAGGTGCTGGTGAAGTAAAAGGACGTTCCCAGTCTGGCAGATGAAGGCGCACACGTGAGGCCTCCCTGCCCACGGTGTCTGAAGGGCACTTTGAGCGTCAGGGGAACAGGAGGCCTCGGCGCAGGTTGTGTGGAGGTTTACTGCTATGGCAAGTGTGCGTGTCCTCTTTTGTGTCCTGGGTCCATGAAAAATGCTTGTTTCTCTTTCATCAGCCCTTTTTATTTCTAAATGTTATCTAACACATAGATCACATAGATGTGTATGAAGTAATGAGACTGAAAGAGTCCTTCAGGGCCAAATTGGGAAGCTGCTTGAAGGACCGTGCCTTCTGCATCCCTGCAAGGAGCCAGGAGCCATTAGGGTGTCTGAGCTAGGGGACGTCCATCACGCTGGCTTCCAGTGCGTCCTGCTGAACTGAGGCAGTGGCTGGGATGAGCCGAAGGAAGGTCCCAGACCTCGGAGAGCCTGTGAAACCCGCCATGTGCCCCACTCCTTTCTTGTGTCCCCGAGCACTTGGTGTCCCCTGCCCACTGCAGCTCTTGTCCCTCACGCTGTGAGGGCTTTCACAGTGGGGTTGGGGTCAGCTTGCAGGACCCAGTTGTCAGCCCCACTTCCCAGCTCCACATTGTTGTGGTGGGAATATTTACACCATGGAAACGGGAAAACTGCACATCAGTTCCTTGTCACCTTCGTTTGCTTTTTGAGACCTGGTTGTTAATTCTTAGCATATCACTAGCTGTTTATTTACTTGTCTGACTTCTTACAAGACTGGAATCTCTTAGGATAAAAATATCACATCTTAATTAATCTTTATTTCCTTACCTCTGGCACCAGTACCTCACACATTTATAGATATCAATAAATAAAATTGAATAAATGGAGGAACACACTAACAAATGAGATTAACAAATTAGGTAGTGACTGATTGGTTGTGGATAATGAATGAAATTGTTAGAAAAAGCTATGAATTAGCCTGAACAATTGAGAAGATGGCAGTGCCTCTGGGAACCGAAGGGGAAAAATGGAATTTTGGCACAGGCTGCAATTGTGGGGGGCTGGGGGCATTAGTGGAAGAGAACTGTTTTGAGGGATGTGCTTGAGGGGCCAGCAGAAGACCAGAGTTGGGGACAGCCAGCATTCATTCCAGTTACTATCGAATGACAGTTTGAAATTCCTTTTTCTGTGGCTTTTGAAAATAGCCAACTATACAGACTAGTTGAAGTTCAAAGTTACCATTTGTTACCAAAAAAAAAAAAAATTGCTTTATTCCACCAGTATAAGAGAAAATCAAATTTCTGGAATGCATTTGGAACATCGCTTTGGTAGAGAAAAGCAGAAATCAGACAGTCCAGAAGAGAATGAGGAAATGGAAAGTTTTTCTAACAATGTAAATCTTGTATTTCAAGATGATGGCTTACAATTCTATTAGGAAGAGAAAATGAATTTTGGGGAGGGTAAAATTACCTTTTAGAACATAATTCCTGAAGAAAATTTTTTCTTTTTAAAAAAGCTATTGTAGTTACAGACTAAAGATAAGAAAGAATGTCTTTTTATAATAAAGACTTGGAGAAGGAGAACGAGACACCTCTGAGGACAGCGGCATCGATCTGGATTGTCCAGATAAAAGGGCGCTCTGGGTTATTAGATGTCTTCATTAGTAGGGTGATTCAGTTTGCAGTTGATCCTTAACATAGGTTGGATTACACAGGTTTTTTTCAATAAATATATTGGAAAATATTTTGGAGATTTGTGACGATTTGAAAAAACATTTTCTTTAGCCATCTTTATTGTAAGAATACAGTAGATAATACATTGTAAAAATTCAGTGTTTTGTAACATATGAAGCATGTTAATCAATTGTTTATGTTCTCAGTAAGGCTTCTGATCAGCAGTAAGCCATCACTAGTTAAGGTTTGGGGAATCAAAAGTTATACATGGATTTTTAACTGTGTGGGGATTGGTACTCCTAACCCCCATGTTGTTCAAGAATCAAAACATTTTGTACACAAATGGGTGCTTTTTAAAATAATTTAACCAGGAAAATAATGTTGACTGCAGTATGGTGAACAGAGTTGTTTTTTTTTTAATGAGGCTCTTGCCTTAAGATCATGCATAAGGTTACTGTTACAGAGGAATAGAGACGTATGTATTCTAAAAAAAGGTAATAGCGGAGTTCACTTACAATGAAAGATCACTTGCTATAATGTGACCTCTCGTGTTTGGGGTGAGTTGGTCTTTTCTACACCATGTACATTCACCAAAAGATGCCCTAATCTGCAGGGAACTAGGTGTGTCTCTCTCTCACCTGGAGAAGTTATGAGCACACGCTTACAACTTGAATGCTGCTCCTGGGGTAACTCCCATCTTTTTCATACTCGCCATGTGGTGTTGCCTATCTGTGATGACACAGTAATATTATCTTCAGTCAAGGTCACAGAGCAAGTCACTTTCAGAGCTGTGGGATTAGTGCCTAGAGTTCTTGATTCTGTTCTCAGACAGCTGTGCCCTAGTTTGAGAACCTGATACACAAAACCAGCAACTTACCAAATGGACAAATTAAGCGGCGGTTACTTGCATTTCAAAGGATTTTCTTCAGGGTTCCTTAAAATAGCCCCAGCCGAAGACTGTAATGTAGCCAGAGGGGCCTGGATGCTAGGTAGCTAGGAGGCCTGGTTTCCCCATCCTGTCCTTAAGGAGGTTAACCCGGTATGTTGACGTGGGCATGTCAAGTGATTCACCCGTTTGTCTCTCGTGCATGAAATCGGTGCTACGGTTGCTCCGTAGGTCTCCCCATCCGTCCTGCTGACATACTAAGGCCACAGTCCTTGTCCTCAAGGAGTTTAGAGGTTCCAAGAATGAAACGGATATAAACAAATAAATGGAATACATCTTGATGGTATAGGTAAGCTAGCTCATTAAGAGACCGTGTGGTGTGAACAAGATGAGAGGGCGACCTGTGGCCACGAGGTGGGCCAGGAGAGTAAGGAGAGGGTGTTAGGTTAGAGGACAGAGTCCAGGTGGCCTGACGACGGGTTAGATGTGGGTCCCAGCGGGGCATTTTAGGATGACTCTCAAGCTTTGGGCCTGGGGAGCTGGTTGAAGGGTGGTCCTGGCTATTCATGAAAAAGGAATTTAGGTGTTCTGGGGGAAAGGTAATGATCTGAGTTTTGGGCAAGTTGAGTGTAAGAGTTGTGGGGGTAACCAGAGGATGTTGGTTGGGCAGTTGTGTATTTCAGGTTGGAGCTCAGGAAAGAGGACTGGTCCACATCTCCCTAGATGTCACCAGAGAGACGTGTTCAGTAGTGAATCGGTTGGCCCAGGAAGAGCAAAGGGAAACGTGGGCAGGAGGGCGGTGTGAGAGGCCTGAGGAGGAGTCGGGAAGGCATCTGGAGCGTGGCGGCCCCTGGGCCAAGGAAGGGAGAGCTCGGGAGTAAGGCAGTCTGTGCTGCTAGATGCTCAAGAGAGGACATGGAGGGACTCCGGGCCAGTTAGAAAGCATTGGTGTCCTTTGCCATTCAGTTTAGGTAGAGTTGTGGGGCAGAAGTTTAAAGTGTAAATGAAAGTGGAGATTATCAAGACTTCTAAAAAGGAAAGGGAAGAAATGGGGCAGTAATTGAAGTTTAATGGGGGGAGAGACCCGAGCATTTTACAGGAAAGAAACTGTTGGGAAGGAAAAGTTTGAAAATACAGGAGAAAGTGAATCATAGTAAGGCAAATTTCCTAACCTAGAGAAGCCAAGAGATGGAGGGTTAATTTTTATTTTATTTTATTTTATTTGTTTATTTATTTTATTAAGGTATTATTGATATACACTCTTATGAAGGTTTCACGTGAAAAAACAATGTGGTGACCACATTTGCCCATATTATCCAGTCCCCACCCACACCCCAATGCAGTCACTGTCCATCAGTGTAGTAAGATGCCACAGGTTCACTGTTTGCCTTCTCTGTGCTACACTGTTTTCTCCATGACCCCCCACACCATGTGTACTAAACATAATACCCCTGAATCCCCTTTTCCCTCCCTCCCCACCTGCCCTCCCACACCCCTTCCCTTTGGTAACCACTAGTTCCTTCTTGGAGTTGGAGGGTTAATTATTAAAAGGAGAAAAAACGCCTCTTCCTTTGACACTAAATGGAAGAAGAGAAGAGGGTACATGTAGGTACACCTGTGGGCACAGGGCTCCTAAGGAGGTGACTCTTGACAGTCTGGATTTTCTCTGTGAAGCAGGAAACAGAGTTGTCTGCTGAGAGAAAAGATGTAGTAAGAATGGGACCTGAGGATAATGGCGCACATTTGTAGGGGCAGCGTGGAGGATAAGTGGGCAACGGACATGGTAGACGGATGGGTGGGTAGACAGACAGGCTTACAGCCTAGGACGGCAGTGTGAGAAGCAGGGTTAGAGGGGCTGCCCCCAAGGTTATGGGCCTGTGTAAACTAAGGGCTCCTTTTGTGTAGGAGAGGTTAATACTGTGGATACCAGCCGTCTCAGCTCAGCTTGTAAGTGGAATGCTGCTGAAAGTCGCCCTGAGTCAGGGAAGAAGCTGCTGGTCTCTCTTGTTCGATAACGTGGCCCCTAAGCATGTGTGGCCCCTCAAGCCTGTGAATCATGGCTGGTTCCCACGGAGATGTGCTTACGTGTAATATATACCCAGGACTTTGAAGACTTAATATGAAATAATAATGTAAAATGGGCCACTAATAATTTTTATATTAATTTCCCATTGAAATGATAATATTTTGGATATATAGGGTTAAATAAATTCTATCACTAAAATTAATGCCACTTGTTCCCATTTACTTTTTAATGTAGCTCACATCTCTCTGCTGGGCAGCTCTACTGTGGGTCATTATGGGAGGCCATTCGATGGTTTTGGAAATGCTAACCTCAGTCTGGGATCGTGGGTGCTCACAGCGACTTAAAGGGAATTAGTTATAGCAGGGCTGGGCAGTTTAGGAGATTGACCTCTGCAGAGGGTTTGTCCAGAGTGGTTGGATCTTCGAATCCACTCTTTCTTCAGTGCTGGGTAGGAGGTCTAAGACGGGAGAGAACGTCATCTTGCCAACATGATGGGGCTTCCCACTGCATGCTTTCAAGTGAAAGTACCGTGTGAGCGCCTCGTTAGCTGCACTTGTAAAGGTTTGTTTATAATAAGCTGATGATTCAGTCTACTGCGGAGTGCCTCCAGTTTGGCCAGAGACTGTTGGACATTTCATGGGCATTGTCTCATTTAATTCAGCCTGTAGGCCGAATCCTCACCTTTAAGACACCAAGATATGTCCACCACTGCTGAAATTTATGTTTGCTGCTTTAGGATAAATAATCCTGATTTCCTGAACTCTGTCCCCTTTCATAAGCTGAGTATACCTGTGCCAAGGTAAGTTTGTCATAGACCTGCTGCTGTCCTCAGCACTCCTGTGGCCGCGCTGCTCTGCAAGAGGACCAGTTGGTTGGTGGTGACATTTGCGGGAGCGCTTTCAAGGGAGAGAGTTAAGGTGGAAGCCAGATGGCAAGAAGGTGCCCGCCATGACCAGTTTTTGTTCTTCTCAGATCCCCAGAACTGATTGCAATGGGCTGTACATCGGGCCACAGAAGGAGACTTATGAGCAAACTGCACGTTTTCAGTGCTCATCGTTCTTATACGTGTATGTCGTTTCCAGGGAGAATCAGCATCGCCAGTGTATATGCATTCCATCAACAAATGATTCAGGTGTTTT
Source organism: Phataginus tricuspis (assembly GCA_029783875.1). Lineage (NCBI taxonomy): Eukaryota > Metazoa > Chordata > Mammalia > Pholidota > Manidae > Phataginus > Phataginus tricuspis. The sequence continues at coordinate 28,248,510 of JAQQAC010002701.1, read as the reverse complement.
CTATGGCTGTGTTTTCTTACTAAAGCCACATGACTGACCGTATACGTACATGTGTGTTCAATAGGAAATTGCCCGGCATCTGCGCCCTGGGACCCTCAGAGCACTCTTTGGTAAAACTAAGATCCAGAACGCTGTTCACTGTACTGATCTGCCGGAGGATGGCCTCTTAGAGGTAAGATAAAAGGGGTACACCTCCTCTCTATATTTCAAATCATAAGTAATCCCAGCAATTTTGGTATGTAAGAAACATTTTAGTGTTTTTCTTTCACACTATTACTTGGCCCTCAGATGCCTCAGACTGCGGCTTTGAAAGACCAAATAGTGGGATGCTGTGTGACTGGGCAGGCTTCAAAGAATTAAGATGTTTTTCTGATTGGCATGCATTATAGTTTAAATATAATTTAAAAATAAGAAGCTACAGCATTAATCAAAATAACATGAAATTTATTTTTAAATCAGGTAAATATACCTATACCATAAATTTCTAGTCATGAAAATGTATCAATGAAATTAAGAAACCCAATATGCAATGTGATTGCCTTAAAAATAATTGTTTCCATTTATTGATTCCCTTTATATACCAGATTGTACCATGATAAATGCTTCACATAAATTATTTCTTTTAATCTCCACAGTGACTCTGGTAGGTTGATTATACTATGTCTGCTTTATCAGAAAAATGAAATTCAGACTCAGAGGGGTTAAGTGACACCCTCAAGTCATACGGCTCGTGTAGGACGGAGCTTTATGTTGACCTCTCATCTGTTTAATTAAAATCAAATAAGAAACAATGAAAAACTTATAGGAAAATATAAGTGCAAATTGGCCTGTTTGGGATTAGGAAAGTCATTTCTAGGCTGAGAGCAAAGAAACTTTAAAGAAAAGATTGGTACTTTTAATTTCTTACAGTCTTTAAAAAGGAACTAAAGGAAATTAAAAGATAGATGATAAATTTTAGTGACCGTAGCGTAAATAACAAAAATGATATCAATCCATACATATTGGGGTGAGCACTATTTATGTTTTATATCAAATCTATCAGCATTTTCTTCATTTCTATCTTTGAAGTCATATCAAAAGCCTTTCCCAGCATTTTGTTTTCATTTTTTTACATTGAAATGTTTGCTCTACCTGGAATTTATTTGACACACGGTGTGAGGTATGGATCTAGTCAGCTGTCGCAACAGTGTTCATTAAACCCCCCCATCCTTCCCTGCTTCTTCTCATTCACTGGATATTTACATACACCAGCGCCTGTTTCCGAACTTCCAGTTTTATTCAATTGGCCTGTGTCAGCAAAATGCTGCTTTTAATTATTGTGGTTAGCCTCTTAAATTTATTCCTCCATGTGAAGTTTACCTGAGTTTAGCAAATTTTTACCACACCGCCACAGGATGCAAATGCGACCTTGACTAATGTTACAGTATGTTTATAAATTAAAGTGGGAGTGATATACCCATAATAGTCTCTCCAGTGGCACACGCGGTGTGTCCCTCCTATTACTAAAGCTGTAGTGTCTCTTTTTATCTGGGTCTTGGACGTGGCCTATTAATATATTCTCATCAGGTTTTTGTTTTTTGTTGTTATAGTGAATGACTTTACTTCATTAACATTTTCTGCTATAATCCAGGATGTCAATCTGCTAAAATCTTATCTAAACTGTGTACCCTGGTATGAAATTTTGACATATTGTGAAATGTAAAAATGTAACAAACTTCAGTTTTTAATTCTCAGAGAATTAATATTTATTTTAAATGCTCACCTATTTTATAAATATTCCTTCCTTTCACATTCTGACAACTTAGGACCATAGACTGGGTTTGAAAACAGACTATTGTTCAGTGAAACTGAAATATTAACCACAAAATTTATGCCTTTTAAAAAATGTTATCTAAGATATGCCTGTAATTTTGCTCATATAATTGGAAATAGATTATTTGCTACCTGTGGTTTACAAAGCATTAGCTATTAAACTCCTGCTGGCCTAATGTCATGGGAGATTCACCTGCACAGTAGTGACTGTGTGGTTTAGAGAACTAATCAGAAACTAGGCCAGAGCTCCGACTGCCTCCTCCTGTGGCTGGTGACTCATGCTCGATGTGACCTTGGATAAGTTCGCTGTTGCTTCCCAGGGCCTCTCTCGTCAATACAACGGAATAAAGAATGCTGACGCAACCAAGCCTGTTCTCTCAGTTAGGGAGCAACTACTCGCTGGTTGTTACTTGGCTTAGTTGGTAAAGTAGCATAAAAGCATTAGAGGCCAAAAGAATTACCTGCTCATGGGTCTTCCAAGTGAAGTTCAGAGAAACACAAAGACAGACTCTGATCAGGGAGGCACTTGGGCTTAGCTCTGATAGTCACTGTGGGAACATCCTTAGATGTGAGGGTAACCATTAAGTGCACCGCCCAATCCAGGACCTTTGAGAGGCAGCTCCAATCAAACAAGATGCTTGGACAAAAGGCATGAATCAGAACTGTCATAGGCACTCGGGAATTATGGGCCCCCATTTACACGGCAAAAAGGGAAACAGGGAAACAAGTTACTTCTCCTTAATTTCCCTCTCTTGTGATGTTTAGTGAGCTGTTAGTTCGTGTCGTATGTGTAGAGCTCAAAAAATATGGTTTCAGTTTCTGTCTTGTCATCACCCATTATTTTATCTATTACTTCTTACAGCCAATGCTTATAGAATGTGTTTTACTTGCAGACACTGTAATTGTATCTCAGAATCCAGTAAAACATTTCCCCCGTCTTCACTGAGCTTACAGTAAGTTTTCGAGGTCCAGAATACAGAAATCTGCTTTCTTTGGTGCTGCGGGTTATGCCACAGCCCCTTCTGTAGTTCTAGGCGTGACGGCGTCCATAGCCTGAGATACTCTCTCTAGGATGTTACTTCACTGGCGATGCCCTTGGTACTCTGTCGGGGGTAACTACAAAGAGCTGAAAGGTGTGCTTTACAAAAAGCATTATGGAAAGATATCTAGCTTAACTGGTAATCAAAGAAATACTAGCTTCTTACCAATGGCAAAGAATTTTTGAAGTATTGGTGCCCACTACTGGTAGAGCTGTAGTAAAATGTCGCCCTCACACTGCTCGTGACAGCTGCGTGACAACAGGAACTGAAGCCGATACAGGAATTTCCCACACGGGCTGTCCCAGAATGGAGGGTGGCGACAGGACCACAAGATGGAAAGTTGTCTGTGTAGGTTCATCGAGGGAGCATTTGTGGTGATCAAAGTGGCCACAGTGTGCATGTGTAGAGGTGCGGCTGATACTCCCTCCCCTGAGAGAGACCCGTTCTGCACCGGGGCCCCCACGTTTCCAGGGCGTTCTGCTTCCCTCTGACTCTGCAGCATAGCCAGGAGTCCACATAGCCCTGTCCTCCTGGCGTCACTGTCTCCGTGTCCCTAGGCTCCCTCGCTTTGCAACAGGAGGGGAATGGAGCCCCTGCCCTGTCAGCTCCGCGGTGCCCAGCACACAGTAACTGCTCAACAAACGACGGCTGTTTGCTGTGGTTACATACAGTCGGTTTGCTCATGTGTGTCCCCATGTGTCCCCATGGGGCTGAGTGCTCACAGCGGGGAGGTTCTGTCTTGTCTGCTCTATAAAAGCTCTTCAGTAAGTTATTTTGAAGGAAAAGAGGGAAGAGCTTGGCTAAATCACGGTCCGTGTCCTCAGGGCACGTGCATGTGACCTTCGTCCTCTCCCGGTGACAGTGGGGACCCGGAGCCGTGCCCACCGGCCTCAGCCGCACGCTAGAGTCTCCCGGGCATTTCAAAAATGCTGATGCCCAGACCTGCCCTTAGAGGTTCTAATGTTTTTTGAAGTAAATTTAAACTTACAGAGAAGTTGCAAGTATAACACAAACTTTTTAATGACCATTTGGGGTCAAGTTGCCAACATAATGCCCATTATCTCCGAATACATCAGTGTGCATTTTTAATGCATTTTCCTACATAAAACCTTACAAGCATCCAAGTTAGGGAATTAACATCGATACATTACTACCAGCTAATCTTTAAACCCCATTCAAGTGTCTCCAATTGTCTCAATAACGTTTTAATAGCGAAAGCATCCAGGTCAGAATCACGCCTTTAGCTCTGTCCGTAGTCTCTCTCAACTAAAAACAGTGCCTCAGATTTTCCTTAGCTTCTGCGACTTGGTACTTTGGAAGATAACAAGCAGAGATTCTAATTTGATTCATGCGTTTATTCCTTTCCTCATCAGAATCTTCTCTGGAGGGTTTCTACCTACATTTCTGACAAGATACTGACACATTCCTTGTGCTGTATGGCATTTATTGCACGCACGGAGGCCGAGTGCTGGCTGCCTTTCTGGTCTGAGGACTCAACCCTGCAGGCCTTCCATCTGTGTGCCTTCCCCAGGCCCTGACCGTTCTGCTGAGGGTCAGTGTTACTTGATCCTGGGGTTCTTTTTCTTCCCCAAAGCTTCACTGAAACGGTGCCCCTTCTTTGCCCCTCCCTTACTTCCACCATCGGCTCCCAGAACTGCCTTTTTCTATTGTTTCCAGCAGGAACAGCCAGGGTTTTATGTGCTCTGAAATTGAAGTTCTCAAGTTGTCCAGTGGGTATATGGTAAAAAGTCAAGTGCTTTTGAATTCTGTGCTCCGAAATGGCGCATCAGCGTTCATTCAGATGCTTATGTTTTCTTGAACTAAGACTTCAGCACCGGGGACACAGCTGCGAGCAGGGTACGTGCAGCCCTCAGGGAGCTCACCTCGGAGATGCTGATCGTGGTAACTGTTTTTCAGAATGAGGAAAATAGGCATCTTCCCTCTGTTTTTCTTTGCCAAGTGTGCCATAACTCGGTAGTATCACTTTTGTGGTTATAAAATAATGAAATGTTTTAAGTTTTTATAAAATAAGTATAAAACAAAAATTGTATAATATGAAATAAAACAAAAATTTAAGAAGTATATAAAATATTTCTTGTATGTACCAATAGTTGATCAAGACGAACGTGAACTTGGGTGTGTAAGTAGTTCTGGGCCGATTCTTGTGACGGTACACTCGGGGGAAGACGGTCACCCCGGCGCGAGCCAGAAATAAACACACGGGCAGGGTGAGCAAGACGCCTGGGCAGGCCAGGCATTCTTGGCCGTGGTTAGCCTAGGCCTCTGACACTCCTAATTTATCTTTAGTTTTAGCTTCTGTCTTGAAGGAAGAGTCGTAATTTTTACTAGCACATTGTCAGAGAGGGGACAAGTTGTACAAAGACAAAAGGCAACAGCTTTTTCTAAGAGACCTAAAAATAGTAAGGCTGGGGCTTCAGTCTCGAGGTGGAAAATGACAAAAGATAAGGCTGGAAATGTCAGCAGGAGCCTTGTGAAGTCATATTAAGACCTCTGAACGTCATGCAGAGGACAGTAGGAATTCAAATGAAGGCTTTCTGCAGGGGAGTTACACTGTGTTACAGGGGTCACCCTGGAGCAGTAAGGAGACCAGATCAAAGGGGGCGGGTGGGGCCGAGACCAGGTATAAGGCTGTGAAGGCAATTCCGGGGAAGGTTCTGGAAGCCTGAGTGGATATTCAGTAGGGGCATCCAGAAGCAGTGAGCTTCCAAGGACATTTGGGGGGCCGACAGTCCCCGGGACTAACTGGGTGTGAAGGGCAACGACAGGAAGGCGGCCACGGGCACAGGCCCCGGAATACCAGGGAGGGGCTGTGGTCGGAGCAGACCTGCCTGACTTGGAAGTTTCAGAGGTGGAGTGTCTCACAGTGATGCTGGGATTCTGCGTGTGGCTGCGGGAGAGGCAGCCCGCGGGAGCTGGAGGTCACTCAGCCCCCGGAGATGTGGAGCCTTCAGTGTTTAGTGGAATCAGAGTCGCCCGGGGTCCTGCCAGGGGGCAGAGTGGAGAGGAACACGGCGACCCAAAGTCTGAAGTGCCCAGCGAAGGGCAGAAGTGACCCCGAGCAGCGGGGGTTGGGGGAGGAGGAGAGGACCCAGCAGGGGGCGCCCCCCGAGAGCCCCAGACTCGGGGGGGGGTGGGGAGGCTGTCACTACGTGTGGAGGACACACTGCTCCTGCCGCCCTGGGCGGAGACGCTCCACGGGGCCTGGGGAGGCCCGCCCCGGCACACAGGTCTCCCTCAAGGCCAGGAGGCCTTTGCAGAGGCTCTAGGCGCCACACTGCGGGACTGCAGGAGGGAAGGGGAACAAGAGGGAGGCGGCCAGGACAGCCCCATCCTGGTGGGCAGGGCGTCACAGGTTCATGGTTGTTCTTGTGCCCACTAGTCATGGGAACCCTCAAAATAATGTCTTTAAAAACCAGGACTTTTCTTTTTCTGCCCCTTAAATGGAGGCCTGCAGACTGGGCCTGGCGTGACAGCCCCCAAAGCCACGGAGAAGCAGGCCCCGCTTTTCCTCTCAGCCATCTCAGCACAGGCCTTGCGCCTTGTCCCGGGGTGCTTGCTGGACGACAGCCGTCCCGCCTGTCCTGGGCACGAAAAGTGGAGGCAGGGGGCAGAGGTGGAGAGCCCCAGCTCAGCGGCCTCCTCCCTACCCACCCGAAGGAGCTTTGCCAGAAGCCAGAAGCCCCAACGGCAACTTCTGCTCATGGTGTCTGCGGGGATTGAGTCCCGCGACCGCTACCCCGTCAAGGGGCGCTGGTAAATGTGGCTGTTAGTGGGGAACATTGCTGCCTCCCGAGATCGAGTCCATGAGAAGAACCGGAGGGAGCATGAGCCTCAGGAGGTGGAGACAGCGTCTGCCTCAGGTGGCCAGCAGGAGGGGTGCCTTGCGGACAGAGGTGCTCCCTGCTGCTCCACAGAGCGTGCTCCCTGGCATCTTCCCCACCAGCAGCAAGCTTGTGGACCTGAGAGTCCCGAGCCCCACCCTGGACTTACTGGCGGGCCCAGGAGCTGGACCTTTCCCCAGCCCTCCAGGTGATCCGGGTGCCCGCACAGTCGGAACCGCCACCCCACCGCAGTGGGCTCCCAGCTGATAGTACGCACCCGAAGGCCCTGTGGTCTTAGACTGCGTCAGCCCAGACCTTGGTCCCAGAAGATGCTGGTTGAGCATCCCGTGTCTCTTTTTTATGTTGCAAGTGATTCTGATATAGCTAATAATTAAACTAAAATTTGGAAACCACTGCCCTTTGGACTTTTTGGAAAAAGTTGGCCATGGTTCTGCTTTAGAGGAAAACCCCGACCCTGTCAGTAAGCCAGCAATGAGACTGTTTTGCCTTGAGGACTCAGATTTGGAAATGGCTGCATCCTTAGAAGGGTAAGGGGTCTGTAGAGCATCTCTCCCTCCAGGGAGTCAGCTGCAGCCACGGGCTATTACACTTGCAAGGGAGCCCCCATCTCAGAGGGGGCACCTGGCCTCTGTGCAAGGAGCCAGCTGGCTTTCTTGGGGGTCTCAGCATTGAGGTTTCATATACCCTTGCAGGGAGTGCCCAGAGGCCTGGGGGGGATGTGTGCACGCACAGGGCACTAGTGCACTGTGATGCTGACAGGGAGAGAAGCCCTGGTTCTAGCCTCGGGTGTGGACTCAGGTGCGCAGGGCTCCAGGCACATCGTCCTCCCTCATTGGCTGTGTAATGCCTGGGGTCCGGACCTCATAGACTTCTGAATCTCAAGCTCCTGCTGGCGTGCGGTAGGCTTTTACCAGCATCTGCTGAGAGGTGCCTGAGGAACATGTCACCACAGGACACTGCACCTCCAGCCACTTTCTCTTTGCTCGTGGCTGAAATGTCTGTCCTGATGAGGGCGAACCCCACTCTCAAGCGCCACATCCTGCCACGGTCACCTCTTACCAGTGTCAGCACTGCTTCTTGCCGACAGCATCCTCTCATGGCTGAGGACACAGGTAAAGCCTGAAATACGTGCACATGCTGGTTCACATGTGTTTTTCCTCCTCTCAAACAGTATTTTAGAAGTCCCGGCATTAAGTTGAAAACATCCTGAAAATATAAGAAGTGTCAGACTACCAGGCTGTGACTTGTCACGGTCCAGGCGGCATTTCACGAAGGGTTCTTTTCTCAGCAAAGGAATCTCGGGCTACGGGGCAATTGCGTGCTCCCTCCCATGTCCTGTCCTACGTGGGGCTCGTGTTCCTTGCTGATTCCTTCATTTCCTTCTGCTACAGACGGTCCTCGCACCACCTCAGCAAGTGGATCTCTGATATTTCCTTCATTAACATAGGTTGGAGTTTCACCTTTTATTTAAAGCAGTAATGGGTCTCTGTGCACAAAAAGCTGGAATCATTTGCCTGTGGAGTCATAGTACTAGTCTGTGCACGGCGACTGCCGTGGGCGTCGCTCCCGAAGCGCCCATGCGCTTGTTCGCGTGACTGAACTCCCCTCCATGAAGGCGGCTGCAGGCCTGCTCCCTTGGTCTTGGCCGGCCCCGGCACCCTCCTTCTCTACACTGGCTGGCTTCTCAGTCTGAAAAGCAGCACGCCTGATGACCTAAGGGCTGTATTTAATGTGATCGCACCTCACGTAGGCACTTAAAAATCATTCACTGCATATGTTGGGAGATAAATTTGGAAATAATACTACTACTTGTGGCAAATCCATATGATATAGATGCAGCATCATTGGACTAAAAAGGGCCTCAGTGGGGTGTTTAAGGACCTCCAAGCATTCCATCTGAGCACCCTTCCGTCCTCCCTACCTGTTTTCTAGCAGTGGTTCTCACACCTGAGCAGCAGAATAAATACGCCAATCGCTGGGCGCCCCCCAGGCTTTCTGGTTCAGTAGGTGTAATTCGTATTTCTGACAAGTTCCCAGTTAACACTGATGCTGGCAGGCCAGGGTGCCACACTTTGAGAGCCACTGCCCTGGGCCAAAAGCCACGGCACGCTCTTACTGCATTAGGCTGAGTTGTTCCCTTGGCTCGCGGCGCTCAGATTTGCGATCTCACAGACCAGGGACATTTCCACAAACCAAGCAGTGAACACCACTCACAAAGCCACAATGGGGATAAACGTTACAACCAACTTTTAAAAATGTATGAAATGTGAGCATTAAAAAAATTGTTTCCCATCATCATCATATTGTTTTAGGACATTGAATCGCTAGTGTCATTTACTCACAGAGCGATGCCCTGTCTCCTCAGCGGGATGAGTCCAGCTTCACCCAGGGCCCCCTTTGGTGCTGTGGCCAGGGGCACGGTGGGGGAAGCGGTCTGCTGCGGGGTAAGGGGAACAGCGCTTCATTTCCTGTGTAGATACTTTTAAAACAATAATAGACTCCACTCAAACTTTGTCTGCTTTTTATTTTCACCATGCACAGGCAGATCCAAACAATTCCGGTGAGAATATACAGAAACCCAGTGGGGCCTTTAGGAAACACAGGCAAACATTCAGCACAGTGCCTGGCATACACCGCTCAGGAAACTGCACATCTTATTTTTATCACCATTATCCTAATGTTCAATATTGTCATCAGAAGGAAGCCTTCAGAAATCCCCATCATCTAGCTCCTGCCAGACCCTGCCAGACTGTGGTCCACCCCTGCTCCATTACCCTGCTTTTTCCTGTTTTGCCAGAGAGCAGTAAACACCGTCCCTCCCCATCATCACCTCTGAGATGGCAGGCAGGCACCATTGAGCTAGTTACCTGTGATTATGGGATCTTTGGATTCTCAATTTTACTGAAACCTGATATGTAAAACATATATCATGTTTCTTAGGTCAAAGAGGAATATAAATTAGTTGGGATTTCTTTGGTCTTGAGAGTGGTGATTTTATCCATATTAAAGAAAATTGTACACATTTAAAATACAGATTCAAAAATAACAGAAATCCTTTCTGTTTGGAGAGGGAGAGTCTTCTAACACTTACCCCACAGCACGTAGGCTCAAGCATCTCATAAGTATGAATGTTAACAAAAACTCTTTAACTGTGACCAATTGACAAGTAAAGGTAGAATATTCTAATTCAAAGTAGACAGCCAGAGATTTTTTTAATAATATTGCATCCTTCAACATAATATGAAGAATTAAAAATTAATTTTCTCTTAATCCATACTAATGTTTAAAGTAACTTAAACACATGTGTATATATTTTGTTTCAACTTCATTTATTCAGTGATAAGAAAGTGCAATCATTTCACTAGGAGTTGTTTTGAGGACACAACTATCATATGGTTCTAGCCTTTAAGGAATTGGAAGTTTAGCTAGAAAAACAAGATTAATACACATATAAAGTTAAGTCGTAATATAAAATTAAACCCCAGCATACACAAACGTTGGCCAGTGAGAGCGTGGTGAAGTGTCAGAAACAGACAAGCATGACCGGAAGCTGATGGGAACTGTATGACTGAGGGGCCAGTGACATTTTATTAATAAAATGGCACTTCTTGAGAAGGGCCTTCAAGAGTAAGGTGGATTTTTATAAGCAGAGGGGTAGAGGAAACGGCAGGCTAGTTCTCAGTGGGAGGACATTGAGTTACCAACCTGTTTTAAGTGGAGGGCTTATTAAGTGGTGGATGGGAGGTAAGTTTGGAAATGTAAATGGAGCTAGATTATGGGGATTTCTGAAGGCTTCCTTCTGATGACAATATTAACATTAGGATAATGGTGATAAAAATAAGACGTTCAGTTTCCTGAGCAGTGTATGCCAGGCACCGTGCTGAATGTTTGCCTGTGTTTCCTAAAGGCCCCACTGGGTTCCTGTTATCCCCATTCTACATGTAGTAAGAAATGTGAGGCCCCCATGGGCGAAATGATTGGCCCGCATCACCCCCAGATAAGGAGCAGAGCTGAAGTTCAAACCTAAGTCTGTCTAAGGCCAAAACCCTACTTCTGTTCCACAAACAAGGTCAGGGATGGCAAAAAGTTTCAGGTATCAACTCCTGATTCATTGGTAAAATTCCTACCACCACTAATCGCACAAATGTGCGTCACAACGAGATATGATAATGTCTGTCATGAATGAGGGTGGGAATTTGTTGGTGTGTGTGACACACGGTGGCTGCTTGGGCTAGAAAACTGGAAGCCATCAAAGGCTTTTGAATCAGGCCGTGATATGATAAAGTGGGGTTTTTCAAAATTTTAACCAGACAGCAGAGTTTCAGTGAACAGATAACAGGAGTTATGGATACATAAGATCTAAATACTCAGAAGTCTTAAGGACCTAGTGACCTAAACTACTTAGAAATGTTCTACTTCAAGAAATCCGTTTCTACTGTCAGAGGTACAGTTCTTAGAAGAAGACCCGTCTCTTCCACTAACTAAGCTCAACAGAACAGTGACCTTGCATTCTCGCTTCCTGCTTCATTCCCCAGGGCCTGGGCATGCCATACATTTCTCTTAATCTAGAAAAATTAAAAGCAGTAATCGCTTACTTTTACGCTCTGCCCTCACTAGATGTTTAAAGAAGATGCATGGACCCAGGGCCTCGAGTCCCTCATCTTTAAGATGGGACAGCGATAGTACTTACCTCGGAGGGCAGTGGCAAGAAATAACTTAGCTGACACAGGCACACCCTGGAGAAACCATGGGTTCAGTTCTAACACGACAGCAAAGCAGAGACTGCAATAAAGTGAGTCAAGTGAGCATGTTGGTGTCCTGGTGCCTAAGAAAGTCATGTGCACACTACACTGTCGTCTGTTAAGTGTTCAGTAGCGTTATGTCTGAAACAACGTACACGCCCTAATTAAAAACTATTTTATTGCTAAAAAATGCCGCCTTCCCCTGGCTTCCAGCGGGCCCGCTGTTTTTGCTGGTGGAGGTCCGGCCTCCATGCTGACGGCTGCTGACTGGTCAGGGCTGTGGGTGCTGAAGGCTGGGGGCGCCGTGGCGATTTCTTAAATAAGGCAGCAGGGAAGTTTGCTGCATTGGCTGACTCTTCCTTTCACAAGCGGTCTCTCTGTGCAGTGTAATGCTGTTTGATGGCATTTTCCCACCGTGGAATTTCCTTCAAAATTGGAATCAGCCCTCTCAAACCCCAGTGCTGCTTTTTATCAATAAGACTGCGTAATATTCTAAATTGTTTTTTGTTGTTTCAACCATCTTCGCAGCATCTTCAGCAGGAGTAGGTTCCACCCCAGGAAACTGCCTTCCTTGCTGGCCTGTCCTCCTCCTTGGCGTCACCGTGAGGCGCGGCAGTGCAGCCCCGTCCTCAGGCTCCAGGCCTCACCCTAGTGCCGCGGCTCCCACCGCACCTGCGGCGACGTCTCCGCTGAGGTCTTGAATCCTCCTTGGCGTCTTCCGTGAGGGTTGGAATTAACTTCCACCAGTCCCGTCAGTGTTGATGTTTTAACGCCTTCCCACGGATCACTAATGTTCTTAGTGCCACCTAGAACAGGAATCCTTTCCATGAGGTTTTCAACTTTTCCCAGATCCATCAGAGGAATACTCTCAATGGCAGCTATACCTTACAGAATGTATTTCTTCAATAATAAGACTTGGAAGTCAAAACACTTCCTTGATCCGTGGGCTACAGAATGGATCCTGTGTTACTAGGCATGGAAATAACATGAATCTTGTCTGTCACCGTCAGAGTTCCGGTGTGTCCAGTGCACTGTTAATGAGCAGTCAGATTTTGGAATGAACCCTTTTTTCTGAGCAGATCTCAATAGTGCACTTCAAATACTCAGTAAACCGTGTTGTACACAAACGTGCTGTCCTCCAGACCCTGTTGCCCCCTTCCTAGAGTAAGGCAGAACAGATTTAACATTATCCTTAAGGGCCCTGTGATTTCCAGGCTGGGAAGTGGTACTGGCTTCACGTAACGTCCCCAGCTGCATTAGCCCCTAACGAGGGAGTCAGCCTGCCCTTTGAAGCTCGGAGGCCAGCACCGACTCCTCCCTAGCTGTGAAAGTCCTAGATGCATCCTTTTCCAGCTGGCACTGTTTCTCCCACGCCGAAAGCCTGTTGTCCAGGGCGGCCACCCGCACTCATTAGCTCAGCGGGACCTTGAGGGCGGCTTGCTGAGCTCCTGCATCGGCACCTGCTGCTCCACCTGCACTTCCGCCGTGGAGGTGGCTTCCTTTCTTAGACCCCATGAACCCACCTCTGCTGGCTTCACACTTTTCTTCGGCAGCCCCCTCCCCTCTCTCCGCCTTCCTGAAACTGGAGAGAGTCAGGGCCTTGCTCTGGATGAGGCTTTGGCTTAGGGGGCTGTTGTGGCTGGTCTGGCCTTCCGTCCGCGCCGTCTCCACGGCGGCACCATCTGTGCTCACTGGCGGAGCACTTCCAGTCGCCTTCAGGAACTTTTCCTTTGCATCCACAACATGGCTGTTTGGTGCAAGAGGCTTAGTGTTTGGCGCGTCTTGGCTTTCAACAGGCCTTCCTCGCTCAACTTCATTGCTTCCAGCCTTTGATTTAAAGTGAGAGACATTGTCCTTTCACTGGAACTCTTAGAAGCCACTGTAGGCCTTTAATTGTCCAGATTTCTATATTGCTACGTCTCAGGGGATAGGGAGGCCTGAGGAGGGAAGAGGACAGGGAATGACCTGTTGGTGCCGTGGAACACACCCCAGGTCCTGGGTATAATTCATGGTGCCCCCAAAACAACTACGATAACACCACAGTCACCATAACAAATATAATAATAATGAAAAGTGTGAGATATTTTAAGAATTAACAAAATGTGACAGAGGCAATGTGAGCAAATCCTGTTGGAAATGGTCCCGGGAGACTCGCTCAACGCAGGGTTGCCACAAACTTCAATTTGTAAGAAACATGATAAAGTGAAATGTGCATATATGTAAATCAGTAAGAGTAAGAAATGTTCAGTAAATACCACTGGTCATTGTTCTGTTTATCATTATTGTCAAAATCTTTACCCTTATGTCATTTGGCCACCAGAAAATAAGTATCAGCTCACAGGGAGGCCGTAACTCTGCGGTGTGCCCACTGGACGTCAGGTCTGGGAGGTTCATTCACAGACAGCATCCCGGTTGAGGCACAACTCGCTGTCAGAAACCATTTAATTCTATTTTCACCAAATACAAATCACATACAGACCTGGCTTCAAACATTACGTTTTGGAAAATAAGTAATAGCAGCTTTAATTTTTATGATTGAACAGCAGACCGTACACCCTGGCAGGAAATCCTCAGGTGACGCCCTGCCTCCAACCTCAGGGCTCCCATTCTCCACCCCTTACCTCCCTGTGCAAACGCTGTGGTCCGTGTCGCCAGGTGGTAAAGTGAGACTCATGGGTGATCCCTTTCTTGGCTGAGTTTGACAGGTACAAGCTAGATGCGCTAATAGGAGGGGTGAGAACACATGTGTTTATCTAAACAGCAAGCACTTCCCTTTGCTGTTCATTAAAGACAGACGAAACCAAAACTTTCTGGCGTCTGCACTAATGCTGGTGCCAATTTGTTGCCCTCAGCTGTGACCATCTTCAGTGATGCTGCCAATTAACTGAAACGGGCGGGCTGATCCTTGATCATTTAGGGGAGAAATAAAGAGCTTTGCAAATGCTCTGCCAACCCAGAGATGCCAACAGCCATGTGTCCATTATCTGCAACCTGTTCACAAGTGGCACTTCACTTTTTTTGGTGATAACTATCCAAGAGGAGCGATTTGCTCTTCTGTTCTTGAGTTCGTTTTTCTTACCTATCTTCTTAGCATGGAAGTATTTGTTATGAGCTTAAAATAAATATTTGTGATTGAATGAAGGTAATTAATCGTGAAGGGTCCCAAAAGTCACACACTAGAAAGAAGTTAAAAGACTGACTTATCTCAGAACTATATAATGAAGATTTGATAAGATTATAGATTATAACCAAGTATAATCCTCTGTCAGTAGACAGAAATGTATAACTAAACTATGACCTCTCTGAGTTAAATATTATTTAAAACTAGTAAGTAACATGCTCAGTAGCACTCTCGTTCCCAATAATCCTGGCATTGGAAGAACTTGCCGGCCGGCACTGGTAGAGTGTCCGTGCTTCTGGGTCTCCTGTGGGAGGAAGAAGGTGTCAGGCCAGCGCCCAGGGGAGGGAGTCTGAGGCTTTGATCCTGATCTCAAGTACGGGAGGCAAAGTGCCCTTTTTAACCTAAGGAATTTGTGTCCCTTTACCTAGCACGCCCGGTATTCAGAGGCTGCGAGGAACTGATTTCCCTGAGTCTGGCCGGGTGCGGAGAAAGGCGTGCACAGCTGCTCACGGCCCTTTGCTCTCTGCGGTTTGACCCTGAACCCTTGTCTTTGATAGACACCCTGCTCCGTTTTTTAGCCAGTGACTAAGTACAATCTGAGTCAATAAGCAACTCTCAGGTGATGAATTAAAAGTCCTCGGAAGGACAAAGAAAGGAGCCTAGAGCGTCGCTGGCCCCCTTGGGCCCCCTTGGGCCCACCCACCCTCTCTCGTTCACCCAGAGGCGCTGCTGCGCCCACTTTGCTCCAGAGTAGAAGTTCCCGGACGCACTTTTGCTCTTTGTCCACTAGGCAGTTGTGCACGTTTCTGTTTTAACAAGAGAAAAAACACAGGAATAGTCTAATAGAAGGAAAATATGAGGCCCTATTGATAAGCACAGTCATTTTGCTTAATTTATACAGAATCTTATATAGCTGGCCCCAAAGCGTCACCACGTCCAAACTCGGTGTCCGCATAAGCTGCGTACATGCGCCTCGTGGTGTGTGTCTAGGCTTGGAAGTCAGCCTTGGAAAATCACGGCGGATCATTTGAGGAATCACGGATTCCTTTATTATTTGGGCAAACGTGTGGGCTCAGGGCTCCCTTCCCCATAATGTCAGGTCCTGTGTCTCCGCTTCCTCTCCCCTCCTCCCCCTGTGGTGACCACACTTCCCAGTCCCCCACATTTCAGCTCACATCCCTCCGTTAGGCACTGTGTGCCCGCAGCTGGGCCGGATACCATTGTGTTTCTAAGCCTTTTAAAAATTATTTTTTCCTACATAATTCAATTTATTTTTAAATTCAGATCGACACGCATGACCCCCTTTGCCACTGCTGCACGCACACCCTGGCTTGGCGGTCTCCAGGGTCTTCACTGTCCCTGTCACTTCACGTGTGGCGCATGATCTCCATGTGTGACGCCTCTCACGGCCTCAGTGGTTTAAGGGGTGAGAGCTGGACGAGGCTGGGACGAGAAGTCGGAGTATCGACCGGGAGACGGGGTCAGGAGGAGGGGGAGAAGTTGAAGAGTGGTTCTTCCTTGAAAACTCCCAGCAAGGTTTCTGCCCCCTGCCTCCACCCCGTTCCACCCCACTGTGCTGCTCTGCTGACCCAGTGACAGGGGAGGACATCAGTTCCAGAGTCAGTCAGACACAAACGCGTGAATCAGCATCTCATTGGATCCTCCCCATCGCATTTTAAGAGTGCCTTGGGCGTTATTCTTAGTTTGTTGTGTAGTAAATGCTAATCCTTCCAGTGATAACTACTGGTCCCCTGTGGCACAACTGTAGAATTACGAATAGTTTAATCTACTGGTAAATGAATAACAACTACAGGTTTAAAACAGAAAAACTAACTTCTTTGCCTGGAATATCAGTGTACATATCACCGTTCAAAGTTCTCTGCTTGTTGCACATTAACTTTTTGGTTATTGTACAGTCACCATCAGGAGGCTGAAACCTGCTTGCTGTCCGTGGCCCAGTGAGAATTATAAAACACTGTACAGCAGTGCTGGTGAGGATGGGGAGAAAGGGAAACCCTCCTACACTGCTGGTGGGGATGTAAACTAGTTCAACCGTTGTGGAAAGCAGTATGGAGGTTTCTCAAAAAACTCAAAATAGAAATACCATTTGACCCAGGAATTCAACTCCTAGGAATTTACCCAAAGAAAACAGGATAGCAGATTCAAAAAGACAGATGCCCCCCTGTGTTTATCGCAGCACTATTTACAATAGCCAAGAAGTGGAAGCAACCTAAGTGTCCATCAGTAGATGAATGCATGAAGAAGATGTGATATATATACACAATAGAATACTATTCAGCCGTAAGAAACAAATCCTACTATTTGGAACAACATGGATGGAGCTAGAGGGTATTATGCTCAGCGAAATAAGCCAGGTGGAGAAAGACAAGTACCAAATGATTTCACTCATTTGTGGAGTATAACAACAAAGCAAACCTGAAGGAACAAAACAGCAGCAGACTCACAGAACCCAATAATGGACTAACAGTTACTAAAGGGAAAGGGAATGGGTGGGGGGTGGGGAGGGAGGGGGAAGGGGGATTATAGGGTACTATGATTAGCGCACATAATATAGGGGGCCACGGGGAAGGCAAGTAGTGACTGTAGCATCTTACTATGCTGATGGACAGTGACTGTAATGGGGTATGTGGTGGGACTTGATAATAGGGGCAGTCTAGTAACCACAGTGTCACTCATGTGAAACCCGAGCATAAGACTATATATCAATGGTACCTTAATAAAAAAAAAAAAACACTGCATAGCAGTGACACACAGCATGACATTGACGCTTCCCGTGACTGCAGCACAGTGGCACAAATTCTGAGTATTGCCTTCAGACTGTTTTCATGACACGTGGTTCTGTTGGTCGCATGGTAATTCTCTTTAAGAGGCGTCCATACAGACCCTGACATCTCAGGCTACATGTTGTTTTAGGGTAAGATACCTTTAGTATGTGTCCTGTGCTAATAGCTTCTGTTGATGATTATGCATGGCAGACATGTTCAGTGTATTTGCAAGTTTTCCGTTGCCTCTCACTTCAGGGGTATCGCCTGTGGGTGCTCTTAGCGCCTCTACTGTTCATCGTTAATTTGGGTCCCTCAAGAGTCCAGATTGGCGTTCATTCAGTCCTGTCTGTGTCATTCACTGTTCTAAACGCTGTAGGACTGAGCTGGGGCCTCACCCAAAGAATTCAGTGTTCTTTAGGAAAGACAAGAGCACGTTTAGTAATCAAAGACAGCAGTGATCTAACTATATGATTTTGACATGAGGCAGTGAACGCTGGAAGGCTGGTCCTCCCTGAGTGCCGCAGAAGCCCCTGTAAGGCCCATTTCTCAGCACAGGAGTCCGGTGAGGCTCCTGGAAGGTGCAGTTGCTGCCCAGGTATTGGGGGACAGGTTAAAAAAAAGGTGGGGGTGGTATTCCAAGTAGAGGAAATGCTAAACTAGAGTTTAAAGTATTAGAGAATGGCATATGAGCTTGGAAAGCTAGCTGAGGATCAAGTCAAATGACTGTTTTATGCTCTGCTTAGAGCTTGAAACTTATAGGCTTGGTCAGGGACTAATCACCTGAAATTGTTTGCAAAACATTGAAATATACTCATTGTCTTGGAAAAAGTGTCCAAAGCTTTTATTAGATCCCAAAGTGTTCCACAACTGAAAAGTCGCTGAGAACATTCCCACCGAGAGGTTTTCAGTGAATGGCCATACTGCTCTTTAGTCAGAATGGAGTGTAGCATTGCCTGATCCATATTCACGTCACGAGAAATTCAAGGTACAGAACTATGTCAGTGCAAAGATTAAAGTGGCCAGGAAAATGATATATAAATAGCCAACACAAAACCACAGGTGCAGTCATTGAACAGATATGTGAATGAACCATCTTCCTGCATCATTTCTTTGGCATCATGGAAAATTTCCCAGCCTTCTCCAACGAGAGTGGCAGATCCTGGGAACGGTTGTTCATAACTGGCCTGTGACACTGGTGGCCCTGAGGAGGCAGGAGTGGCCAGGAGAGACACCATGCCTGTTCCGAGCTCAGCGTCTAATGAGGAAAGCACAAGGAGAAATGGGTGAGTGCAAATTGTCATCAACAGTGTGTAGCGAAAGATAGGATGGGGTGCGGCAGGGGACCTGATGGAGGAGTAAGGGGGCAGCTCTCGAGGACACGACATCTGAACTGAGGCCTGAGGAAGTCAGCTGAGCATCAGCCGGGAAAGAGGGTGAGCGAGGCACGGGCTCTGTAGCCCCGGTGCAGGGAGGTGCGCTGTGTGTTTAGAAAGGGAGGAAGGACATGAAGGACAGCGGGAGGGTAGTAGGGAGCGGCCCTAGAGAAATGGCCTCGTGGGTGACCTTAAGAATACGGATCGGTAGCCTAAGAACCAGGCAGTTGGGAGGGGGTCAGTGATGGGCTGTGATATGACATGATCAGGTCTCTGTTTTTGAAGAGATCTGAAAAAGCAGACTGAAGGGGGACATGGTGGGAAAGAGTTGTCAAGGGATCTGTGACAGCTGAAAATACGTGGGTGCCATGTGCCAACCAGCCAGGTGAGCGGTTATGATAGTTACCAGGTTATTATAGCTTCTTTTCTTTCCTCTGGCTATGACATGAAGTACACTTTACTCTTTTTTGATGCCTGGTAAAAGTGCATTACTCTAAGACATCAGGCATCTTCCTACCAAAGTTGAAGCTTGAGGCTCGAAAGCTTCCGAGAGGCGACTTCCCAGGAGAACAGGATGTCTTACTTTATTCTGACTAGGCTGGAAAAACGGCATGAGCAGCATTTCTGCTTCTCAGTCGGTCCAAAATCTGTAAGCATGCAGAAGTGATGAGAAGAAAGAGAAATCAGCTGAGCTTTTCATAACTTCTACTTGATCTGAACTTGAGTTCAAAGGTAAATCAAAAGTTTAAAGTTGAATTTGAATCTTACTATGTAAAATGGGTGTCCTTTAGCCTTTATTAAAATCTGAAGTATGAGGGCAGCCCAGGAGACTAGTAATTCTGAGCCCAGGCTCTGGATTCAGGTGATCTGAGTTCAAATCCCCAGCTTCTCCACCTACCCACCTTGTGACTTAGGAGAAATAACCTTTCTCAGGTGCATTTTCCCCTCTTCAAGAACAGAAAAAGGGCATTGCACAGGAAGCATTAAGTGGGGACAATATGTACATAAAGGACTGTATCATCAGAATTCAGCAGAGAAAACAGAAACCACCTGCGATGTTTCAGGAAGAAAGGGGTTTGACACGGAAGATCAGTGGACGTGTGGAGGCCACAAGGCCTCTGCTGCCCACCACATCATGTGGCCGTGACCCAGAGGCCGGCAGCCGCTCGTGGTGCCACCTTGGCCACACAGCTGACACAACCGCCTCTCACAGCCATGAACCTGATGACAAGACCGGAGGCCAAGTCCAGCAGTGCACTTAGCTCTGACTCGTATGCCAGCTTTCACAGTGCCAGGAAGGTGGCCTCTGTCTTGCCTCTCTTCAAAATTTCACTGACTCCATCTAATTGGTGGAGCCTAATCTGTACCAAGAGCCTGAGCCACAGGGCGTTTGGGAAATGTAGCTTTCCCACTGCTGAACAGGAGGGGACGGGCTGGAGTTAGGGAGGCCCCCGCCTGAGGGCCGAGCACAGGATGCAGCTGGCACCAGTGCCGCAGACGCCCAGGAGGGGTGCCGAGTGGCAGGCACCCTAGGTTCGTGGCTGTTGGTGTATTAGTAGCAGGAGGTCAGGTGTCCCTAATGTCACAGGTAATTCACTGTGTAAACTTTCATTAACCTGAAGATGTTTCTTTCCTTCTCAGGGGATGCACTCAGGGTGGAATAAAATATGAATCTTTGTCTATGCTTTAAGCATATTATTTATAAGATCTTGTCAGTGGAGAAAAGAAGCAGAGCTGAAATAAAACAAAAGCATTTGTTTGGGGGTCCCAGAGTCGCAGTTTGCAGAGCAGAGTCTTCCTAGCAGCCCAAATTGTGTCCCCCCGGGAACAAAAGTTAGGGGTTTTTAAAGACAAAAGGGAAAATTTTATATACATTGTTTACAAATAATTTGGTACTGGAGGCAGGAAACTAATCTTGATGAATGTAGCTGGTCACAAAGGCCATCACCAATTCCCTTACTGTAACAGGTTGCAGGGCTCGGGCTCAGTCTTCGTCGGATGTGCGGTTCGGCCCACTTCAAAAGTTCATGCTTCCCCAGGGAGGATGTGCGTGAGGCCCACCTCCTTCAGGGCCTCCCAGCTTTACTCTGAAACCCCTAGACATGAGCAACCCATTTTACTGCACCTGTCGTAAACCCTGTTTCCCCCCATTACGATCGCAGTATAATGAAGCACCTGAGTCCATTAACACAGTAACTGAATTAAAATAATAGGACTCAGTTCAGTTCACTGTTCTGTGATAGGATATGCCTGGCAACACCCACATGTGCACAGCTAGCTAGTCCCAGGTGACTAGACACCAGCCAAGGCTTCTGTAAAGTCTGCACAGGTCACAGTCATACTGGAGTCATCAGTCCTGAATGCTGACGAGAGAGCGAGCGTGCCCGTGGTGCTGGGCTCTCTGCATCATTATCTTCATCTTTCTCCATTTTACTTATTTTATTTCCTACTCATTTCCTTGTATTCTGATACGTCTTTGGCACCTAGAAACCCTAATAATGAAACATCTGTGTGTTTTTTCCCCATCACCATTTTAGGGTGAAAACAAAACCACAAGGGAGTGGGTCAGTTACCGAGTTCCCTGGTTTCCCAGGTGCCCCCTTTCTCCCAGGGCTTCTTAGATTCTCCTCTGTTGTTGCTCAGGGATGGGGACATCTAATCAGAAGTGACTTCCATGAATACACCAGCATTTTTGCAACTAACTGAACTTACCTAAAAGAGTGGTTAGCTTATGTGTCTGACGTGTCTCTTGAAGGTGGAGCAAAGGGTGATGTAATGGGCCCTTCTGCTACATTTAGTTCATGGCACGAATTCTCTCATAACCTATTCTTTTTTTATTTATTATTAAGGTATTATTGATATACACTCTTCTGAAGGTTTCACATGAAAAAACAATGTGGTGACTACATATACCCATATTATCAAATCCCCACCCATGCCCCAATGCAGTCACTGTCCATCAGTCTAGTAAGATGCCACAGATTCACTATTTGCCTTCTGTGTTTTACACTGTTTTCCCCATGACGCCCCACACCATGTGTACTAAACATAATACCCCTCAATCCCCTTCTCCCTCCCTTCCCACCCGCCCTCCCACACCTCTCCCCTTTGGTAACCACTAGTTCCTTCTTGGAGTCTCTGAGTCTGCTGCTATTTTGTTCCTTCAGTTTTGCTGCGTTGTTATACTCCACAAATGAGGGAAATCATTTGGCACTTGTCTTTCTCCGCCTGGCTTATTTCACTGAGCATAATATCCTCCAGCTCCATCCATGTTGTTGCAAATGGTAGGATTTGTTTCTTTCATATGGCTGAATAGTATTCCATTGTGTATATGTACCACCTCTTCTTTTTCCGTTCATCTACTGATGGACACTTAGGTTGCTTCCATATCTTGGCTATGGTGAAAAAGTGCTGCAATAAACATAGGGGTGCATATGTCTTTTTGAATCTGAGAAGTTGTATTCTTTGGGTAAATTCCAAGGAGTGGAATTCCTGGGTCAAATGGTATTTCTATTTTTAGTTTTTTGAGGAACCTCCATATTGCTTTCCACAATGGTTGAACTAGTTTACATTCCCACCAGCAGTGTAGGAAGGTCCCCCTTTCTCCGCATCCTCGCCAGCATTTGTTGTTCTTAGTCTTTTGGATGGTGGCCATCCCTACTGGTGTGAGGTGATATCTCATTGTGGTTTTCATTTGCATTTCCCTGATGATTAGTGATGTGGAGCATCTTTTCATGTGTCTGTTAGCCACCTGAATTTCTTTGGAGAACTGTCTCTTCATATCCTCTGCCCATTTTTTAATCGGGTTATTTGCTTTTTGCATGTGTAAGTTCTTTATGTATTTTGGATGTTAACCCCTTGTCAGATATGTCATTTACAAATATATTCTCCTATACTGTAGGATGCCTTTTTGTTCTGCTGATGGTATCCTTTGCCATAAAGAAACTTTTTAGTTTGATGTAGTCCCATGAGTTCATTTTTGCTTTTGTTTTCCTTGCTCAAGGAGATGTGTTCAGGAAGAAGTCACTCATGCTTATATTCAGAAGATTTTTGCCTATGTTGTCTTCTGAAAGTTTTAAAAGGTTTCCTGACTTACATTCAGATCTTTGATCCATTTCAAGTTTACTTTTGTGTATGGGGCTAAACAATAATCCAGTTTCATTCTCTTGCATGTAGCTGTCCAGTTTTGCCAACACCAGCTGTTGAAGAGGCTGTCATTTCCCCATTGTATGTCCATGGCTCCTTTATCATATATTAATTGACCATATATGGTTGGGTTTATATCAGGGCTCTCTAGCCTGTTCCATTGGTCTATGGGTCTGTTCTTGTGCCAGTACCAAATTGTCTTGATTACTGTGGCTTTGTAGTAGAGCTTGAAGTTGGGGAGCATAATCCCCCCAGCTTTATTCTTCCTTCTCAGGATTGCTTTGGCTATTCGGGGTCTTTTGTGGTTCCATATGATTTTTAGAATGATTTTCTCTAGTTCACTGAAGAATGCTGTTGGTATTTTGATAGGACTTGCATTGAATCTGTAGATTGCTTTAGGCAGGATGGCCATTTTGACAATATTAATTCTTCCTATCCATGAGCATGGGATGTGTTTCCATTTATTGGTATCTTCTTTAATTTCTCTCATGCGTGTCTTGTAGTTTTCAGAGTATAGGTCTTTCACTTTCTTGGTTAGGTTTATTCCTAGGTATTTTATTCTTTTTGATGCAACTGTGAATGGAATTGTTTTCCTGATTTCTCTCTCTGCTAGTTCATTGTTAGTGTATAGGAATGACACAGATTTCTGCGTATTAATTTTGTATCACGCAGCTTTCTGAATTCAGATATTAGATCTAGTAGTTTGGAGTGGATTCTTTAGAGTTTTTTATGTACAATATCATGTCATATGCAAACAGAGACAGTTTAACTTCTTCCTTGCCAATCTGGATGCCTTTTATTTCTTTGTGTTGTCTGATTGCCATGGCTAGGACCTACAGAACTATGTTGAATAGAGGTGGAGAGAGTGGGCATCCTTGTCTTGTTCCCAATCTTAAAGGAAAAGCTTTCAACTTCTTGCTGTTAAGTACAATGTTGGCTGTGGGTTTGTCATATATGGCCTTTATTATGTTGAGATACTTGCCCTCTATACCCATTTTGTTGAGAGTTTTTATCATGAATGGATGTTGAATTTTGTCAAATGCTTTTTCAGCATCTATGAAGATGATCATGTGGTTTTTGTCCTTTTTGTTGATATGGTGGATGATGCTGATGGATTTTCGAATGTTGTACCACACTTGCATCCCTGGAATAAATCCTACTTGATCATGATGGATGATCCTTTTGATGTATTTTTGAATTCAGTTTGCTAATATTTTGCTGAGTATTTTTGCATCTATGTTCATCAGGTATATTGGTCTGTAATTTTCTTTTTTTGTAGTGTCTTTGCCTGGTTTTGGTATTAGAGTGATGCTGGCCTCATAGAATGAGTTTGGAAGTATTCCCTCTTCTTCTACTCCTTGGAAAACTTTAAGGAGGATGGGTATTAAGTCTTCACTAAATGTTTGATAAAATTCAGCAGTGAAGCCATCTTGTCCAGGTGTTTTGTTCTTAGGTAGGTTTTTGATTACCAGTTCAATTTCGTTGATGGTAATTGGTCTGTTGAGATTTTCTGTTTCTTTCTGGGTCAGCCTTGGAAGGTTGTATTTTTCTAGAAAGTTGTCCATTTCTTCTAGGTTATCCAGTTTGTTAGCATATAATTTTTCATAGTATTCTCTAATAATTTTTTGTATTTTTGTGGTATCTGTAGTGATTTTTCCTTTTTATTTCTGATTCTGTTTATATGAGTAGACTCTCTTTTTTTCTTGATAAGTTTGGCTAGGGGTTTATCTACTTTGTTTATTTTCTCAAAGAACCAGCTCTTGCTTTCATTGATTCTTTCTATTGATTTACTTTTCTTGATTCTATTTATTTCTGCTCTAATCTTTATTATGTCCCTCCTTCTACTGACTTTGGGCCTCATTTGTTCTTCTTTCTCTAGTTTTGTTAATTGTGAGTTTAGACTGCTCATGTGGGATTGTTCTTCTTTCCTGAGGTAGGCCTGTATTTCAATACACTTTCCTCTTAGCATGGCCTTCGCTGCATCCCACAAATTTTGCGATGTTGAATTATTGTTGTCATTTGTCATATTGCTTGATCTCTGTTTTTATTTGGTCATTGATCCATTGGTTATTTAGGAGCATGTTGTGAAGCCTCAATGTGTTTGTGGGATTTTTCATTTTCTTTGTGTAATTTATTTCTAATTTCATAGTTTTTTCGTCTGAGAAACTGGTTGGTACAATTTCAATCTTTTTGAGTTTACCGAGGCTATTTTTGTGGCCTAGTATATGATCTATTCTTGAAAATGTTCCATGTGCACTTGAGAAGAATGTGTGTGCTGCTGCTTTTGGGTGTAGAGTTCTGTAGATGTCTGTTAGGTCCATCTGTTCTATTGTATTTTTCAGTGCCTCTGTCTCCTTACTTATTTTCTGTCTGTTGATCTGTCCTTCAGAGTGAGTGGGGTGTTGAAGTCTCCTAGAATGAATGCATTGCATTCTATTTCTCCTTTTAATTCTGTTAGTATTTGTTTCACATATGTAGGTGCTCCTGTGTTAGGCGCATAGATATTTATAATGGTTATATCTTCTTGTTGGATTGACCCTTTTATCATTATGTAATGTCCTTCTTTGTCACTTGTAACTTCCTTTGTTTTGAAGTCTATTTTGTCTGATACAAGTACTACAACTCCTGCTTTCTTCTCCCTATTAGTATGAATTATCTTTTTCCATCTTTTCACTTTTAGTCTGTGTATATCTTTGGGTTTAAAGTGAGTCTCTTGTAGGCAGCCTATAGATGGGTCTTCTTTTTTTATCCATTCAGTGACTCTATGTCTTTTGATTGGTGCATTCAGTCCATTTACATTTAGGGTGATTATCGATAGGTATGTACTGATTGGCACTGCAGGCTTTAGATTCGTGGTTACCAAAGGTTCAAGGTTAATTTCCTTACTATCTAAGAGCCTAACTTAACTCACTTAATATGCTATTACAAACACAATCTAAAGGTTCTTTTTTTTTTCTTCCTCCTTTTTCTTCCTCCTCCATTCTTTATATATTAGGTATCATATTCTGTACGCTTTGTCTATCCCTTGATTGACTTTGGGGATAGTTAATTTAATTTTTGCATTTCCTTAGTAATTAACTCTTCTACTTTCTTTACTGTGGTTTTATTACCTCTGGTGACATCTATTAAACCTTAGGAACACTTTCATCTATAGCAGTCCCTCCAAAATACACTGTAGAGATGGTTTGTGGGAGGTAAATTCTCTCAGCTTTTGCTTATCTGGAAATTGTTTAATCCCTCCTTCAAATTTAAATGATAATCTTGCCAGAGAAAGTATTCTTGGTTCAAGGCCCTTCTGCTTCATTGCATTAAATACATCATGCCACTCCCTTCTGGCCTGTAAGGTTTCTGTTGAGAAGTCTGATGATAGCCTGATGGGCTTTCCTTTGTATGTGATCTTATTTCTCTCTCTGGCTGCTTTTAATAGTCTGTCCTTATCCTTGATCTTTGCCATTTTAATTACTATATGTGTTGGTGTTGTCTTCCTTGGGTCCCTTGTGTTGGGAGATCTGTGCATCTCCATGGCCTGAGAGACTATCTCCTTCCCCAGATTGGGGAAGTTTTCAGCAATTACCTCGTCAAAGGCACTTTCTACCCGTTTTTCTTTCTTCTTCTTCTGGTACCCCTATAATGCAAATATTGTTCCATTTGGATTGGTCACACAGTTCTCTCAATATTCTTTCATTCTTAGAGATCCTTTTTTCTCTCTGTGCCTCAGCCTCTTTGTATTCCTCTTCTCTAGTTTCTATTTCGTTTATCGTCTCTGGCTTTTAGTAGAAAAGAGTAGATAGGTAGCTTGGATAGAAATACTATGCATTTGTAGAAAAGAACATTATTACTTCAGAGTGGATCTTTTTTTCTATTTTGTTATCATTAATGTACAATTACATGAGCAATATTATGGTTACTAGACTCCGCCTATTATCAAGTCCCCACCACATACCCCATTACAGTCACTGTCCATCAGCGTAGTGGGATGTTATAGAATCACTACTTGTCTTCTCTGTGTTATACTGCTTCCCCATGCCCCCACCCACCCTACTTTATGTGTGCTAATCATAATGCCCCTTTTCCCCCCTTATTCCTCCCTTCCCACCCATCCTCCCCAATCCCTTTCCCTTTGGTAACTGTTAATCCATTCTTGGGTTCTGTGAGTCTGCTGCTGTTTTGTTACTTCAGTTTTTTCTTTGTTCTTAAACTCCACAGATGAGTGAAATCATTTGATACTTGTCTTTCTCCACCTGGCTTATTTCACTGAACATAATACCCTTTTGTTTTCAAAATCACCCCAAGTGTTTACCACTGAAGGCAGATCATTTGCACCCGTTAGGGGAGCCAGTTCCCAGGGGGTGAGCATGGTGCCTGCACTGAGAACACCACAGAGGTGCCTCTAATTGGCTCCCCTGGCAGTGATGCCGCCTGAAAGGGTGTGGATTGAGTGACTCAGTGGGGACAGATCTCATCCTAGACTCTTAGAGGGTGAGGATGAGGTCTGGCTGAGACGCTTAGGCTGATGAAGTGTGACGAAGTTGACAAAGGCTGGACAGGTGGTTCTGAGTCCTCACATAGGGAAGATTTTCTTTCTGGAACCATTTGATGTGACTCCACCCTTTTAAAACACTAATTCTGTATATTTTTGGAATCTTTATTGGAAATGTCTACATTGAGCACGTGTGTTTGACACAAAGGAAAATAGCAGTGGGGAACAGCACATATGACCCTGGAACTTCAGATGAGCGACTTACTGTTTACTTCACTGAGCAGCATGGTAGAAACACACACATACACTCATGATTAGACTGCCAGGCAGAAACCCTGGCTCTGCTTCGCAGCCAGCTCCACAGCCTAAGTCTCAGTTTCCTGACCTGTCGCACGGAGAATGATCCCAGATCAGTGAGTGTGGTGAGGACTGACCTGCAGTGGCCATTGTTATTGTGATTATTACTGCTGTTTACTTCTCTTAAGAATTTGTCTGCTAGGAACAGAAATGCCACAAATGGAACAAATTAGAAGTTTTCCTATTGTAAAGTGAGAAAGTAGGCCGGGAGAGGCTTTGGTGCAGCAGCTCAGGAATTCGGATCTGAGATGTCTGTGATAACCTTCGCCTCTCCTTCAGGATCACCTCTTGGCTCCAAGGTGGCTGCTGTGTCTCAAGCATCATGTGCTCATTCCAGGCAGGAAGAACTGAAGGGTCCTACCAGCTAGGTGTGCCTGTTTTCACGGAGCTTTCCTGGAAGCCCGACCCCAGCAGGTTGCTTGTAGTACATTAGTCAGAAACTAGTTGCATGCATCCCCCTCCACATACAATAGAGGCCACGCACTCAGCCACACAGAATTCTCTTGAGCGAGCAGAAGGGGAGAGAGTGTTCAGTCAGC
The DNA here is from genome assembly GCA_029783875.1 of Phataginus tricuspis. Taxonomy (NCBI): domain Eukaryota; kingdom Metazoa; phylum Chordata; class Mammalia; order Pholidota; family Manidae; genus Phataginus; species Phataginus tricuspis. The sequence continues at coordinate 28,220,251 of JAQQAC010002701.1, read as the reverse complement.
ACGTCAATCTCTCCCACGTGCTTATCAGTGTTCTCGCTGTCGTCACTTGCATGATCCAGAGACACTGCCAGCTTCCTCTCCTGTGAAGCTGCTGAAGGCAGAATCCATAGAAAAATAGTATCTCCCTGTCTTAAAGCACTTCTTGAATCTATCCACATTAATTTTGAACATGGTACCAGAAGAGTAGGCCAATAATAGTCACCTATATTTTAATTGGTTGGGTTCTGTTTTGACTTTTTGATATTAGCCATTCTATGTAGTTTAAGAAAATAAAAACATTAATTAAAATAAATTATGTAGACTTTTGATATGGCCAAGACAGAGTTATACCATTCAAAAATAAGGCTATAAACTAATTATCAAGCTGCTGTAAATGAAATCTTTAAACTGTTAAGGCTTTAAGTGATTCACTGTTTTATGCCATCCCAGAGACTCAGAGAGCTTTTGGAGTATTTATGGGCCACTGGTATCCTTGTTTGGAAGTTAAGATTAATTAATGATAGAAAAGGTATTTGTCTAAAGCATTTGCCTCTTTCTGGAAGCCTTATTCACTTTCTCTTTTTAACGGGCATGTAACCACTCACTTCTTACCCTCCTAAAGCCTCTCTAATTCTTTGCTGCCCTAAGTTTCCATTGCAGACCAGCTATGGTCTTTGCTGGCCAAGGGACAGAGTCCTTTCCATTCTGTTCAAGAATGTCAGTGTTATTGTTACACCAGCAGGATTGGCAGAAGGAGATAGTGTGAGAAGCCTTGTTTTAATCTAGCCAATTCAGAGAAAGAGTGGGTGATAAGAGTGTGAATAAGAAGAGGCACCGAGCACATGGTGCAGACACCCACCAAGCATCCGGGTCTCTGGAGTGTAGGGAGGAGTAAGGGGGCAGCTCCCGCCCTGAAGGAGTTACAGGTGGAAAGGAAAAATGTTTTGAAGGTAAAGTCCCTGGCTGTTGAGCCCCAGGAGAGGAAGAGTGACCAGACTGAAGGCATTCTGTGTTCAGCGGGCTGTACTGTCCGGCGTCACATAAGCCAAGCCAGGACCGAGCTGAGGTCATTGGGCGGGAGCCAGGAGGCAGTAGGCTCTGGGCTGGGGAAGACTCACGTGCAGGGAGCTGCCAGGGTCGGGGACGATGACCGTGGTGTGGTACATGGAGCAGGGTGGGGTGGCAGTGAGCTGGCACCTCGTCTTCCTCCCACCCCTGCCTTCCCAGCCTGCTCTCCACCCCCTGGAGCACCGGCCACCCCAGCTCAGGCCACCTTATCCAGGGACTGTGCAACATACTCCTTAGTTACATGGTAATAAGCTTGGAATTTCACTCAGCTATAGGATAGCTTTTTTTCTGCTAGTAATAGGGAGGAATGTTCTATAGAAAAAACATGGCAGTTGTCTTTTATAACATTGTTACCAAAGACTGGGAATATTTCTTCAACATCTCCAACTTGCCCTTCAAAGATATTATCACTATGATTATAACCATTTCCTATGATTCTAACCATAAATCTTTGGATGTAAAGGAGTCATTTTTTCTTGAATCTTAAATTACCTGAACATTTGCTCTCTCTGTTTCTTTCCAGCGTTAAGTGAAAAAGGCCATCCCAACCTTTCTCCTCCTTATGTAATAAATTCTGATTAGATATGCTGTCAGCTTTCATCTGCTCTCAGAGCTTTTTCAGTATGTCTTTATAAAAACAATGTCCTATCTTCTAAATAATTTAGTTGTCATTTTCTAATTCTATCATTTTCCTCTTGGAGCTTTTCTAACTGAAATATGGATGAAGTATACCAACAGGAACTTCCTAAGAAACAAATACTCCCTGTGTCCTTTTTAAAGGGCACTGGAATTCCTTGGGTTCAATGTCCAGTGCCCTTTATGAGGTCAGTCAGCAGTGAGGGCGTCGACAGCAGGTGCCCTTTGCGCCCAGGTCCTCAGGGAACGGCCGTGACACACTCCAAGGCCCCCTTGCTGAGTCGCTGTCCCTGTTTACAGAGCTCATCCCAGGGCTCTGCCTGGGTTTCTTCCTTGTGAACACGCCACTGGCCCTGCTGAAGCTCTCAGCCTCCTTGTTGTGCACGTCCCATTGCATCGTGAGGCCCACCTGTTGCGTCTCTGCGGCCTGCTGCCCAGATGGAGGGCCTTTGGTCACTTTTGACAATATCGGGTGGGCTTGAGTCCAACCCTAATTCCTGGGACACCAACTTCTGCTGACTCTATGTAGGGCACTTGTTTACAGCCCCAGTAAACATCAGAAATACCATTGGAATTATTGGAAAATGCCAGTGTCTAGGACTGCCCAAGACCAAATGAGCCCAGCTCCCCAGGGATGGCATCCAAGTATCTATTTGTTTTTTAAATTTCCAAAGGGTGATTCTGATATACAGCCAGATTGAGAATCACTCATCTCAAGAATTCATCGTTATATTTACATTTTCTTTTATTTGAAGGCTTTTTTCAATTCTAAGAATAGAATATGCTCCCTGTCAAAAACCTCAGTAGAAACGAGTCTGTGACATGAAGTATGAAGTTCGTCTGAGTTTTCTTCTGTTCGCCTAGTATTCCCAGCTGAGGCGACCTGCCCTTTGCTGCGTGCTGACTTGTAGCTGAAGGACAATCTGTGCTTTGGACAATATGCTACAACTTTACAGATCCACCCGTAAACTAACTTACAAATTCATCTCAGTGAGGTAGGTTTTATTATCCTCAATTTTTAGAGAGTTTGACATGGGAGCCCTACGAAACAGTGTCTAGCATCAAACTTAGTCCTTCCCTGTCCAAATTCAGTACTCTTTCACTACAAGCTGCTATTCTTTCTACTGGTTAATATTTTTAGCATTGTATTTTGAAGCAATTTCAGTCTTTATAGAAAAATTTCAAAAATGAATGCAAAGAGTATCCTCTAACCCGTTCCTACCCACGTTCCCCAAGTACCGACGCTTTGCCACGTCGCCTAGTCGCCCTCCCCCCTCACTCTCCTTCTGCTGATGTGATGATGTGCATGTTGGACAGTAACTTGCAGACATTATTTCCTTTACCTCTCAGAACTTAAGTGTGTATTTCCTAAAACACAGATACTCTCTTTGAATGATGATTCAAAATCAGGAAATTAATACAGGACAGCTATCTATGTACAGACACTCCAGTCTCACCAGTTTCACCCACAAATGTCTTTTGTCGCAAAAGAAAAACAGTGTTTCCCCTCTAGGATCCAGGCAAGGAGCACATGTTCCATTCGGTTCCCAGATCTCTTTATGTCCTTGTCCGCAAAGGTCCTCAGTCTACCCTCGCTGCTCATGACCTGCGGTCCTTGGATGGGCAGAAACTGCTCCAGCCGCTTTGGCTCTCAGAGCACCATGGCCACATCGACGCATGGTCGGCTGGGACATGGCACTGGGAGATTGTGAGAGAGCCAGCTAGGGTGACATGTACTGTGTGGCATTTACTATGTGCTGGGCACTGTCTTAACTGTTTTCTGTATTCCAACTCATTTAATCTTTACAAGAACACTGTATCACAGTATTATTATATTATAGATATGGAATCTGAGAAACAGAGAAGTGACATGACCTACTCAAGGTCATCTAGCCAGGAAATGGCCAGTCAGGGGTCAAACGCCAACAACAGGCTGCATCTGCCATGTGAGCTCCTAACAACATGGAGAGATGCCAAGGTGCTGCACGGAGCCGTGATGTCCTCAGGGTCCTTACTGGCTCTAAACACCCCTGTCTCACTAGCTGAAAACAGGTCTAGTAGTATCTATGTCATAAGGTCAGTTGTAAGGATCGCTCACGACACTCCGTTAAAGCCCTTAATAGGCAGCAAGGACCATGCTCTTTAAAGTAAGTGAAATTTAATATATAGATATTGAAAAATTATCTGTGACTCACACTGAGATATGGTAATTCTCCAAGAGTTCTTTTTTGAGGGTGGGGAGAAGATGAGAACAGAAGTGACGAACTACTAATATTTTTAGATTTTTTTGAGGGGCTGGAGAGGGGCTATGACGAAAACCATCTTCAAGGCAGAAGAAGCCAGATAAAGATGAGCCACCGAACACAATTCTAGAACGATTTTTAAGAAAGGACTCCTGCATCTTTAGTTATATTAGAAAAAAAGCATGTATTTCCCATGAAGAGAGAAGCCAGCACCACTCTGTTCTGGTTAACAGTAAAATTACCTTCCAGCTTTACAAGAGAGTTGTTCTCATTAGTGGGAAGTGGCGAGAAAATCAAGAGGTCTTGAAAAGAGAACTCTGAGGACACTGGGTTTACAGAATTAATGAAATAGTCCTTTTAATGTGAACTTTTCATTTTGTCTTAAAATGTTTCAAATTATGACCTCTGAACCTATAGAAAAGATAAACATCTATGAAAGAGATGGTCTGTGACTTGGTCAGTTCAACTTTAGTTTTTAGCCTTTGAATAGATCGGAGGGGCCCCTCTGCAGCCCAAGGCCTTTCTGGCCCCACAGCTACAGCAGTAGGCAAGGATACACTTTTCATCTCCTTTCTAGCAAGGCTTTAAAGTTTCCTCTGAACCCTTCCATCTGGGGAACCCTAGTCTTCCTTCAGCTGGTACCTCTTTCCTCACAACTGTCCGTATCTGAGCTATTTTGGGAGCTGCGAATAAGTGATGCCTTGGAGAGGAAGACAAAGGGAGAGGGAGCCCAACAGAAGTTCGGAAAGCATTCTAGGCTCATGTGTGCACAGCCTGCCGGTGGCCTCCTCTCCCCAGCCCTGCCCCGAGGCTTTCACATGCCGTCCTCAGGCCGCTGCTCCTCTCCTGGCAAGTATGCCCGCTCTCATTTTCCACAGCCTGCCCCATCCTGCACCCTCCCAACCCGTCAGCCCTCACCATGGATCTGTGTATTGCTTATTTTAAAAGCAGTCCTTTCAACCACATTTCCACTCAGGCCATAAGAAAGCCATGCAAATGCAGCCCTAGCATAGAGGCCCGTGGCTGCAAACAGAACTGCGCAGAAAGGAAACATGGGGCCCCATGTGCAGAAATTACTAATGCTGACGTTCAAGAGTTTGTTGCCTATGTTTTCTAAGAGTCTTATGGTTTCTTCTAGTTTTCTTCTAGGAGTTTTGGGTCTTACATTTCAGCCTTTAGTCCATTTTGAGTTTATTTGTGTGTATGGTGTAAGAAATTGGTCATTTCATTCTTTTGTACCTTCCAGTTTCCCAAAACCATTTACTGAACAGACTGTCTTTTCCCCACTGTATATTCTTGCCTCTTCCATATATTAATTGACCATATATGTATGCATTTATTTCTGGGCTGTCCGTTTTATTCCATTGATCTGTCCTTGTTCCGGTGCCAGTACCCTGGTGTTGGTGACTCTCACACTGCAGTGCAGCTTGAAGGCAGGGGGTGTGAGAGCCCCAGCACTATTCCTCTTTTTCAAGGTTGCTTTGGTCATTTGGGGTCTTTCGTGGTTCCATTCAATTTTTAGTGTTATTTGCTTTAGTTCTGTGAAAAATGCTTTTGGAATTTTGTTGGGGATTACATTGAACCTGTAGATTACTTTGGGAGTATGGCCATTTTAACAATATTAATTCTTCCTGTCCATAATTCCACAAGTATTTCTGGTGCTCAGCTAACCTAGAGAACCACTGAAGAATAGATGCCAGCGCCCCAGCTCCAGCATGTCTGATGCAGGTGCCTGCGTGGAGCTTGTCATCGGCAGCAGTGAGCTCCACTAGAGGCGCTGACACAAGGCCGAGCCGATGACCCGTGCAATGGGATTTCGCACAGAGAGCTCCCTGCACTAAAAGGTCCCATGGGGGAGTGGTGGGCAGGACTAGATCACCAGTGTCGAGACCCATTTTTGCTGTGCACCACACTCAGGGCCAAGATGAGAGATTCTCTAAGTTTTTCTTCCATCTACACTTGAAGCAAGTATAGAAAATCCATATTTATTTGATTCCATTGTTACTGAATGTGCAATCATGTAGGTGTGGTTATCAGTAAATGCAGAGTCTATTCCCTGGAAGACCACAGAGCCAGCAGGGCCCATAATGGGAAGATACTGGTTCAAGCTCCAGTCTGCCAGCTTAGCCCCCAGCATGTTAACTAAGGAGCCATGGGACCTCTGAGTCTCAGGGTCCTGCTTCATTGAGCTGTTGTAGAGAGGAGATTGATAGATGAGATCAGACTGTGCACCATGCAGTAAAGAATAAATGTAAGCTGTCATTCTTATTTAAATCTAACGGCATAGAGAACGGCAGAGCAAACCTTCAGGTTAGTGGGGTGTCATTACCCAGTAGCATAGCAGGGGCATAATCAGCTAAAAACAGTGTTCCTTCCTGTGTCAAATCCAGCTTAGCCCCAAAACTCTAGTTCAATATTACCCCTTCATGAAATAGTGTGTGTCCCCACTGGCAGTTAATTGTTTATGCTGCACCTGTGCACACTACAGTGTTCCTGTTGCTTACAGGGCTTTCCCTCCTGCCAGGCCCCGAGGTTCGTGAGGACCAGGTCTCCCTCCTCAGTGCATCATCGGGAATGGGATGTACTCAGTATGTTGGTTAAATGAGCAATCGGCAGAAGGAGGCAGAGGAGTAAGTATAGATAAGAGAACAGTTGGGGCTGTTTAAGATATTTAGAAGTGTGAAGGCCAAGCTGACAGGAGAGCAGGGGCCTTGTCTGTCTGGGTAATTACCCCTCTACCCCAGTGAAGGTGGATTAGGTATTGTGACTGGCTCAGCAGGTGGGCGGGTGCCACCTCCTGCCTGGTCCACACAGGACCAGCCTGTGAGGATGTGCGTCTCCTTGGAGAAGGTAACCTTTTACAGGCTGCTTGTGACGGTCCTGATTTTATGAAAACCCCGTTTTTTAGAGGCTTTGAGGTGAAGCAAGCTGGAGATAGCATGTCACTGTTTTATTATGGGCCTTTTCTTAGAGTTTGGGATTAATTTGTGGCTAAATAAAATAGCTGGATTCTGTAGTCGCTAAGTCAGCCCCTTAATGAGATGCTTCATCTCTCAGAGCAGACTCGTGCTGAAAGCCTCCGAGGCAGACACAGGGTCACAGCATGAACCGGCCCGCGGCGACCTTGGTGCCGCCCTTTGTCGGGTGGCATGTGAGTGCCAGTTGCAGCCCCCAGTGGGGAGAATAACAGGCTCACCTCTTTATTTCCTGGCCTTCTGCCCAGTGCGGAGCCTAGAGGACAGCAGATAAGGTGTGTGGTTAATGTGGCCGCTCTTGAAATGTGAGACACGTTTTTCCCTGTTGACTTTGAAACAAGATCACTTTACTCTATTTCCCTCTATATTCATAGGGTCTTAGTCCTGGATTTTCAAAGTACCCCACTTGGTTCACCTTCATGGACCAACTGTATGCTGATACTGAAGTGTTCCTAGGTCCTTTAAGAGGCTATCACTGGACGTTGAAAGATTCTGATAACTGGATTTTTGTCTCCGATCACTGATTATGTCTTTAATTGCTAGCTGTGGCAGACCTTCAGGAACCCAGCACGGCCTGCAGACAGGGCATGCTGCTGTTCTGAACGGGATGCAGACTGGATTTTTCCCAAGAGGCACAAAACTGGAAATCTTGGCTTCTGTGAATGCTGTCCTGTTGGCATGTGTTCCTAGATTCTAGTCAGCCATTTTTCCCTTTCATGATCTTTACCATATCTGAGTACCACCTGAAATTTTATTACTGTTTTTAAGTCCATTCAGTTATACTTGGATAAATTTATTTGTTGCCATAAATGTAGAACTGGTGTTACTTGATCCTTAATTGAAGATGATAACATAAATACAATGAAAACAAACGTCATTAAGTTCTTGCCAGGTAGGTAATACTGCTGCCACAGGTCCTGAGCCAGGGGCCCGTGTTCTTTCCTCTAAAGGGAGACTGACGTGGGCTGAAGACCTGCCAGGACCACACGGTAACCTTCCTTCAGAGATTATGACGATTGGAAAAAAACTAGAGAATCCTTTCTCCTCTATTCAGTTACTATTCTAATGCTTTTCATTCCAAGTGGTACTCAGCCCCTCTGAGAAACACTATCTCTAAAAAACGCATTCCTTCTATATTCTGTGTGAAGAATTATTTGATTGGTGGGACTTGTGTGAGAACCCCTTTCTAGGATGTGATGAGAACACCCAGAGGTGGTAGATGGCACTGTCCCTGCACCTGAGAAGTGCGTCATCTATTAAGGGATGGAGTGAACTGACGGAGGAAGAGAGAGGGCTGATAAATGCACAGAAGTGAGCGTTTCAAAACCACACAGTCCAGAACACTGGAACATGAGCCGCAGGGGAGAGAAGACAGCCCCGTGAAGGCCTCCCCCAGCTGGGGGAAGCGTGCTGGCAGAGGCGGCAGAGGCAGCCCCACTCGTCTCTGAGGGGCGAAGCCCTGGGTGGGGTCTGGGGTGCGAGCAGGGTGGGTGCACAGGCGCAGCGGCTCGGAAGTGCAAGGTCCGCAGGAAGGCCGTGACCGTAGCACAGCCTCACAGCTGCACGCTACCCTCCAGTTTGGCTAACTCGCCGTTCCCCATACCTAAACCGTTCCTTCTTGTTCATAAGTATCATTTAGGACATTTAAGACACACTCACCTGCAGAATGAGTTACTGTTATAGAACAGTGCCTTCTGTTGCTTTAAATGTGCGTCACTTGGTGAGAAACCAGCCAGTTTACAGGCTGTGCTGCGCCCTCAGTGGTTATGGAGGCTCCTAGAACCTGGCAGCTGAGCAGCTGTCCCATTGTCCGCAGCTCCCTTTGCCATTTTTGGTTAAAGGGAACCACTGTTCATCTGGTATTAATTTGACATCAGTGGTTTGCTGCTTTAGAGGCAGCACCGTCTCAGGTATTATTTAAAGAATAAACGAGAGAAGCAGATCAGCCAGACTCCAGGTGTGGGGCGGTGAAGTGGGAGTTCCAGCTGTACCGTTCTGGACCAGCAGTCCCCAGAGACCGTGCCGGCCTGTCCTGCCGCAGGCTCTCGGCTCACACCCAGGGGCTCCTCTGGAGAGGCTGCAACACAACCCCATGATTCTTGCCTGGGTGTTTCCCAGGTTGCCTAAGTGACAGCAAATCTTCAGCTCAATTATACCTGGAGATTTTTCAGAAAGTTCATTTTTGTCTTTTCTCACAAAGGCTCATTTTTAAATTAGGCTAAATAAGGACTTAGGCCAAACCATGAACCAAAAAGCAAGAGTGGACCTTCCTCATTTACAGAACCTCAAACCTACAGTCATTAAAACATTTTTCAACCGAACTACTAACAAGTTTGACTTTTTTTTTAAACAGATGTACTTGCTGAAGCGCTAGCAGGAACCAGAATTTTGTGTTTTCTAAACTAAAATTAGTCACCCTGCAGACTATCCGTAATCCGGAGCTTTCAACTAAAACTTCCCGGCTGCATCCTAGCCGGGTCTCCAGGGAGCCCCGCCCGCCGGCAGGTGACAAGGCCGGGCCCACGTGTGCTCATGAAACCGCGTCTGTCTTTCAGGTTCAGTACTTCTTCAAGATCTTGGATAACTAGCAGTGCAGGAAGGAAAGAAGTCACAGACGGGGGCATTCAGACCAGAGTGAGTCACACACACGAGGATTGTATTCACCCTTTTATTGTCCATTGTTTTAACCTGACTGAATACAAGGTCGACAAGCGCGCGGGCCTCCTGGCATTTAGGACGTTAGAACACGGGTTCCCACTGTAGACAACACCTAACACCAGTCTGTGGGGCACTGCATTGCTTTTCATAAAGTCCAAAATAAAGATTTATTTTCAAACAAGTGACTTTGGTTTATTTCATACATTACACTTTTTCTTGCAGAAAAAAATAAAATTGTACAACTGCATAAATATAAAATTCTTCCACCATGAAAATGGTTAAAACATTCATAAAGACACAGCACCAGCACATGATGCCTCCGGAGAAAGGAAGAGAAAAGGAAGTGTACAAAGCAAAGGGCCTCGCCCCGCACGGGCCCGGGCTGCAGGCCAGCGCTCGGCCGCTGCAGAGCGCCCCGGAGGACAGGGAGGGATGTCGGACGGCGTCCAGGACAAGCACAGCACACCCCATCACCCTTCTCTGTTCTTCTGCAGCGTCACTTACAGTTCAAAGGGCAGTTCCCCCGTGACAGCCCAGCCCACCCCACCCCAGCCCCGGGAAAAGAAAATACAGTGAAGACCTAACACCACAGGGAGACACTATGGAGTGTGTTGAAATGCCCATCGATGGGCTGTTATCTTGGAAAGACCCAAACTGAAACAAGAAGGTACCATGCCAGTTTTATTCCCGTTGAATATTTACACCTCAGACAGCAAACCTCGCTCACGTAAAGTAGAAAACAACGATAAAACATGGCTTGAGAACTGAGCAGAGCGCGCCTACAGTACTGTACACTACGGAGACACACGGGCGGCAATACTTTGGGGCCAGAAACACTGCTTACTACAAGGCAGTTATGGAATCATAATTTACAGTAAAATGGGCACGTCCCAAGGCTCGGTTTTTATTTTTCTTTTGTCATTTACAGTAGAATAAATATTTTGTTGCTATTGCTACACTTTAAATTTACATCCTAACCTATTAAATGCAGAAAGCTAGTGTAAAGCGTATAGATTAAGTGTAGGTCCCATACGTATGACAGTTTATTCAAGACTAGTAGGTTTTTGTTTTTGTATCTTTTTTAACTTTTTGAATGGCTAGTAGGGAAGATTTGTGCTTGTGATCAGCTCTTAACTTCAATTTTCACATCAAAGCGTCCCTGGAATCGGTCTTTCTCACTGTACCCAATGTTCTCGCCGTGGGCCTTGCACTCGATGCGAACCTCGGTGTCCATGGTGAGGTTGGTGAACTGGACGGCCAGCAGGGGCTGCAGGTACCTGGGCTGCAGGAGCTTGCCGTAGTAGGGGTAGTACTGCAGCGGGAAGCCGGGGTAGCCGCCCAGCCCAAAATACTCCACGCTCCCAATTTTTTCCTTATCGTCATCTCGCTAAAAGCCAAAGGGAAACGAGATTCTAATGGCTCATATCCTGGATCACTGGACTCATGTACACACAACCCCTCATTCCCGCAGGGCAGTCTGCATGCTCTGAGGACCCAGTCACCCGGGACGTGGCTGGCTCGCCCTCCTTCCGAGGGGAGCGCCAGCGCTGGAGGACTGACACCAGACTCAGTCTAAGCCGCAACAGCAGGGAGCAGTGGTCAAGCCAGGGGCCTCCTCTCCTTGAACACACGGAGAGACTGCGGCCAAGGCCAGCCATGCCTGACCACGCCCACCCCACCTCCCGGAAACAACAGGCCCTGCAGCCGAAGCCCACCCGTGTTGGCCCAGTGGATGATGTGGAACCCAGTGACACCATCTCCTGTGGAGCTAGCCTAAACTAGGACTGGCTAGGGATTCTCTTTCTTCCTTCTGCCTAACCTATTAGGTACCTGTTTATAGGTCTAATGGAAACACATGCTGACTTTAAAAAGAAACGCAGAAGCACCATTTTTATGTGAAATTGTCAAAGGAAAAGATGGGCCTCAAATTTTTCACACATCGCCCAGGCCAGAGAATCGCTGGTGTGGGCGCTCGCCTGTCAGCTCTATAAACCACATGCGCGTTTATTCTTGTCACACTCTCTGCTCTTTGAAGAAGTCTGAGCCAGGGTCGCCATGCTCGCTGCACTGAGAGGGACGCCTGAAGCCGTGCTTCTGGCTGCCCGGTGAAATTTCAGCCCCTGCAGCCCCCCAGCGCCTGCCCTCCCCGCAGAACTCTCTGCCTCCTCACCTTGCCTGTGCACAGGACGGGCAGGACAAAGGGGCTGTACTTCATCATTGGGTAAGTCTCCAAGGACTCATTCTTGGGAGGCTGAAAATAAAACCCACGTTGGTTGGCAGTCTATAAATCACATTTTAAATTTATGAAAAATAAAACTAGTTTGTAGGCCAAACAAGTACCCTGGTCACACTAAGTCAACTGAAATAACAAAACACTTGAGGACTGCAGGATGCATGACTCCCCTAACCAGTCTATAAAAGGTCACGTGTGATTTTGCTGAAATAAGAACATTTTTAAGGTGCCCCAGTGCTGTGAGCACTACAGTTAAGCCACGATGCAGCTCAGGCCTGAGGGACTGAATGGCACCATGTTATAGTAAACTCTCAAGGACACTGGAAAGTAAGAGCTGACTCAGAAATAATGCTCCACATTCACCGAGGTTGTGTTAGATGGAAAAGCTGGCTGACCTTTGTGTTTATGAAACTTGGGCTTTCCTCCCACACCATGAATAAAGAATGCCATCCTTTTCCCTTAAGCATGCCCTCTTCAAGTAGGCCACCCCCACTTCTTCATGAATCTCCAGTGGGGGCCCTGCCAATTCTGTCAGGAAAGTGCAAAATACAAAGACAGGTGAAGGCGGCAGTGAGTCAGCACAGCACTGAGGCCTGGCAGGATGTGCAACACACGCAGTCCGGTCAAAGCCAGGCGACGGGCAGCTCTCTAGCGCTCCGCTGGGGGTCCCAGGGCCTGGCCATCCGTCTAGGCTTGGCTCTCCCGGCTCTCTGTGCCGGCAACAGATTGATCTTTAAAACTATGAAGGGAAAACGCCTACTGATAAAGATGCCAGGACCCTGAGGAAGAGGACGCAGGCACATCCAGTGGGGGGCTGGAAGAGGGCGATCTGACAGTAGGCCAACAGCAGAACGGCTGGGGACTCGGGGCAGGGCAGTGAGGGAGAAAGCAGCAGGGGATGACCCAGGGGAGACCAGACAGAAAGGGACAAGGGCTGAAAATGAGCATCTGGACTCATGTCTCAACAGAGCACCTACAGATGTGGGAAGAGAGGAGGATTCACAGCAGACTAGGGAGGCCACCTCGGGAGGACACTCCACTCAACATCCATGAAGAGGATTCTCAAAAGCGAGGGATTCAGAGCGCACAGAGCAGGACAGTCTTCCTTCTGGCTGCTATACCAGGCTAAGAGCTGACTTTTCTTGGTGAAGTTTCCCCAGCAACACGAGCATCAACTGTGAGTGTGACCCAGCGGTTCTCAGCCTCATCTTCCATCACATCCTAGTCTAGGTGGGACCAGGGTTAAAATTCTGTTGAGAGGTACATTAATTTCTACAGGAGACCCATCAGATCAGCCAGCCAGGCAACTAACTATCCATCTACTCATCCATTCTTGCCTCTCGGGGCAGGAAAGGAGTTACAATGTGTGCTTCGCTTGATACAACTTTTCACCTCTACACTGATAATCTTTTGAAAATATTATTTATGGGTAACAAGCATTATGGAAACAAATAATAGTATGCAATAGGAAACTAATGAATGAAAGAGCAAGGTCCCAGGCATGAGGTGAGTTCGTTCAGCGTGCTGCAGTCAGTCCCTAGCAGGCCCAGAACTCTCCTCGGGATGGCAAAGCCTGCGTGGGCGGCTGGGAGACACCGCGGGGAGAAGCCTTGTTTAAGGGCAAAGGACAGCTCTGCTTATTCAAGATCTGAAGAACTGAACGAAAGAATCAATTTTATAAAGGCAGAGGTAACACCAATACATTTCTCCATCTTTTAGAGAAGGACTACCATTCTCACCAAACAGTAAGCAATGGCACTTTGCCATCTTTCAGTGATCTCTAGGAACGCTTACCAATTTTAAGTTGCAATGATACCAAAAGCCTACAGCATGGTCATCAGAGTTCAACCTGGATGGTGCCTGATTTTGCAGTGAAATCTTAATTCAGGAAAAAAAAGCTTTCTTAGACTACCCATTTTTAAAAAATACTCTGGCTCCAAGAATGCCAAAACCGGTATATGAGTGTACATGCAGGTGGCTTTTCACCTTAAAAATATATTTTTCTATGTCTATGTTTATAGGGAGTTTACAGTACAGAATTACATTCTGGAAGTATTAACAGAGCGCTGGATTTACTTCAGAATTTGGCTCTGCCACTCAGAATTTCTCTAACTTTGGAAAGTGAGATGAATGACCCAACTACAAGAATTGCAAGGAAGTTTCCACTGTTCCTCTCCTGACGGGATTTCAGAATCATCACTGCGTCTGCTTCTAAGTTCCCTGTGTTCTCTCCTACCAGGTGAGTGCCCCACCCGCATGTGAGCAGCTTGCCCGAGCTGGGTGACCGGAGCCGCAACTTGCCTTAGGTCTGAAGCCCAGGACCCGGTTGAGCTTTATGATGAGGCACGGCTTGCCCTCCTTGTAGCCGTAAGTTTCATCACTGATTCCAGAGCAGTTTCCCAGCCACTCAAGCTTGAACCTGCACACTTTCCGCTCTCCTCGCTCATTGTTGAATTCTCCTCGCTCTTTGATTTCACTGGGCACACCTGCAAGCACAACACACCAATTTCACATTGTACCAACGACTCCTTTAGCACTACTCAGAGGAAAGGATGCTTTCTTCCTTGTCACTATTACCTATTCTAAGACTGTCCTTTTCTGCATTTAATGCACTGTCTGAATTAATCAAGTATTTCCAGAAAACCCTGTCATCTCTCCACAGACATTAAAAGGTATTTTACCAAAAGCAGCAGCTGGTATCTGATTGCACGCCACAGCTTCAGAGTACTTGATAACCAGCCCGTGAAGGTTGGTCTCGGCAGTATTTCCCTTCCTTTAGATAGTGCGTGGAAGCCTGAAAGGACCGCTCCTGGTGGCCAGCATCAGTGTAGCTCAGGAAGAGACATGAGACATGAAACATGGCTGGGAAATTCACACTCCAGGCAGCCACCGGCTTAAGGAAACTAAGAGCCACCCTCTGCCTCTCCCCAGTCACGTCCTGCTCCAAATGCAGCTGTCTTATGTGTTTCACTGACCATCCCAATCAGCGTCTGTAAGTCTCCCCTGACCGTGACACCCCTCCTTGTCCAGTGTCAGTGCAGTTATAGGTAGACCAAAGGGTCCTTCTAGGGGGGGCAGGTCCTGTGCACCCGTCGCGGGTGGGGCATCAGAAGTCTGGAAATAGGAAAAATGCTACTTCTCAAAATCAATGGGTGTCAGAGAACCAGAACTGTAATTCTGGTCATTGGGTCCAGGTAGTAAAAGCAGGTGTCGGGGGCGTTGTGAGGAAGGCCCCCTTTCCAGCGCCCATAGCTGTGGTCACACCTCACGCCTCCACCGTTCCTGCCACTGCGTCTGAGCCTAAACCCTAACATCTTCCTGCTTTAAAAAAAGCACGCTCTCCATAAGGCCAGAGTTCAGACTTTGAATTATTTCAAGGGTATCCTTTGCTCATTAAACGACAAATGGAAATGGGAAGTTAAGAAGTGAGAACCGCAGACATCCAAAGTGAGTCTA
Source organism: Phataginus tricuspis (assembly GCA_029783875.1). Lineage (NCBI taxonomy): Eukaryota > Metazoa > Chordata > Mammalia > Pholidota > Manidae > Phataginus > Phataginus tricuspis. The sequence continues at coordinate 28,205,003 of JAQQAC010002701.1, read as the reverse complement.
CTTACTGCCACAATCTTCAAAAATCATTTCATCCTTCTGGGCCGAATCTTTGTACTTCTCCAGGAATCTAACTATGTTCAGCACATACGCCTCGTAACTCTTGGGGTCATTAGGACGAAAGGCAATTTCAGTCTTTTGGATCTGAGGAACCTGTGTTAATCCTAGACGAGGTGGACAGAAAAACAGGAAATCACCAGCAGGAAGGCAGTCAACCAAGATCATTCGGAAGCAGATTCTCCGTGTATAAAACATACTTTGCTAATCCCATCTCGCTAAAGAGAATGGTTAAATTCTTCTCTGTCCTGTGAAATCACCTCTCTGGCAGTTAGATTAAATACCAAAGTACCAATGGCTACGTGCTGCTATCATGTGTCATTTGATTTACCCTACAATACTTCATGACAGGCATTACCTCCATTCTATGAAGGAGGACACTTGCACAGAAAGGTTAAGTACCTGGCGCGAGGTCACAGAGGAAATGGTGGAACCAGAATTCTAACCACGTGTGCTGTACTGCAGGGCCCGTAATCTCACGAGCGCTCCTACGTGCCCAAGTCCAAGCACTGCACTGCTGTCTAGCATGTTGTGCCGCTGGCACCCCCCTCCCTAACTGCAGAAGCCTCGGAGCACAGAGGTCGGCTTCCTTTGTAATCCTTATGTGTGGATGGACGGATGACCCTCCATGCTCTGTAAGACCCAGACTTCTCCGTAGTCACCTAAACTCAAGGCATTCGGGGTCTTCTGCACAGGTACCATCTACTTCCCATTCCAAAGGCAAGCAGTCGTCCTGAGCATGTCAAGCTCCAGCCAGGACACGACCGACGTGTGAGGACCTCCACCTTCTTAATGCCCAGCGGCCCCTGCCACCCCAAGGCTTCCCGGAGAGACGTTTAGACACTACACAGTGCTCTGTGGGGTCAGCGGGAGGGAACGCAACCAACCGTGGTCTCACCCAGGCTTACCAAATAAAATAAAGATACCTGGTTAAATTTGATTTTCAGATAGGCCAGGAATAATTTTTTTTTAATAAGTATGTCCCAAATATTACATGGAGCACACTTACTAAAAACAATTATACCAGTCCACCTAAAGATATTTGCTATACTGGGGCAACCCTATTCTAATGCCCCTCCTGCCCTGCCCTCCTCATGTTGGCCACAGAGGCACCTGCACCTGTCACAGAGGGGCCCCAGCCTCTCCCCAGACCTGCTGCATCAGTCTCCGCGCATGGGACTCGGGAATCTGTTTAACAAACATGAAGAGATCCTCAGGCACTTGGTCTGAGAACCACTGCTTCAGGGGGTCAGAACGTGAGAGGCAGTGGGCACGAGGCCCAGAGCCCGTGAGCACGGCGAGGGCGGGGACGCCACGAGGCTGGGCTCCGCGGCTGTGACTTCTAGTGACCAAGGACGCTTTGAGCTTCCAGGTGGCTGGGTAAGCAGGCGGCCCAGCGCAGGGGCCGAGTGGACCAGCTCCTCCGTGCTCACAGGTTCCCGGGAGGTGTAAAGGGCAGAGATGGAGGCAAGGAACGTGAGGGTCTGGAGCCAGGCGAGAGGTCGCCACACAAACAACTTTACAACTGATGTGGAGAGTCACTTCGACAGGGTGATGCAGAACCCAGGGAATTTAGGGGGAAAAGCTGTCAATGGTGATGGAAGTGAGACAGAGAGAAGCAGCAGGATTTGCTCATGAAAGAAATATTCAGCTAAAACTGAACAAAAGCTACTACAATTAAAAATGCTTAAATGCTCACAAGTAGAAAATTGGATGAGTAAAGCAATTTAAATGTACTCTGAACAACTTTATTTACATCAAGTTAGAGAACTGCATTATGATCCCTGAGTGCAGAGACAGTAGAGTGATGGCAGGTGCGCGCGACACGGCGAGCAGCTCGCACAGAAACTCCATGCTGGGGGCAGTGCGGGAACCGGCCCCTCTTAGGCCCAGGGAGGCCTGCGAGGGAGGGCCATGCCAGGGGCAGCCCCAGAGCAGAGGCCCAACGGGACTCAGGAGGATAGGGTGTTCTCTAGCAGACTCCTGGAGTCAGGAGAGAATGGGGCAGGAGGGACGTTCACGAAGCCCAAAGGGCCACTAGGCACCAGCTGACCCAGGGACACCAGCGCGGTCGGGGGCGGTCACGCAGCCATGGCCCCTCAGCAGTGCGGCGACGCAGCAGAAACCAAGCTGAGGAGGAGGCTGGCATGCCACCTGGAGGGTCTCTCCTAACAGGGCAGAGGGAGGAAAGTGGCATGCGTGAGAGGGAACGCAGCGGGCCCTGAGTGACCCGCGTGTCACCTGCCTTGTCCCAAGGTTGCCCGGCTCTCGGGGGGCTGCATGCTCTCCGTCGGTGGCTCCCTGATGTGAGGGGCAGGGACTTCCCAGCTCCTCCCAGGAGAAAAGGGGAGTGCTTCACCCCCTCACAATGCCAAGTCCGGGGTCTCCACTAGGACACCGGGCAGCTCTCGCTCTGGGCTCCTGCTAATGGAACGGGGCTGCTGGGACAGCACTCTGCAGGCGCCCAGAGCCGCGGTCAAAACTCGCTCATGCTCTCCGGGGACTCACACCAGCCTTCCCTCCGGCAAGCGCCTCGCTCTTTACCAAAGCGCTGACTTAGGGAGATGGTAGGCAGTACTCGCACAATGCTACCCCTGGCCCGGGAAAGGGTCATACACGACTGGTCTCGTGTTTCTCCAGGGACAGCAAAGATTCCAAGCAATGGGACCACCTGATTCCCACGGGCAGCCGCATGCTGCCCAGGGCTCACCCCAAGCGCAGGCAAGCCTGTGTTACCGGGGCAGAGATGCGTGTCTGAAGGATCTCGCCTGTGTTCTGTGCAGAGCGTCAGAAAACAGTGGAACTGAGAACACAAGAGAAGTGGGCAATTCAGTGTTGAGTTCACAGCCTGTGACTTGGGCAGCTGGAGGAGACCTGGGGCTGAAGTCTGTGTCCCGCCTGCCCCACTTTAAGGGGCACAGAACCTCGGGAGAGAAGCCCAGAGGACAGACCCACCGCCAGGGGGCCAGCCGTGCCTTTCTGCCCTCTGGAGGCTGGCAACTCCCCTGGCATCTCCGGAGGAACTCAGGGGTAACTAACGGAGGCCTCAGTGACCATCTTTTTCAGACACCTAACTTCTGGTCTAAGCGTTGCCTCCAGAAAAGCAGGATAAGTGGTCTGGGCTCAGGCACGCACTCTGCTCCCCGCTCTGAACCCTCAGCCAGAGAGCACACATACTCAAGTCCGGGGGCCCCACAGTCACAGGGCGACCCCTCTGCCCCTCCGCCCTCCGCCCTCCCCCCTCCCGCTGCTATCCCTGCCTCCGCTCGTCTCTTGGTCCAGAGCCTACTGGCCTGAAAACTTCTCTTCCTGGAAGCTGTCAGAGATCAACTCCCTGGACTGTTCTGGATGCTCTTAATTAGGAGAGCTCTCTGATGGGATCTTCTCCAAACCATTAGGAAAATTCCTCTTCTCAGAAGTCATTTCTCTAAAGCAATTAGGTGCTTACAAGAGGCAGATGAAGGACCCTTGACCTCTTATCTAAATCCTTTAAATTATTTACTCCACAAGATCAGATTAATGGGAAGAGGACATGGAAATGAGACTGGATGTGGTGACTTCATCACTGTTTTCGAGCCCACACACCAACCCCTGGGCAGGGACTCTGAGGGCCGCCGCGTGCCCCCCGCTGACTGGCGGGCTCACACCTGCTTCCACACTAGCTCAGACACGTCGAGCGCGTCCCTTCCTGCACTGCCCACTCCATGGAGTCTAGTCATCTGGACAAGGGTGAGCTTTTTCATGGTGCTAACTCCCCGAGGCCGGCAACAGACACCCAGTCCCTGGCTTATGGTTTCAAATTATATTCCACAGACAGAGCCAGCCTTCTGAACTTGAACTGACATTAACCATGCTGAGCTCTATATAGCTTTGCCCTAATATAACCATTTGCCTAAAATTACATACTGATTATTATTTAATAAAGCCACCTAAAGAGGACTGAAATAATAACTTGGATATGTGAAGCCTTAATATTTGGCTTTTAGTGATTGTGCCAACTCTATATAAGATCTGGAGTTTAAGAAACAAAGCTTTTTGACTTTTTGCTTGCATTTTAGAACCACAGTTTGTCTTTCCTGGTCCCTGTCTCTTGAGAACCAGAGGAGGAGACAAGGAGACAAGAACCTTTGGCCTCAGCAGGTGTTCAGGCAGGCGGGGGGCTGGCAGGGGGAGAGCCAGGGAAAGGGGGAGAAGAACTGCTTTCCCTTGAGAAGTATTTTGTTTCCAATTAGCCTTATAATGTAGCAAGTTTATCATTTCTCCATCTACTTGTGGGTCTTAAGTATGTAAACTCTTAGAATGCAGCCATTTATCCTTGTGCAGTTACTCAAGTGAATTCAGAGCTCAGCTGCTGGTACCTGTCATTTAATACATCCCACAAGTCGCTAGACCAAATACTCTAAATAGGCATCATTTCCATAAACCTCCCAGGCATCCGTGTGACTAAGGGCGCCAGTGGCAAAGAAATGCTTACACATGCGGCTGCACATGCGCCATGTGTCTCCCGTACATTCCAAGTTGAAAGTACTTTCCAATTAGAAAAAAAGGTGGTCTGATTTCATGCACATACTTACATGCCTTTGTACACATATATACAGACAGATGCAATTTCTCCCTTCGAGTGCCACTAAGAGATTGATGGGGTGTGGTTTTGATCTTTAGCTCTGCAGAGTTCACATCGATTTACCTAGCAGAATACAGGGGCACAGAAAAAAGGTGCTTCCCTGTGATCTGGAAATGGTACCTTAGCCTCACCTTCTGCCTAAAGCTCAGCATTTGCCAGTGGCCTGGGGCTGGCCGCAGTCAATCCCTGCCTCTGGGCCGGGTCACAGCTGCACCTCCCATGTGCTGGAGGACCTGCCCCCTTTGAAGGCTTTGAAAGATGAGTTACTGGACTTTCTATACAGTCAACAGGGTGTTGAACAGCCCTTGGTGTCTGGGAATCTCTTCTTCCATCTAAGGTAGTGGGAAACATGCCCTGGTGGGAAACCCTTTTTCATCAGATTTTTTCTTAATGTATATTTTCATTTTCATGAGAACAAAACTGTTTACTTCAGGGGATCTAAGAAGCTCATGTCATTTCGTAAGGACATTATCTTTGATATTTATTGTAACTCAATCATGCTTATTCCCAATAAAAGATACCACTTTTATGATGGGAATATATAAACAAATGACCCATTGTTTGTTTATCCTAATTTCCATTAATCATGCTTTTCTGTTGAAGCCAAACCGAAGAACAAGCATAGATTGTGTATTACATCTATGTGTGTATATATATATATATATATATATATAACACATAACACTTGCTAAGTGACCGATACTCTGAAATAAGACAGATGTGACGTCGATGGTGTCCACCGCGCACGTATGTGGGAAAAGATACACTTTTCTGCTTGGAACCGCTGGATAATACACCCCTGTTCCGTCTGTCTCCCAGCTTGCATGCGTCTGACAGGCCCTCAGGTCGGGGGGCTACCAGGAGGGCACTGAGCACGCAGACACTGGGCAACCCGCCGCGTTTTCCGCAGCAGAAACGGGGCCGCGCACGGGGTGCTCCCCCCCACAGGGCCCCTCCCTTGGTGCAGCACAGAAGCTTGATGAAGCTTTACAGATTCAGCATTTCTCCCCCCGCTACCCTCCAAGGAATTTGTTACCTGGTCCTATTTATAAGGTCCCTGCTCTGCTCACTCAGTGAGTCCCCAGAGTAAGACTCGTTTTCGTGTGGCTCCAAGAACATTTAAGTTAATTGTTGGGCTTCTTGTGGACCCAAAAACTGGCTTGTTAGTTGTATAGTGGTCTTCAGAGGGGAAGAAATGGAGACACGGGTAGGCGGATCCTAAGCCAGACAGGAGGTTGAGGCTCGCAGGAATAAGACCTGGGATCACCACCCAAAACCCGTTCCTAACCTCAGCCTGGGCAGCAGCTCCAGGAACTCCTGACCGCCACCGGTGCCCGAGCACCCGGAACCTCCAGCTCTGCGGGAGGCCGGCACTTCCAGCTGCGGGTGGGAGGGAAGGAGAGGGAGGGGTGGCTGGCCGGACATCTGTGTCATCGCGTCAGCTCGCAGATGACACATCACTGGACTCTAGGTGGAAACTGCAGGAAAACCCACTGGCCCTGGGAAGTAACAGTTCCTCAAAGTGTAAGGCAGCCAGATAATCCGAACACCCTCCTTTGAAATGTAAGTGAAAAAGCGTAATACGTGATGGTGTTTTTACAAAAACGAGCAATTCTGAGATCAATACGATGACCTCTCAAGATTTCTGCTTAACCACGCTGAGGGTCAAATTCCAACCGCTTACACTATGCGAATTCCGGGACAGGCGCGTTCCCTCCCACTAAGGATGAAGTCCAAACTGGTGCTGCCGCGCGGCCTGTGGTCTTCACCCGCCCCTTCTCCTCCTCATTTCTGGTCACCACGGATGCAAGAATATAAGCCTTTTCTAACGAATTCTTCCAGCACTGAGCCATCCTTCCTCCCAAGCCAAACCAAGTGGTGCAGCGTGAAGGGGACGGACAGAGCATGACACCCGCACCTGCTCACCAGGAAGCAAGGTGCCGGGAAGTCCCCGACCTGCTCCTGACACTGGGTGACCTCATTTCCTCCCCTGATGGCAGCCTGATGGGCAGGGCCAAGCGGGGGCGGCAGGTGGCATTACCAGCATGAGAAGAGGGGCTGCCCGCCTCTCTGGGCTCTCTTAGGCGGGTCTCCCAGGGGGAGAGGCCTGGCAGGGCTGAGCCCACAAGTGCGGGTATTTTAAAGGGAGAGATTACAGGACAAACACCAACCATGTGCTGAAAACCACCTAAAAAAGTGTTTGCTAATCCAACTTCTACCAAACGCCTTTCAAAGAGCTAAGATTCTATTCACTTTGTGAAAACACAGGTGTTCAAAGCGCCCCTGTGAACTGCCGACCCAGAGCTCACGAGGAGATACTGAGGCCGGTGTCCAGAAGGGAGAGCCCCTGCTTTCTGGAAGAGAGGTGGCTGTCGGCGGCTGCCGGGGCTTTGCCACCTCATGTACTGTTCACTTCATCACCTTGTTAAAGCCTCCCCGGCCATCAGCCCCATTGTAGATGAGAAAACTGAGCCTTGTAAGGCAGGAAGTGCGTGGGGCGGAGAAGCCCCCACCTCTCGGGGCAGCTTTACCGCGGACCTGTGTGCATGGTTCACAAGCTCTGTGGCTGGTTTCGCATTCAGGTTAGGCAAAGTCAGACTGCCAATCATCAGCCATTTTTGACCCACAAAACAGCAATTTAATGTGTCCAAACCTATTAATGTCCACTGAAGCCCTAGCCCCATGCCTTCAGGCTGAATGGGCAGATCCGTTCCAACGTTCCAGAGCAGCAGGACCAGGTGGGGAACGTCACACACGCTGAAGGCCACAGGCCAAGGAGCTGCACGTCACCCTGAACTTCCTGAACTTCCACTTCTGTTTTCTAACTGGTCGTACGTGAGACTCTCCAGTTCAGCTTGCTGGCTTCTCCCATATGAGAGACGCACAGAGCCAAACGCACCACGCAGTGCCACTGAGTACGGGGCCACATTCACACGTGCTACTTAGAACATCTAGCTGCACCGCATCCAGCGTGCAGAGGGCTATCAGACCCAGTCGGGCCGGGTCTGCCCCCATGCCTCAAACTCAGTCAATAACACTGCATCCTTACCTGGCTTATCAAGCCAGTCACATGCCCTGGGTTCATTTAACTGGAACACACCATTCCGGAGGCTTCGAGATACCGCACTGAAGCCACACCACCACCATGTATTCTACACACACATGTTCAGGCTGGACTGAAGGAACAGCTGGCGTGTATCCAAAATAAAAATGCTATGGTCTGCTCCGAAATATGCCAAGGGGGTGCAGTGAGGGTCCCTCCGACCCCTCAGAGCAGGCAGCCCACAGGTGGCACTTCCTGGCAGCAAGGCCCTCTGCTGGCCTGGCCTCCCTGCTCCGAGGGGCGCAAAGAGGGGCTTGGCCTAGAGGCCTAGACTCCCCTGGCAGGGCGACGGGTGAGGGGAGGAGGAAATGTGACGGTAGCGAGGAGGCGGCAGGCACAGGACAGGGAAGAGGACACTGAGAAGCACACCCCCTGCGGCTCGAAGGGCTGGACACCTATTTCCAAGAATGACCCCCCAGCATTCCTGGGGGAAGCGGCCGTCCGTCAGGCCAGCCCACTGCCGTGAGGACACCAAGTATAGGTGCTGAGAACGTGTCTTTCAGGAAGGGGCTCCGAGGCAGGAGGGAGGCAGGGAGGAGGGACAGGAAGGGACGGGACGCCTCGGCCATATTGTCCAGGCAGGCTTGTCGGCAAGTCCCTGCTTAGAAGGTCCTGCACTTCAGCCATTTCTTTTTGAGAGTGAAACTTCACTTTCTGCAAAGAACTTGAAGAAAAATGTTAATTTTATGAAAGGCTGACTCCCCAAAGCTATATAGTCCAGGAGCAATTTTTAAATCAAGGAAATCAAAGTAAATGATTGACTTTGTCACCTTTGGCTTTGAGTGTAAGAATTATTATAAAACAGCATCATAATTGAAAGCTTTTAAGTGGGAGAAAGAAAAAGATCCACACAGATGTAAATTACAACTACGAATGCTACTGTAGGAATTCTAACAGAAGAGGCCAGGAAAAGACATGCCTTCTGTCACAGAAGCCAGGGCACATGTCTGTTTAGGACCCTAGGTTTCTCTGCACAACAGAACTTCTGCTTTAACCTCTCCCTAGACCCACCTCTCTCCTGGGAAACAGGTGCTGGGAACTGTGGAGGGAGCAGGCTCAAGTCATTTTATAAACTTACACTTTTTTTCCCACTTCCCAAATCCCCTAGAGATCTAAATTCCTCTGGGAATATTATGGTTTTTCTCACAGGACAGGAATATTTGACTCGGGCCTAAGTGACAGTTTGCCGCCTCCACAATCTGAGGGTTTTCTTCAGTGAGTCCTGCCCACACACAGGGAAGAGGCGGACGTGACGCGTCTCCAGCAGGCGGCTGCGCTCGACCAAGGCCGCTCAGCGCCGTGAGGAGGCCTCGAGACTGTCACCGGACACAGCCATTACTACCCCACTGCCGGGAAAGCAGAGTGGGCCACTCCGTTAACACCGCCGGTGGCAGGGTCAAGGCCTCTAGGGGGTGAACCTGGAGTCGCGTGACATTTCCTCTCGATGCCTTGGAGGACAGGCAGCACGTCCGATCCCGGTGGCGGCTGCTGGGCCGCCACTGCTTCTCTCCCGACAAGGGTAGCGGCAGTGGGCCTTCCCGGGGCTGCACTGGCCAGTGTGGACGGGCAGGTCACCCAACGCTGAGCACCCAAATCTGGCCCAGGCTGTGGCAACCGCGTTGTCCACCCACTTAACAGGCCAGCTGCAAAGTGGGCCCAGTAAATAGGACTCCTATTAAACAAACAGCCACAGATACTGAGAAGTGAAGAGAGAGAGGCCTTTGTTCAAGGTCAAATACGGGTCAAGAGCAGGTGGAAAACGGGCTCCTGCGTCCCAGCTCCTCTCTCTCAGTGGCTGGCCATCAACCCTAAAAATAAGTTAGTCTTTTAAAGGAGGAGACAAAGTGGTTTTTTAAAGGATTTATCTGCATCCCAGTCTCCCTAAGATAAGAGGCAGGGAGGCCCTGGAACGCTCCTGCCAACGAGCCCGCGTGCAGGGATGAGGACGCAGCCCCGCCTGGAAGCCAGAAGCCACAAGCCCCACACTGCAGGCGGCAGGCTGGTGGGGGGCAAGGTGAGGGGCAGGCGCCCCCAGGGCAGGGCCAAACGGTCTGTGTCTGCCTGCAGTGCGGCCGGGGACCCAGGCACAGCACAGGAGGGACTGCTTCCCTCGCAGGCTTGGTTTCATACCACATCACAGAGAATTTTTCTCAATTAAAAAAGTGACACATTTTCCCTCTGGAAGAACTGAACCCATTCACATGCATTTTACCTGGTGGGGCCACTCGGTCCTGGTAGGTAGGCTTGAACTCGCTGATGGTGAGCAGCATTACTTGGATGGTTCCAATGAAGATGCCAGCCAAGCAGCCGTAAAATATGACGTAGAACAGGAGGATCTTAACTGCAAGGAGGACAGAAATGCAGCTTGAGGCGGCCCCGGCCCAGGACAAGGCGCCCCTTCCCCTTCGCAGCTTGTCCTCCAGCCTGTGTCCAGAGCTCCCTTGCCAACCCGGACCCAGGCACAGAGGGGCACCAATAGGGATGCGCAGCCGCTGTTACAGCTAGCAGGAGTTTCAGGTGGAACCAGGATTCTTTAGTGGAAATACTCCTTTCCTAACTTAAGAAAAGTCCCATGGGTCACCAATAAAGTCTGGGCTGGGCTGTGTGCTTAGCAAGACATTTTGAATGTTGACAACATACTCCTAACTTAAGAGACACGTTACGTTTTCTTTGCTAGCTTATCCTGACGTTTCAATATGCCGCTGCTTCTCCAAACATTCACATGCCTGCAAGTTTTATGCTGCGACAGAGCAGCGAATGCCGAGAGCCCGGCGCAGCCCCTGCTCTCTGCCACCCCTCCCTACCTTTGATCTGCACTGTGACCAGCACGCTGTCTCTCCCTTCAGGGGCACCAAAGGAAGGGAGAAAAAGGAAATCCTACAGGAAAAATGGCAAGTACATTTTTATTTCATCTTCCAACTGACTTAATGAGCGTCATTCCCTTTTCCCCACACGTGATAGGACAAACTGAGAAGCTGCAAAAGCAAAAAAACAAAACAAAGGCCACGAAGCACGTGGGCTGAACGAGGCTCTCAGGAGCTGGTTTCGGGGCAGCAGCCAGCAGCCCTTGCCAACCAGGCCACTCGGGGGAAGGCAGCGGGGACAGAGTGCCGTGGGCCACCAAGTGGAACGTGACTGCAGAGAGGGGCCCTGGCTTACCCCAGAAGACATCGGAGCGCAGGCATTAAGTGTGGGGTCGGGGCTGCAAGCTCCAGAACAGCCTTCCCAAGAGGAACAGTGGGGGCCCCTACTGCGACAGGGCCAGCCGCCCCCCAAGGCCCAGCCCAGCCTTCCCACCGGCAAACACAGACTCAAGGGAAATCGTGCTACAGAGTTGCTGGAACTAGCAGGATGCACACAAAATCGCACCAGAATGTCTGACCGTCGCCTTTTCTCCTCTACCAGAAATACAGGGGAAAGGCACAGCTGCCAGCACAGATGAGGGAACAGAAGACTGTAACCCAGAGATGGCCACCCACGGGCATGCCCGCCAGCAGGACAGGGGTTAAGTGCTGCATCGGTATCCAAGCAGCAGTAGGCCAATGGCAGGGCTGTGACGTCAAGAGATCTGGAAATTTTTCCAGTGACGGCTCCTGAGAGGTGCGGGAGTTGGTGGGGCACAGCCAGGAGGGGAGCTGTTGCAGCCCCCCTTCCGATGGCCCCCAGCCTCGGTGCTCTTAGCCACCCTTCCTCCCACCGCGGGGGCATCTCTGTAACTCATTCTGTAGACTCCAGACACCCAATTCTAACAACATCAGAAGGCACGTAACCAAGGCTACAATTCAAAATATAAATAATGACGGAAAAGCCAGTCATGCTGCAAGCACACTGCTTCAAGAAGATGCAGCTTTCCACTCTGCCTGGCGCAGCACAGTGCCCTAAGAGAACGGAGGGGTTTTTCTCTTTTGCTCTGTAATGTCACTGAGCAGTCTCCCGGGTTAGGGCCGTGAGGCTGCCTGGTTAGCGGGAAGCAGGCAGGTCTGGGGGCATGTGCGGTGGTCTCACCCACGCGGGCCGCTAGGGGCTGCTCAAAAGGAAAGGGGGACAAAACTGCACCATTGGCCAGGGACACAGACCAGGAGCTCTAGGGGCAGCTTGCCTTCTGCCTTCTAAGCAATTTCTCTTTCTTTAAAAAAAAAAAAAAAGGAATATAGAGATTTACCAGTTAAAAAAAAAAGAGTACCCCTCAGAGTCACAGGCAGAGGGAAAAATGGCCTCTGAGCCCAGCAGTTAGCAGGAAAACCTACCAAAGCCCATATCGAGTTAATAAGAAGCTGGAAGCACAAGATGGTCTGCGTGCTGTAGTTCCTCTGGCAGGTGACAGGCAAGACTCCTGCGTCCATCTTGGTGACAATCTACCTACAGGCGAAGCTGAACCAAGGGCACCCTGCCCTCGTCCCAAGGGCACCCGTGTCGGCCCAGTACTGCCAACAGCGGCATTTTCTCCAGAGGACACGGCAACTGCTGCCACTTCTATGCCTAAGAGAGGCTCTGACGTTTCTTACGGAGCCAGAAGGGAGCCGACACATTAGCACAAAATAAAAACTGGATTTCTAGCCCTGCACCTGCACCTGCACCTTGGAAAACATAAGGAAAGATGGGTCCCGCACACAACTGGCACCTTGCTGGGTATGGTGTGAAGACACAAGTATTCACACAAACACATACACAGCCTCTCACATGGAGGTGTTGTGCCACTAAATGCCAGCTTACAGTCGTTCCATACCGCCTTACCGTCTAAAGCAGATACTATTCTGGAATCGGAATGAGGAAAGAAATACATTTTTCGGTGGGGAGGGAGCCAGAAGAGGACAAACCCCACAGTGTGCCTGCAGTCGGTGCAGGGCCCCGGGCCCATTCTGAGGCTGCGGTCCGACCAGCAGGGCGGGAACCTCCAGGCCATCTGGGGGCAGGGGGCCCGACCCGGAGTGCACCCGAGGCCTCACCGGAGTTCCCCAGGAGTTGCGAGGGGACGGCCCTGGCCGGGAACCCTTCACCCTGTGCTCTCCAGGTTTGCCCTTCCGCATTAAAAAAAAAGAGCCATCTCCACGTGGGAGAAACTGTAGCAAAAATCCACAGAAATAAAGTAAAATGTACAAACTAAGAAGGCATTATTTTAAAGACCTGCATTTGACATGGCTCAGGGTACCTATGCCTCCCATAAAACCCTGGAAGCAGGTTTCACCTTGACTAACCTTGGGGTGTGATGCATGATTAACCCTTTACTTTTCTATCAGGAGAGACCCACCGCAGTCTGCGGGGTTTTTTCCTTCACAAAAACCCTATATTCCAGCTTCCTCCAATTCAAAATGTCAGCCAAGCCTTATTTCCCTGACTCATTGTCCTGCCGATGCCCACGGCTCCCTTCCGTCAGGAACACTGCACCAGCCCCCACCAGGGACCCCGCGGTGGCTGCAGTGGTGGCGATGCAATGGGGGGTGGGGGGGGCAGTGAGGCAGGAGGGGCCCCCTCCCTCCTCACCGCAGTCACGACGCTTACAGACTTGCCTGCAACTCTGCCCTTCAAAATGACCTTTTGGGGGGAAAAATACCACTCTTCCGGTACAGGGAGGTGGAAAACAGCAGGGTATCTGATTTTCAATGGGGAGAAAAAGAAGGTCCCTCCAGCCAAGCAACAGGCTGCCCCAAACCGTGAAAGACGAGCATCTGCCGCCTCCGCGCCCTTGGGTCCCCAGACGAAGCCTGCACCGCAGCGGCCCAGGCCGCGACCCTGCTGCATCTGCCGCGTGCGCCCCGCACCCACCAGCCCCTGCGGCGCCTGAGGGCCGCCTAGGCCATTTCTGGGCCTCGTGCTGCGGGGCAGGTCACGGGGAGACACTGCCGGGTGGACGCCCCCGGCCCGCCTTCTGGGCGCCCTCTCAGACGGGAAGAGGGGCGCCACCACCCCCTCGCCTGCGTCCCACTCCCCTCCTGAGGCCGTCTCAGTCTCAGACCTCCCCGTCTGGGACTTGGGCCGGGGTTGCGGGAGAGCCAGCCCTAGGCCCGGAGCCCGGCATGCCCAGGAGGCAGGGGCTCCAGCGATGCTCGAGAGGCCGCGCCCCGCACCGGCCCGCCACCGGCGCCCGCAGCCCGCCCTGCGCAGGGGCGCGCCTCCGGGAGGCCCGGGGCTGCGGGCCCGCACTTACACCAGCTGCCGCCGGTCCTGCCCAGGAACTCCTTCTTCTCCGAGTTCCAGATGAATTTCTTCCAGCTGCCCTCCTCCTTGGCTTTTCCACGGGCCATGGCGGCGGGTCAGCGCGGGTGCCGCGGCGTGCGCCCTCGCGTGCTCCGGCGGCCGGCGGCGGGCGGGCTGCGGCTCTCCGAGTGCCAGGCGCGCGGCGGGGGCGGGGCGGCTCCGAGTCCGCACCTCCCGGGCGCACGGCCCTGGCCGCTGTCCGGTCCGCACGCGCCCCTCTTGCCCTTGGGGCTTCGGGGGCTCCGCGAGCCCGCAGCTGCCACTCCCGCTGCCGCTCGGGACGCGAGCTCTGCCCCCGCCTCCGGCGAGCTCTGCGGAGACAGGCAGCGGCAGGACAGTCGGGGGACGGTTGGGAGCCGCTCGGCGCCCGGACACGCGCGCCTGCTGTTAGCCAGAAATTGATGAGGGCGCGCGCCCCGCCTTTACTATATAGCGCGCCGCGGCCGCCCGGCGCCCCGCCCACTAGCGGCGCGGGCGGCCAATCGCCAGTGGGGGGCGGGGCCTGGGGCCCGAGGGGGCGGGCACGGGGCTGGCACAAAGGACGGCGGCGGGGGGCGGTGGAGGCGGAAGAGGGGTGCGTGCGGCCAAGGGCTGGGGGCGCGCAGGGCGGAGGGGCCGCGGGCCGGGGATGCGCGGGGCGGAGGGAGGAGGGGGACCGTGCGGCGCGCAGCTCCCTGCGCGCTCCCGGCTGCGCGCGGGCCCGCCCTTGCCTGGTGGGGCGCCTTGCACCTGGTCTGGCGCCCCGCAGGCGCCCGGGAGCCCCGTCCGGCTGTCCGGATCCCCCTCCTTCCCGCCTGCTCTGGCCCGCGCGCGGCCTCCCTCGCCGCAGTGCGCCCTGCGAGGCCCGGCGGGGGGGAAGGTCACGCCGGGACGCCGCGGCTCGGGGCTCTGCCCGGCTCCGCCCTCCCTTGCGCTCCTGCACCTGCCGCCCCTCGGCGCTCCCCGCCGCTGCGGCTGCAGTTCCAGCCCTTCCCTCTCCTTGCAGCCCGGCTTCCGCCTGCCAGGCTGGGTCCCTGTGGGCGGCCTGAACCACCTCAAGCCGGACGATTGCCAGCGCCGCTACGAACCCGGGCTGGTAAAGCCGGGAGGTGCGGGAGGCCGGCCAGTCGCTCTGAGGGGCGGCTCAAACCAGTCTACACCCCGGGCGACGATGTCTGCCTGTGACCCGGCCACCGGGGACTCCCCGAGCTGAGCGGGTGGCTGAGATTCTCACGAGCGTTTATGGCCCGTGCCAGTGCCGACCACTTTATTGGGCAGTAAAAGACCTGGAGCCAGAAGGGACTGGGGAGACCCAACTCAAGTGACAAGACGTTGCCTGGAGTCCCCCTTCCTGTCCCTTATCCCCTGTTGCTGAAAAGCCAGGCCACTTGGTTTCCGCTCTGCTGAACCCCAGAATCGGCTCACACACCCGCCCAGCGCTGTGACACAGCAGAAATCGGCGGGGGTGCCTGCAGTCTCGGCGGGGAAGCGCCGTCCCCAGGGGGCAACAGAGCCCGTCGTGGAAATGGAGATCTCCCAGCCCCGTACCCGGAGTTCCCCATACAGGGGCGCTCCTCCTGGCCGCCTCGCTCTCTCCAAAGCCAACCCTGAAAGCCCAAGAACAGGCTGGAAACTGATGAGAACGAGCCTTTCCCATAACCCGTCCCACGGCCCACCTGCAGGACAGAGCAGGCCTGAGCAGCTCTGACGCTCAGAGAGGCGCAGCCGCGTCCACCCCACCCCAGAGGGGCTGCTCCTTGCAGGGCTCTGTTCAGGGCAACCGTGAGAGCAGTGTTGAGAAAGGAAACCACCGCACCCCCGACTCCGCTTTGCCCCTGCGGCGTTTAAGTTGGAAAAGCCCCAAGTTGATGGGAGGACAAGGCGCATGCGGGTAGGGGGCACTGGGGGCCCTGCCCATTCGCTCCAGGCAGGAGGAGTTTCCAGCGGCCCGGGTCCCTGGGAAGGGGATGTTACCGCGCCTACTGCGCGAGAGGGAGGAGAGCCTGCGGGCAGAGCCGTCGTGAAAGGACGAGTGGGGGAGGGCGGCGGGGGAGGGAGGGGCTTCTGCCCTCCCATCCCCGCCCTTTGGTGTTCGGCCTCCGTCCCCGTCTCTCCGTTTCTCCCTCTCTCTGCCTCTTCTTTTCCAGGAACATGTGATAAAGTGTGTAAAGAAAGTCTCATGGTGACAGATTTTTAATCAGAACCCCCATTTTTCTTAAAAAAGAGATGTTCTGCCTTGGCTCTCTAGGGTAAATGCAGCAAATGCCAAGTAGACCGAGCCTGCGACCTGCAAGGCTGTGCCTTCTCGTGGCCACCTACTGCGTTCCTCTGTGGGGTACCCTTCAGATTTCCCCTCCCCTCCGTGCCCGTTGGCTCGCCCCAGGTCCTGACAGCTCTTGAGGGCTCTGCCCCCACAGTCCGTGCAGCACCTCACTCTAAGCCAGCCTCCCCCAGGCTTCCTGGGGACCCCCAGGCTTCCTCCAGAACCTGGCCTTGCCTGTGGAAAACATGATCCCAGCCCTAGGGGAGCCAACCACTAGCCCACCTAGGATTGTTTCCCCCGCCTGACCACGAGCAGCGGGGCACAGGGCGAAACCCCTGCATTCAGACCCCAGCTCCAGTGGTGCTAGCTCAGTGACCCGCGCAAGTCACCTGTTCCCTCGGGGGGGGGGGTGTACCCTCACTTGTAAAACTGGAGCGATGCATTGTCCCAATGATTAAATAGGAGATGTGGGAAAGTGCTAAGCACAGTGCCTGGTGCATACTGAGAGCTGTTAAGTCGCAGGTTTAGTTATGATGAGCTGCTTCCGTTTGACCTTGTCTAACCTTGGGGCTGTTGCTGTGACTTTGCCCCCTTCTGGCTCTGATTCCCACCCCCTGCCAGGATTCCACATTCCCGCGGAAGGTCACCCTGACTAATTCCCACCCTCTGTGCCACCTTCCCCTTGGCTTTCCGACCTGCTTCCTGCACCGTGACCTCCTCTAA
This sequence comes from Phataginus tricuspis, assembly GCA_029783875.1. Classification (NCBI taxonomy): domain Eukaryota; kingdom Metazoa; phylum Chordata; class Mammalia; order Pholidota; family Manidae; genus Phataginus; species Phataginus tricuspis. The sequence goes on along the minus strand of JAQQAC010002701.1, from coordinate 28,188,062 downwards.
CTCAAGTCGCGAAAGAGCACACCCTGTCCCCTGGCTGGGCTGGGCTGGGCCGGGCTGGGCTTTTGTTCTGAGGCCCCTTCTGTGGAGGGTGCTGCAGCAGGTTGGAAGCGGAAAGCATGTGCTTCTCTAGAGGGAGGGGTGGCTCCCGGCAGGTGGAGTGTGTGGCTGGGCGTGGGGGTGAGGGTGTGCACCACGGGAACTGAGAAGCCATTCAGGACATGCCTAGGAGGTCAGGGTTTCTCTGCAGAAAGAAGGAATTCTGCAGCTTATTTGGAAGGCTCGGAAAAGAACAGTCTTTGAATCTCATTCCTGTGCAGGTGGGGAAGAGGAGTGGAAGGGCTGTGATTGGTTCTGCCCAGGGTTGGCGTGTGTGGGTGGATGGAGGGGAAGCAGAGCGGCAGCAGGATAGAGGGAGGGAGGGACCTTGTCCAAAGAGGACAGCAGGCCCTGACTCAGGAAACAACCAGACGTGCTGTGATGGAAGCAGAATCTACCCTGGGGCCGAGACGGGCCCCGACAGTGAAGGCAGCGCAGGGCAGTCCCGTTGGTGGCACAATGACCAGTCAGAAGCCAGGCTGGAGAACAGACAGGGCAAATCAGCCCCCAGCCGGCAGCCCCTGCTCAGGGTCTGAGAGGCTGAAACGGAGGCTCGCTGGCCTACAGACGACAGGGCGCAACTCGGCAGGCTGCACGAGGGCTCCAGATCTGAGAAACAGAACCCCAGGCTACTGGCCTCTGAACCCCGTGCCCAACGCAGCGGGGTAGGGAGGGCTGAGCCCTGACTCCACGTTCACGCAAGTGCTCACACCCGGCGGGGCTCTCGGCTGCCCCAGAGGTTTAACTGCACAGTGGAGGGTGAGGGCATGTGTTGCATGGTGACTCATCTTGGCAATAGAAGCTGTGTGCAGTGTTGAGGAAAGCAGCTCCGTGACAGCTTCTGTTTGCCACGGAGGAGGTCGGGGTGCGCAGCTCTGCAGCGGCCAGCTGGGAAGCGCACCTCACTGTGACAGTGGCCGACATAGGTGGACGTGTGGTGCCATCAAGCATGGGCCTGGATTAAGAGCCCTGCCAGCTGTCAGGGACGCCCGTGCACTCCACAGGGCATGATTCCGAGCTTCACAATGGACCCTGTGCACCCAATAGGAAAACAAATCATTCTTTGGAGTGGTTCGGTTTCTTAAAGAAACCAGAGACCCTGAATGGTTTCGTTTCTTTCATTACTTCCATTTAAAGTCATTCTGGCCCTTTCCTGTTTCACTGGGACTGGAACTGAACTCTTGTCCTGAGAGAAGACAGTAGAAAGATAATGAGAAAGGAAGTATATTAACAAGGCCCACATGCTGATAGATTCCTGCCAGAGGGGAAGTGATAGGCTATCTGTTGGTCACCTTGGCCCTAGGCCCTGCCTTCTAGACTTCCTGAAGTTGCCTTCTGTTACACTCCTCCCTAACTTTAAGTCAGGCAGCCAGTGAATCCAGAAAGCATCCATGATTTTCTCTCCACCCCCCCTGTCCTTTGCCAAGTCGTTATTAGGTATGTGGACAGTGGAGACGACTGCCAGAGAAGGGGACACACAGAGAATGGTTTTGGTTTTGTTTGTTCTGCCAAGACCACTAGGGTGCATTTTCTCTGCATGTGGTTGGATATTCTGGGTGGCAGGCCGAGGCCAGCAGGGGTGAGGCTCCCACCATGTGTTAGACCTTTCAGAACCAGCTTATCTTCTCCTTTGTTGGTAAGACATTGAATTTGCTTTTCCTTGGAAAAATATCTGGCACCAACCAGTGCATGCTCTGTCTGTGCTTCAGAAAATAAAGTTCCTTTCCAGAATTTCCATCTGCTTAAAAAAGGGACAAGTAGACACTCTCCTGAGAGGCTAAGTCTGGTGAGGGGAGGTCCTGCTGCAGCATTAGTGTCAGAGAAGCACAGTCTTACTGGCCTTGAGGACAGGTGTAGACGAGATGAGAATCTGGGGCATTTTATGATCCCTTTCCTGCAGGACCAATTGAAGTCTTCCTGAGATGAGAGAGAATATTTGCTGTGCAGTCTGCTTAATTTTCAACTTCTCTCGGCAGCCTTCATCGAGGGCCTGGAGCTAGTGGACAGTCACTGTGGATAGCCCATTGTGTACAATGCTGATGACAGCGTCAGAGGCCCTCTAGTCCAAACTCCTGTCTCCTGGGGCGACATCAGTTAGACCCTGGTTGAGCATCTCCAGGGGCTGTGAGCTCCCACCTCACGGGGCAGCGCTCCACTCCTGGGAAACTCCTCATCGCTGCCCAGTCTGGGTTCCACCCTGCTCTACAGATATGGAAAACATCTCTCTGGTCTTTCTAATTTTTACCTGTCAGACTGAAACCCCCAGTTCCCTCAGTCTTTGTGTGAGGCGGCTTCTGTCCCCCTCACCGGCTCCCTTCCTGTGCCCATTTCCCATGTGGTGATGTCCTTTTCTTAAGCAAGTGCCCTGGCCCAGGAGTGTGGAGTCCGGTGGACACGACGTGACCTGGGCACCATCACCTTCATCAGTGACTCTCCCCCAGTCCTGTGCCTTCAGATTTTCTTGAGCCAAGGCCTCTTTCACACTGAAGACAACTAACTTCATAAAAACCTCTTGCACTTGCAAAAACCAGAGACGGCCTCATCGGGAAAATGGCTTCACAGGACGCGACCTGGGAGCGGGCACCCCAGTCTCTGGGTTCCAGGACCAAGTGCTACAAACACTGGCCAAGGGACCACGGGGTGGGGGCTTGGCGGGGGGGCCTCCGGGTAGGGCCCAGAGACGTTTGTCCTCGCGTTTGCCCATTGCTGTGGGCACCCTCCACGCTGCAGCCTTCCCCCGTGCCCTGGCGTCCTCAGCTGGCCACAGGGCCCGACCTCAGCCCACGGGCGGGTCAGCTGGCCCAGGAATCTGCAGGTGAACAAGTTCCCAGGTAGCTGTTGACACCATAAGGTTTGACAAGCCCCGGTGGAGGGTGTGGGAAGATAACACAGCATGGGTGTTAGGAGGGGGAACTTCACCTCTGGAGTAAGACTGCTGTATGCAAAGCTATCTCAGTGTGCTTACACTTAGAGAAGAAGACACCTATGCTCTTTAAGATTTGCAAACATGCTAGAAAACTTGGAGAAAGCTAGTCGTTTGAACTTAAGTAGCAAGGTGAAGTGGGTTCAGGGCAGCACCTTTGCACAGAGAGCAAAGACTTGATTGTTGCCTGTGACTTGCTGTCCTCTCTCCCAGCCCCCAGCCAGTGGGGACAGCACTCTTGCCAGGCCTTCTGAATCAAGAGCTTAGTCCTCCGCGGACCCCTGGGTCTGATTTCAAGACATAGGCTGAACAAGACATACGTTCACCAGTCAAAGACATGGAACCCTGTGGACTAAACTTTAACCCTTGTTTTCTTTAAAAAACACGAGAGTGCCACATCCCCTGATGTCCACAGCGCACAAGGAGAGCCAGGCTCAGCGAGGGCTCAGCGCGCAGCTCGGGAAGGGCAGGAAGGCCCGTCGAGGCCGAGATGGACCCAGGGCTTCGCCTTTATTGTGTCCACCAGCTGCCCTTCCTGCTCTAGTGCGGGGATTTCTTCTTCCTCTTTAATATTCTCATCTCCTCTCTCTCCATGAGGGCAGATTCCTATCTTTTTAAAGGATCGTAGATTCTTCACTGTCCAAGAATTTTTCCGTTTCTGCCACTGCCCCAGGAACCCCCTCCTTTTAATATTTCCCCAAGATCTTGGTAATTGCTGTCATTTCCCTTTAAAAAATAAGTCGTATGGTCACAGCACTAAAAAAAGAGAGAAACAACACCAAGGGAGGGTGAGTTGGGGTTATGAATAAAGATAAGAAGTTCAACCAGAAAACGTAAGATAAAAAGTACTGTCCCAGAAAGGACCCCAAATGTGGTAGCTGGAGGACAGCTCACCTTGTAAGCTCCTTGAGGACAGGGACAAAGTCTTACCTCAGATTCTCCACAGTCCCCAGCACATAGAGGTTTCAAGGACTATTTCCTGAGTGGTTGAAGGAAGGAAGGATCTTCAGTGCCACTCCGGGACCTGCTGGTGCTGCCGCAATGTCGGTGCTCAAAGCAAACTTCCTTGGAACCCAGAAAAGGTAACGGTGGCCCAGCAGTGAGCTGCCCGGCCAGGTGAGCAGGGAGTGTGCGTGAGCAGGTCGCAGAGGCCGTCTCCTCCCTGCGGCCTGTGAGCCTTCCATCCCAGCCCCTGGCTTCATGAAAAGTGAAGACCCGCCCTTTCGTGGTGTGAGCCAGATATATTCCATCGCGGCACCAAGCAGGCAGGTTGTGGAGACCCAGCCGTCTGATTCCACAAGTCACCTCATCAAATCTGAGTCTTCACTTTCTCACCTTCAAAATAGAAATAATGACACCTGTATTTTATTGTGTTTGTGGGAATCTGAGATAATCAATGTAGAGGGCTCAGGACGTAACAGAAATTCAATAAAATGATAGCTTTTCCCATTGAATTTAAGCTCCATCAGGGCTGGTGTCTGTCTGCTCTGTCTCTTCTGGGTCCCAGTGCCTGACGCAAAATAACACTTATTAGTATTTGTTAAATAAATGATGCATTTCTTTGCTTACCAACTCACTGATGGGAAATGCATCTTGCATTTTGATTATACTAATATAGTACGGCGTGCAGTGTTCCGGTCAGCATCTGGCTCTGAGGCTCCGTGTCCTGCACCAGCAGCAGATGTGTGCTTGCTGTCCCTGTGGCAGAGGGGACGTAGGCAGAGGCTGGCCCCCGGGCCTCTCTGAATGTGGCCTCCAGGCCAGTTGCGTCAGCATCACCCAGAACGTGTCAGTCAGATGTGTTCCCAGAATTCCCAGGCTCCCCATCGATCAATCAGAATTCTGGGGATGGGGGCCAGTGATCTGTCTCAACATGTCCTGCTATGATCTGAGAGCCAGAACCACTGGTCTGCACAGATTCTCTGGGGCTGGGGTCAGAAACCACCCGGGGACACGATGCCTGGACTGGGTGACTCACACCTGAAGAACATGGTCCCTTGGAGACTTTGGAAAATGATGATCATAGAATTAATACCCTCTGGGTAGAGAGCTTTCAGGAGCCTGAACTGAGTGACAGACTGCGGGCTCAGATGCTTGTTCAGGAACTGGCTTCACCCTGAGGCGGGGCGGGGCAGCTAGTCCTGCCCGAGCTGCTCTGTGTTTGTGGCCTGCAGGTTTGGGGCCCCCAGATTCCCAGGTGAGGCCCTGGCCCCCAGCGCGCTGGTTTTAGGAGGTGGGGCCTCTGGGATGTACCCGGCTTAGAGGAGGTCCTGAGGGTGGAGGGGAGAGCCAGTGCTTGCTGCCAGCCACATGGCGGCACCACCAGACGGCCTGCGAGCCCGGTCACAGGCCCAGTGGCTACCCAGCCACACAGCTTCGGGCTCTTGGGCCTCCAGCTCCTGGAACCGCGAGGAAATCAGTGCTGGGTAAGCCTCCCTCCCGGGCCATGATATTTTGTCCCAGCCGCCTCCGCTGGTTGACAGCCCCTTCCACCCAGCGATGGCAGAGCGGACCAGGGCAGCACGGCTCTAGGGTGGCGTTCCTTCTCGTTAGGAAAGAGGCAAGCCAACCCCCTGGGGCGGACAGCCCACAGCATGAGGGCGGCCCTGCCTTTCCGCCCTGTTAGTCGGGCACTCCCACCAGGAGCACCCTTCCTCCCACGGCCACGGGGAGTCGAGGCCCTGCCCGCACGCCACGCACACTACAAGGGCGACCAGGATGGGAGGCCTGGACTTTGAGCAGACGGCACCAGTTTACACACGCCGCTCCCAGCGCCCTCCGTGGCCCACAGCCTCTCCAGGCGCACGGAAGGCTGGCCACCACGGTGTGCCCCTGGCAGCCACGCGTCTGCATGAAGTGCAGGGAAGACCAAACCCCGGCAGGCAGAGGCCTCTGCAGAGCTGCCAACGGCTTCCCAGCGCCTCCCCTCCTGAGGCCCGCTGCGCCATGAAGCCCCTCTCTTGAATTAGCTTGAGTGGGAGACCATTCCTGGTTAGCGGATGCTCAAGAGCTGGGCTGGGGCAGGCACTGGACTCAGTGAGTGGGGCTGAGCCCCTCCGGGCAGGGGCATGGCGAGCTTCGCCCGCCCTAGCCGCCTCCTCCGAGAGCCCGGAGCTGCCGAGGCCACAGAGCGTGTTCAGCTGGTCTCTAGCAGCTGTCAGCTCCTCCTGAGTTTTTGCCAGTGGGGTTCCTGCGACCAGAGCCCCCAGCCTGGGTCCACCCCCCCCAAGCCCTGGGTTCCGGTGTGCGCACAGGCTCCAGGCACTCAGCGGCTCGGTGTCGTACCATTCAACTTTGAATCTCTAGCCGTGGGGGGATTTCAGGCCCACTTTGGTATTAGTCCTGGTTTGTTAGGGGATTTTGTCACCCTGCAGGGTCCTTCTGGCACGTTACAGCAGCATCTCTCTGTCCTCATTTCACGATAGTCTGGTGAGAAAAACCACACTTTTTTCCTGCCTTTAGTTTTGATCTGTCATCTGGAATGGCTGATGGGTCGATCACCTAACCACCCAGGAATGCTTCCACCGGCCAAGGGCTTCCACCTCCTGCAAGAACAGGGGAGCTCGCGGGGCCCTGCCCTCCACCTTGCTTCCCTGCCCTCCTTTCACAGTGGGCTGTTCGGCCTGCCGCCCACACGCTGGATGGGACGAAGTGGCGGGACCCAGCGAGGGTCGCCATCGACTCCGCGGAATCAGGCCCTTGTGGGATTTTCATGTTCACGCTGAAAATGAAGCCAATATGGCAACGTCAAGACTCAGCTCAACGCCTGTGCTCGGTGTCACCTCTCCCGAGCCTTGGGTCCTTCCTCTGGGCGGTCTGCCTCCCACGGGCAGTGCTTCTCAGTGAGATGACGGGGCCACTGCCGCTCCGGGGTGCGGCGGCTCTACGGCAGGACTGGGAAGAGGGGTGGGAGTGGGTTCATCATGAGGTGAAGGCCGCTGTCTGCCGGGGACTGCTAGACGTTTTCACCCTCAAATAAACCGGAGAAGAATTCATATTTCAACTTATGAGAAGATTGGAACTTCAAAAGGTCAAGTAACTTGCCCAGATCACTGATAACTAACTGGTGGTGGAGCCGGAGTCTGAGCAAGGTTTGTGCGGTTTCTTAAAGTTATGCTCAAAACCGGCTTCGACACGTTTACACAGAGTCCTCTGTCTACAGCCGCACGTTGTCCGCAGGGAACCGGGTGCGGCCCGTCTTAATCACATTCTTTATTGGTGGGAGGGAGGATGGCTGTAGGGACCGCGAGAAGGAATTCTGTGATTTATCTGGAGGGAGACACGCTCCGCCATACACTTTGACTTCAGGAGAGTCTGTTGTCTCCCTGGTGACTTAGTTTTACTACGAGATTTTATAAAAGAAGAAAAGAAAGAAAAAAGACAATGCTCCAGTGTTTGAAGGAGTCAACGGAAATCTAGGTGAAAGGCCCTATGGAAACCCTAGCAGGTAGGAATACCTATGTGAATGTGAGTGATAGACTTTAAACACTCCAAACACTTTTAAACACTTTAAAGGCACTCTGCAGAGCTGTTGGGGGAGCGCTGTGTGTCTCCTCGGTCCCTGTCCCGCCGCGACAAAGAGGTGAAGGGCAGAGACACAGGGGTGAAGCGGAGTGAGAGCTTTATTTAAAGGCACTTAGAGAAGAAGTGCAGCAGGCGACCTCAGGGAGGAGAGGCGCCCCGAAAGGTTGAAGAAAGTGTAAGATTAAAAGGTTACATACTTAGAAAGTGTGGGTGACCTCAGAGAGAGGAGCACCCCGAAAGGTTGGGGGTTCCCCCTATTAAGGATTCTTTGGGAATGTGACTAAGGGCTGGGGGTGCAGACCTGTTAAGTGGTCTTTGAATACTTAGAATTAACTTGACACACGGAAGTTCCCGCTCTGATTTCTCCCTGGGATGCCGGGGTCTTGGTCTGGGGGCGGCCTGCCCAGCCCCCAAGGCAGGCTGAGCTATTGTCTGTTTGCTAAAGAGTTAAGTTAAGAAATCTTACATTTTTAACTTCCTGGATATTAAAATACAATCTTTAAAATGGAATCCCTCCTGCCTTTCACTGTGTTGTTTATGGTCAGGCCTGCAGGCTAAGTTAGCTGCCTAGGTCACAAACTACTTAATTAGGGCTGGAAGGAGAAAAAACAGCATATAGATAAAGGTAAAGGAAGTCAGCTGGGCCTGCAGGATTAACACAGTAAAGACCTGGGCTCTGCTGAGGTGCCCTCCTTTATCTGGGAAATAGTCAAACATTCCAGGCCAAATTGCTCTTTGCTTTTTGAACTTTAATTGATTGATTTGGGGTCTTTTTTTAGTGGACTTTATGGCCTTTTTCTCTTTCCACCCACTCATACCTATTTTCCTGCCTAATATAGCAACTGCGGTTTAGTTTTGCTATTGCGCTGGACTGAAGTTTCTTAAAAGCAGGCCCAGGTCTGGTCAAGGAGCCGTCAGATGTCAGAACTGAAGGGACCCCCGGCGTCATACAGCGGAACCTCCTCCCGGCCGATCGCTTTCCTGTTCCCTGGCCTCGGGCCGTGCCTGCCGAGTAGGGCTTATTAAGCAGCAGTCGGAATCATGGCGACCGCCCCTCCTATGCTTTGCGGCTTGGCCTCACCGCCACAGCCCTGCGGACAAGGGATCCCTGAACACATTTCGTGCGGCCGTTCATCGCTCCAATAGGAGTTCGTTGTTTCCGTGAGCGTTTCCCTCCTGAAATGACCTTTGCTGGAGCTCGCTTAGCTTAGTGTGGATTCGGTGGATTCAGGCATTTTGTAGGAAACATTCCATGGCCCTTTCTGATCGCATCCGGCTTAACAGCGAGGACAAGAACGGCATTGGGGGAACACCGTGAAACCCCGTTCGTCAGCGCGAGCTTCTGCGCGGAGGACGGAGCTGCCAGGGCGAGCCGACCTCTGCCCGTGGCTGCAGGGCCAGCCCTGTGGGGATGCAGCCTGCGAGGTTCAATGCCCTGCTGCCACCCTCTAGAGAGTCTTTCCAATCTTTAACAAGTAGCCCTGCCTTTCTGTCCTGCAAATCCTGCAGCCACCCTGCCTTTCCATTTGTGTGTAAGCTTTTCCTTTGCCTCCTAAGGGCCCCTGCCTGCCACCCCCATTCTCAGGAGCAGGGCTCTCGCATGCCTGCATCTTGGTGGGATCTGAAACACCTGCCAGGCCCTGAGAATCAAGTCGTCAATGCATTATTCAAAATGCTCTGCTTTCTTCATGCATATTGCCAAATGCATGGAATGGAATGAATGTATTAATCATGGACTGGTGAGGCCAGGGCTGTGAGGTCACATGCTTACTTTCTGGCATTGCTGTCACCCTGCTTCTGCAGCAGGGAGGTCAGCCGGAATAGCAGGGGCTTACGTGGCTGGGCCTGCTTTGCTGGACTCCCAAGCCAAGCCCGCATCCTGCCGCTGCTCCTCCAGGGCCTGCAGACCCTGCCCTCGAGGCCAAGCACTGCCCGGAAGACTGGTGACTTTTCCCACCATTTTCCCACCCTTACCTTTTGCACAAACCCTCACATAGTTGTCTGGTTGACAACCAGGGTGCGTCGCACTGGACTCTCCCAAGTCAGGCTTTCAGCCTCAGAGCAGCTTCCCAGGACTGCCCCGAGCCGGCATGCAGCCGCACTGGCCTGGCCGATGGGCGGGGAAGCCCGTCTGCTGTGCCAAGGGCCGCTGTGCCCTGCGTCCTGAGTCCCAGCCAGCGCCTCACCTGGCAGGGCTTGGGGCCATGTGCCTGCAATTCGCAGCACTTACTCCCCCCACCCAAGCCGGCGGGCATCTGGTGCCAGAGCAGAGGCTGTAATGGAAAGGGGCCTGGCCCTGATCTCCCAGAGGCCACAGGCGGCCGAAAGCTGCAGACACTTAGCTCCGCTTCCCAGCGTTTCCCTTGAGTCTGAAGTGGACTCAGAATCCACAGCCAACCTGGGACGTTGATGCAGGGTCGTTCTGAAGCGCACCGGGCTCTCGTCACCTGCGCCTTGTCCCAGACGAGGACCTGTGCCCGAGCGGCACGCCTCCGACCTCATTCATCCTCAGATTCGTAGCTGACTGTGGCTGACCTTGTGTCGGCCTCTATCTTAGCAAACAGAGGCACAGTTTTTGAAAATCGACACCAGGCAGTGTTGAGTAGCAACCGGTGCTGTCTCGGATCCCCACCGTCTACCTGGACACAGTGCTTGTGAAACCAGGTTGTTTAACAGCCTCAAGGAGCCGGCAGGGAGGAAGGCCCGAGTTATGCTCTCCACACGCAGGCATGGAGCGGAGCGCTCTGTGAGCATCTCCATGGTAACAGTGATAACAGCTTATATTTATAGACCCTCTATCTCCAAGGAGCTCCAAGCACTTCGCAGACACATTACCTTCTGCAGGAGAGAGATGGAGAGAGAGGCGGAGACAAAAGAGAGAGAGACAGAGAGGGCGGAGAGGAGGAGGGTGTGCACACGGGGAGGGAGGGCGGAGGGACCGAAGGACAGGATGTGCTGTTACGCTTGTTTCCCAGATGGCACCGAGCATGGGCGTCGGTGGCCCCAGGTGGCCTGGTAAGCCAGAGACAGCTGGTTGACAGGACGACCCAGAGGCTCGCGGGAGCCTGGAGCCCGTGGTGCTGGCCTCGGGCGCGGGTCGGGGCTGCGCTGCCCGCCCCGCCATCCAGTTCTGCGCGGGGTCACATGGGGGTCACATGGCGGTCAGACGGCTCCAGGGACGTGGAGGGCAGTTGAGATGAAACAAGAGAACAATTTTCCCGTGGAGGTTCGGGGATGATGTTCCAAGTCCTCATGGCCAGAGGGCCACTGGACCACCCCAGGCACATTCCCAGGAGGGAGAGGCTCTCACGTCCTGAAGCCCGCAGGCTGAAGGGGCTGCACGCCTGCCCCTGTGGAGCGTCCCCGGGGATGGCGGAGGGGCTGCCTCTGGACACCTAGTCCCAGACACGCATCGGCTCTGTAGACGGGCCATGTGGCTTGGAGCTCCCTGGTGGCTACAGCCTGGGGGACTGAGAGCTCTGTGAGCCCAGATGCATCACTGTGCAGGAGCGAGGCCAGCAGCCCTGTAGAGGCCTCCACTCCGGGGGGAGCTCCGGGGCTCTCAGACTCCCGCGGCCGGGGCCTCGCTGGGGCTGGCCCTGGTCCCGCTCTCTGCTCTCTGTCCCCCCCCCTCACCACCTCCCTCCCGGCTTGGCCTTAGGGAAAGAGGATCTGCTCTCTCTTTAAGAAGAGCCATTATGTGTGGAACATCGGGTGGGCCAGCGGCATCCAGGCTGTGTGGGAGACGAGGCCCCTGTCTTTATGCCCCAGGAAAGTTTAAATGTTTGATTTACAAAGAGGCTTCTGACCCCCACAGCACAAGAATTAGAGGACATTCTGGGGAAGAAAGGAAGGGTTTGCTGAGGGTGAGGGCCTTCTGGGACCCAGCCGCTACTGGGCATTTTCTGGCATCTGTCTCTGCCCCGGGGACACTGGGACTCTTCCAACCTGCTGGACAGGCTTCATCCCATGGAATTTCTTCTTTTCTCACCCTTTCCTCCTGGTCTCGGGCTCCAAGAAGGGTCCTGTTGGTTTGCTGAAGTCCCCTTGGCCCCCAGTTGGTGCAGGCACCTCTCAGCATTAGCCAGTGAAGGGACTTGCCCTGGCCCTGCCCCGCCTCCCTCCACCCTCACACCCTGTTCTCCGGGGTTCACCTGGAATGGTCCAGGCGGCACCCCCAAATCCGGCCCCTGGGCTGGTCCCTCAGAGGACTTCCTCTCTCCTGACTGCACAGACCACCCACTATGGCCGTTACTCTGTTCATAAGATTCTAGATATCCCTGGAGGTGTCTGTTGAATGTAGAAAACATTATTCAGCAGTTTACTTTTTGGCTTAAAAATTAACATTTCACTTATTAAAGTCAAAATTAGGAAAATATAGTTCATTTCTGTTTAGAGTACAGAGGTAATTATTTTATTTTTTAGTCTAGCAGAGTTTAGCAATCACTTCTAGAGTCTGTGAATAAAGTTATTACCTCCAAACATTTTAAACTGTGATTATAAATTCTATATATACACAGATTTTACATATATATACAGCACACACGTGTGTGTTATGTATGTGTATTTGGACTAACAAAGTTTTCTGGAGTACTTCAATACTTATGTACATTTAAGCCCTTCAGTTTCTAAATACAGGGCCCTAAAGTTATCTTCTATTCCAATAAAGTTAGCAAGCATTTGACTTAAAGCCCTGAAACTCCACATCAATTACTCAGTTGTATTTTAAATTGGCGTTACAAGACTATCACGTTAATTGACCCAATTCTCTTAAAAATTACAAATACACAAAACAGCAAATACACACAGTTTTCTTAATTCAAAATTATGAATACTGGGCTTGGTTCCCACAAATCTTTCTGAACCTAATTCCCAGTCTTCTTGGTGTCAAGAAACACGCCTGACCTAAGGGAAGACACTCACCATCCCAGGTACTCCCGAGCCAAGGAAGTATTTTGGCCAGGATGTGAGCTGCGGGTGGCCGGGACGGGGCCTGGTTAACAGGTGTGAAGGGGCGGCTTTCACGCTGAAGAGGTCACACTCACAGGTCCCTAGGCCGCCTCATCTGGGCCTCTGTTCACTCTGGGAGCCTGCAGTTCCCTTTCTTGTCGGTCACCTTAATTGGACTTTGCATTCTTGGCCCCTTAAGATTAGTAAATATACTTACAAGTAACTCCAACTTAAACTTGATCGAATTCTAAGATCTGTAAACATTATCTTCTTACTAAGATTTGTGAACGTTTGACCTTGATGGAGTTGTCCATCTCTCACGCGCTAAGGTCACACCACCCGTGGGGCTATTTGACATTCCGTTCAACTTCACTGGCCTTGCCGTCACCCCCGAGGCCCTTCCGCGGCTCCTCGGCCCCTCCGTCGGACTGCGGGTGTCCTCACGCTACAATGGCTCTTTCGTTCAGACGTGTGAGCTCAGAGGTCAGGGTGTTGCGTGACACAGAGGAGACACACTGTCACTGGGCCTCCAGCTGAAGGCCTGTGGGGAGCGCGCCGGGACCGGAGCGGACTGGGCCTGCCGCTCGCTGCGGGCTGGGGGAGCACACACCCCGGGCCACCACCGTCCGGGTCGGTGAGAGGTGCTGGGAAGGAGGCCGGCCCCGGGCGTGCTTGGGTGAGGCGGTCAGGGGCAGGAATGAAGGCGCAGGACGGCGTCCTGGGTCAGACGCTGCCTGGAGGCCGAGGTGCTTGTGTGCAGTGGGGGGGCCGCCCGAGCGCGCTAGAGATGCGACTGGTCAGGCAGTAGCGTCCTTTCGTGTTAGTCCGGGTGGGGGTGTGGCAGCATCCTGGGATTCGGGTACCGCTCACGCTTCCGTCCGTTCAGACGCGACCCCGGAGCGCTCTGGCTGAGGTCCTGCGCCGTCGGGCTCAGAGTGTCCTGCCCCGCCCTGTGTGACACCGCGGCTGTTCAGCAGGGCAGCAAGGCCCCCAGGCTCCTGCTCACCCCGCACCTCCTTCCGACTCCCTGGCTTGTGCAGAGACCTCAGTGCCTGACCCCTTTCCCCACTCCCCGTGCTTCTAACATGCACTTTTCAATGTAGGAACCCTCTATGCTTCGACATCTCGGGAGCAGATGGGGGGCCCAGGGACGGAAAGCCAGCTGCCCAGCGGGCCATGCCCCACCTTGCACGGCGCAGTCCTACCAGCTTCTGCTTGTCTTCCTCCAGTCCAGATTCCCACCCCTGGTTGCAGGAATCAGCGATGCTGGTACAGTCCCGGCTCTCAGCCCCCTGCTGTTTACTTGCCAAAAGTATTTCTGCAACTGGAATCCAATTTGGAAACTATTTCACAGATAGAGCATCTTGGGAGAATATTTTAATTTCCCTGATCAAAGTGTGGTGTGCTGTTCTGGAGAACAGCTCCCAGTGCTTTGGGAATGGAGATCCTAAGGGATTAAT
>JAQQAC010002701.1:28093388-28170790 GCA_029783875.1 Phataginus tricuspis | reverse complement strand
GCTGTCTGGTGTGTAGGAGACACTGAGCCAAAGAGACTGACGTTGTGACAACCTCCCAGAAATCCCTTCTGTTTTCACCCATCGGTCTGCCCTCCTGTCAAACAGGGAGAATTTTATCACCTTCTGAAGATACTCATCAAGTTTTTCGAATATTCTTCTCCACACTGAATGGTTGGTACCTTATTAGCACAATTTTTCCAAAGTTTTGCCTTTCTTTAAGATGACATTATAAAAAATTCAAACTTAATAGGACAGTTAAATGGTTATTATTTTCTATTTGAAAGTATGCTTCACTTTGAAGGGTCCTCAGTGAGGGGCGGAGCTGAGCGGCAGCGGGGCCGCCATAACCCAGCGGCTCCTCTCTGAGGAGCGTTTGCATCTCCATCATCTCAGGCAATTCTAGAACTATGATTACAGATAAGAAAACATATTTAGAGAGGTAAATAATGTTGCCCAGGTCACAAAGCTAGAAAGACACAAAACCAGGACAATATTTTAAGAAAACAGTTGCATTGACCAAAACTGGACAGAGAACACGTCTGGAATCATAATCTAATAGGAAAACATGGTTTCACTTTCAATGTCAGACGCAGAGAACTCCAAGGAAGGCCTCTCTGCCGGGAGGGGTCCCCCTGGAGCACCGAAGCCTGACTCCCCCAGCTTTGTTGCTGATTGGTTATAGCCAACACCACCACCTCCACCACTTTTCCACTCTTAGTATCTGTACTTTTTTATACTAATACTAATGGCTATTACTAATAATAAAGTATAATAATACACTACTAATAATACTAATGGCGATTTCTTTTTTCTGGCTTATCACAAATCCCACGGCCAATATACCTGTGCCAGCATTTACTGGGTGTTTACTCATGTGAGCACATTTCCCGCACCACCTCACTTATTTCCTTCAAAGACCCTGTAAGGAAGGCGTTGCTAGGATGATTATCTCCATTTCACAAGACGAGAAAACTGGGGTTTAGCAAGAGAGGCTAAAATCGGACCCGCTTTGTCTTGCTGGAGAGGCTTAGCTGTAGAGAAATAAGCCGAAGACATTTCTCTGGTTTCACATCCTGGGAAGTTCCTGGACACTCTGTCGAGAGCCGGGGAGTGTCCTGTTTTTCTTGAGTGTCTTCATGTCCTCTGAGTGATGAGCCCTGGGCAGCTCCGCACACAGCCAGGCCTCAGGGAGAGCTGGTTTCTCACTCAGCCCGTTTTGTGTGTTTTTTGTCCCCTTCTCTTCGCCAGTATAAGTCGGTGCCAGTAAAAGATCATCGGATTGTGCAAGAGTTGCTGATAAGGCTGCTGTAGAAAATACCCTGGAAACTGGCACCCTGGCCTGGCGCATGGCGTCGGGAAGCCTCGCCCACGGCAGCCTGCAGGCCCCTGAGTCACACGCTCATCCCGAGAGACGTCCCGTGCCAGGGAGGAAGGCCAAACGGAGAGGGACTGTCCCCGAATCCTCAAGGCCGTAAACTGGGGCTGACCGGGAAGTTTTCACTGTCAGCCGTAGGTTTTTAATAGGGGAAGGCGTGAGAAAGGCCCTGGGGAGATCTGGAAAGACCCTGCCAGGCCCCAAACAGAGAGAGGCGGTGGGAAAGCTGTTCAACGCCCAGATTCTAGAGTCCGATGTGTCGGCCGAGCTTGACTAACCAGCTAACTGGACACCTCCAATTCCTCATTTGCAGGATGGGCTCGATGCAGGATTATTGCGAAGATGCTGAGCCCAGTGGTGCAGACCTGCCAGTTAATGGTAAATATACGTCTAAAACTCCCGTGGGAGCCACCTGTGTTAGCACAAGCTGTTGGTTACTAAGGACTCACAAAGCCAGAGGAAAGGGAGAGACCTGGTTCTGGGGAGACATGCTAACGAGCGCCCATGCTGAAGTGCAGGCGTTTTGATTAGACTGAGTTGTGTGTTACTGTTGATAAGTGAGAAAGCACACGTTCACGTGTCTGCAGGGCCGGGCAGGGGACTCTGTGAACATGAGCAGGGCCTGCTGGCTGAGGACAAGCAGAGAATGCAAGCCCAGGTGATCGGGAGACGATAGGGGCTGGTGGCGGTGGGCAGGAGCTGACATGCTCCACACCCGACATTTTAACCCTATGTGGGGAGCAGGTCAGAGCTTGTGAGGTTTCCGGGAAGATGACGATTTAGATGTTTATGTGAAATTACATTTGACAACTTTTTAAATTAAGCCCTTTGTTTTGGAGTAACCGTAGGTGGGCTCATATGCAGTTGTAAGAAATAATACAGAGAGGCCCCTTGTACCCTTTCCTGTTGCCCCCACGGGTCCCATCTAGCAATACTACAACCGGGATTGATGTAGGGGCGAGACACAGAACACTTCCGTCGCCGCAAGGTGCCCTCATGTACCACAGCCTTCCCTCCCAGCCCGCCTCTTCTGTCTGTTCTCCATTTCTGTAATTCTGGCTTTTCTAGAATGTTATACAAATGGAACCACACAGTGCTTTATGACACGTGTGTGGGATCATACGCTTCTTCCATTCAGCATGATGATCTGGAGACTTACCCAGATGGTTGTATGTATTAATAGTTTGTTCCTTCTTATCGCCGAGTGGCATTCAATGCGCCGTGCTTTAACAATTCATTTGTTGAAGGACATCTGGGCCGTTTCCAGCTTGGAGGCTTTATGAATGAAACTACCTTAAACATTTTGTACAGGTGTGTGTGTGAGCACGAATCTTCATTCCTCTGAGATAAATACCCAAGAATCCAATTGCTGAGTCATATGGTGGTTGCTTTTTTTTTTTTTTTAAGGAACTGCCAAACTGTTTCCCAGAGTAGCTTCAGCATTTTACAGCCCCACTAGCGTGTATGGGGACCCAGTTTCTCCACATGCTCACCAGCATATAGTGTTGTCACTATTTTTTACTTTGGTCATTCTGATGCGTTCATAGCGGTACCTCCTGTGGCTTTAACTTGCATGTCCTGGCGGCTGACAGTGTTGGACATCTTTACATGTGCTCATGTGTCATCTGTAGATCCTCTTTGGTGAAAAATCTGTTCATGCTTTTTGCCCAGTTTCTAGCTGTTTTCTTTTTTTTTAACTGAGTTTTGAGCATCCTTTATTCCAGATACTAGTTCTTGATTTGATGTGTGATTTGCACATATTTTCTCCCACTTAGTAGCTTTGTCTTTTCATCCTCTTAACAGGGTCTGTAGGAAAGCAATTATAATTTTTTCTGATGGAGTCAATTTATCAAGTTATGCTTTTATGGATCATGCTTTTGTTTTCAAATCTAATAACTCTGCCAAACCCTAGGGCTTAAAGATTTTCTGTGATTTTTTAAACAGTTTTATAGTTTTACATTTAAGGCTATGATCCACTCTGAGCTCATTTTTGCCCACTTACTTCAGCAGTGTTCACGCAAAAGGCTGTCATTCTTCCACTGAACTGCTTCTGCATCGTTATCAAAAACATACTGGGCATATATCTGAGGGTCTGTTTCTGGGTTCTCTATTCTGTTCTACTAACCTGTGCATTTCTCCCTTTACCAGCTCCATTTATTTAGGTCTTTTTCGACATCTTTCATCAGCATCGAGTTGTTTTCAGCATAGGAGTCCCATATATGTTTCCTTAGATTTACACCTCGATATTTCATTTTCGTGTTCTGTGTTTTTATTTTTAGCAGTTGTGAGTGATGCCCTGTGCATGATTTCGGCATTCACATATTCGTTACTAGCATGCAGAGACGCAGTTGGTCCGCTTTGTTTGTCTCACATCCTGAGACCTGAGGAACTCACTCACAAATCCTAGTGCTGTTCCCTGTTTTGTTTTGCTGGACCCTTGGGATTTTCTACAGCAACCATGTCACCAGCTGAAAGAGTTTCACGTCTTCCTTTCTGATCTATATGCCTTTTGCTTCATTTTCTGGCCTTCGCCCCTGACTGGAATGTCCCGTATCACGGTGAGCTGGTGTGGGAGAGTGAGCCCAGACTCGCTCCCCATCTTCGGGGAAATCACTCAGCCATTCACCACTGGGCACACTAACGTGAGCTGTAGTTTTTGTAGAGGTTCTTTATCAAGTTGAGGACATTCCCTTCCACTGCTATTTTTCTGAGAGGTTTTTGTTTTCTCTTATTACACATAAGCACTGAACTTTGTCACTTCTTTGTAACACCAATTGCTCTGATATGATTTTTCTTTTTAGCCTGTTAATATGGTATTAATATTATGTTGTATGAACAATGAAATGCAATATTACATTATATATAATATTACATATATAATATGTGACATATATCACATTATAATATATGCTAATATTGCATTGCCTTTTCAAATAATGAAACAAGCTTTCATCCCTGGAATCGACCCACTTGGTCATAATTCTTTGCACATATTGCTGAGTCCCATTTGATTACTTTTTATTAAGGATTTTTGCATTTATATTTATGAGGGGTACTTGAAATGTGCAGTTTTTTTTTTGTGCTGTTTTTGCCTAGTCTTGATATCAGTGTGATACTGAATAACATAACATAAAATGAATTGGGAAATGTTCCCTCCTTTTCTACTTTCTGGAAGGGATTGTGTAAAACAGATGTTAATTCTCCCTTAGATGTTTGATACAATTCTCCAGTGATACCTTTTGAGCTCAGAGATTTCTTTCTTTTTTTAATGACTGACTCCATTTACATAAGGGTTACAGAGCTGCTGGGCCCCCAACATTCTTGCAGGTATAAAACAGGTCGACAAATCTATTTAGCTTCAAACAAGTGTTACCGCTTATGAAATAACTCCAAGCAGGAGCCGTAAGCTCGGAGAAAGGAGCCTTGGGCCATTGAGGCCATGAAACCTAATAAAATTTGACTGGCTGGATTTCAAAATGGCTTGAGACGGTGACTTCTCTCTTCCTTCATTTCCCATTTTGAATGGGAATGTCTGTAACCACTATCCTATGCCTGCCCTGTCATTGTATTTTAGGAACAGATAACTGTTCTCGTTTTATAGATCCATCGATGGAGAGGAATTTTGCCCTAGGCCAGGTCATGGCCAGAGTCTTCCCCGTACCCATTTAAACAGCTTAGATGATGAGATTTGGGACTTCCAAGCTGATGAGAATTTGGACTTTGAGTTGATGTTGTAATGGATTGAGGCTTTTGAGGACTTTAGGTTGGGGTGGATGAACTTTAAGTGGGAGCCGGAGGGCAAACCGGGGTAGGCAGACCGATGACTCCTCAGGGGTGCCCACATCCTGATCCCCAGAACTTGTCGATACATCACCTCACGTGCAAAAAGGATGTGATGGGGGTGATTAAGGATCTTCTGATGGGGGAATTATCCTGGATTCTCCCAGGGGACCCCATAAAATTACAAGTCTCGTTGTAGGTGAAAGAGAGGGGCTGGATAATGTCATGGTGATCTGATGTGAGGAAACCTTGAGCAGGCATTGCTGGCTCTGCAGATGGAAGGGACCCACAAGCCAAGGAGGGCGGGAGCCCTGAGAGCTGGACAGGGCCAGGAAATGTGCCCCGGCAGAGCCTCCATAAAATAACATGGCCTCAACACCCTTTCACTGTAGCCCAGTGAGACCCGTCTGGGGCTTCTGACCTCCAGAGCTGTAAGGCCGTAAGTTTGCACTGTTTTAAGCCACTAAGTTTGTGATCAACCGTCTCAGTGGCACAGGAGACTGATACAGGCCCACACACTGAGCTCTTACTTTTAATCCCTGTTTCCTTCAGTTCTAACTTGTCCACTCGGCTCTTTTTTGTATCTTCTGTTTCTTTGCTGACATTTTGCATTCCTCTGTTGAAGCTTTCAGTTTCTTAATTTGTTTCAAGCATGTTCACAATGGCTTGTTGAAGCATTTTTATCATGGGCCGCATTAAAATCTTTGTAAAATAAATCTCGGATGTGTTTTTATATTCAGTGTGAGATCTTAAGGGAGTGGAGCCCAAGTGTCTTTTTACCAGCAGCTGGGCATTTTGGGTGGTGTAATGAGGGTCTGGACACCCTTAAACCTGCTGTTCTTCCTGGCCTTTCCCGACACTGTCTCACAGGGTAGCTGGAGCTGCCACCTCATTACTTTCAGGCAGAGGTTGAAGGCCAGGTTCACCCCGTGGCCTCCACTGGCACTCAAGTGTCAAGGAAGCAGCTTGTCAGTCCTCGTGAGGGTGCCCCTCAAGTGCCGAGGGTGGGAAGCTCCCCGGGGGAAGCCGCTCGATAGCCCCCCTGTTGGGGGAGGTGACGATGCCAGCTGGTCACCGTGGACGGAAGGCCTGGCTCTCTGCTAGGCCGCCTCCGATCCCACCCTGTGGGGAGTTAGGGCCCCTGGTCAGAGCTTCACTGTGGTGGGCGCTGAGGTTCCCCACTCGGCTTCGCTCTCTGGGTGGGGGTGGGACCACAGGGTCTGCTCGGGCGTCTGGCCAGAGCGGAGCAGCCACGGTCCTCTTGGTACCTGTCCTGCTAGGCCACCTTTTTTTTTTTTTTGCCCTTTGGTACAGAAAGTGGAGTTTTCTTGGGGTTTTTCTGTCTGCATTTGCTGGCATTTCTGGGTTGAAGGCTTCTTTAGTTTCAAGGCTGGGATATGTGAGTAGAAAATAACACCTGTGGAATTCACTGCCGTGCTGCCCCGCAGGTCCTGGGGTCCCTACCTCCTCCTCACTTTCTGCCTTCTGTCTGTTTGGTGTATAATGCCAGGGTTTTTTAGTTGTACTTAGTGGGAGGAATAGAGAAAAAATTTACTCTTGTCTTTCTGGAAGTGAAAATCTCTCTTCATTGTTTAACATTGGTAACTAGTTAAAAATAAAATTAACACATTTTGGGAAAGGGTGTCAAAGAGAAGTGATCCACAGACCCGGTTTGGCCCGGGGATGTCAGTGTGTGATTTCTATGCAAACAGAAAGGAACTAGAGGAATAGAAATATTCTCCTCTGTGTGTGTGGGTGCCTGTGACAGTAAGGTGAGCCGGGAAAAGAGGGAGGGATGCTGGAGACACAACTTTAGAGCTTGGGGACCCATAAGGCCATAAAACCCAGGCCACAGCAGGTCCCTGGAGGGAGGCCCCTGGCTTCTTAGACGGCCTCCCAGTATCTGCAGGTCCTTGCTAAAGGTACTGCTCTGGGTTTTTTTTCTTTTGTTGCTACTTAAAAGAAGAATGTTTTGCTGATTATAAAATCAATGCCATTTCATGTTGGAAAATTAGGAAACTCAGACAAGGAGAAAGAAGAAAATAATACCCCTCTAAATCATTTACCCAGAGACCACTGTTTATATGTTGGTGTGTTTCCATCCAGTCTTTTTTCTATATAAACAGAACTGTGGTTATTCCTTCCAAATGCTTTTAGCTACTTTCCCCCACTTGCCACTGAATAATTTGGACACCACAATCTCTGATGACTCTGTCATGTTCAATTATTTAAAATTTAGCAGCAGTTCCCCTTCTGTTGAATGTTTTATTGTTTAAAACTTCTCACTATTAAAAGCAGCGCTGTGATGACAATGTTCCACCACACATCTTCTTAATTCCTAAAAGTAGGAATACTCGGGCAAAGGGTATTTAAGACTTGATTTATATCATCAACTTGTTCTGCAGAAAGGCTACCAATTTACATTCCCACCTCCAGGGAAATTCTTGCTTCACTGCAGTCTTGCAGGCATTGCATGTTGTTTTAAAAATCATTGCAATTTGAAGACAAAAAGGTCTCTTGTCACTGAATTTACACTTATCACCAATAGTGTTAAACATCTTTTTTTTTGCCTGTTACATTTTTTCTGACAACTGCTTTGTTATTTGCCAAGTTCTTTTTCTGTTGTGATCTTCTTCTTAATGGTTTGTCTGTCAGGTGTGTCGTGGGCTATTTTTCTAGTCTCCTTGCTTTGTGATGTTGTTATGACAACGACAGAGCAGTTGACAATTTCACATCTGCTATTTTTTATTTCGATTCCTTCCAAGCTTCGGAGCCCACAAGGTCCTTCTCCACAGGTCGCATTCACCTACTGCTGCATAACAAATGCCCCCAAAAGTTCGTGGCTTAAACCACAACCATCTTCTTTTACGGTGTTTTAGGCCAGGGATTTGGGCAGGTCAGCTGGGGAGTTTCCTGTTCCACCTGATGCCAACAGACGTCATTCAGTGCTCAACTGCTGGCCGGGCTAAGACGGTCCAAGATGGCATCATGTGTGGAGCCTCGTGGGCATGGCTGGGAGGCCGGGCTGAGCAGGGACTGTCCTCTGGTGCTTCCATGTGGCCCGTCCAGCACGGCAGCCTTGGGGCCCCCAAGTGAGCGTCCAGCCAACACAGCAGAGGCTGAAGCCCTTTATAACACAGCCCTGGGCGCCGGTCGCTCCATCAGTCAGAGCAGCCTCAAGCTGCCTGGATGGAAGCTGGCTTCGCGGGAGACACGTCACAGAATTTGGGGCCATGCTCTGAACTGCCACGCTTCCCCAGGGTAAATTAAATGTGCCCGGATGTTTTCCTCTAGCTGCTGGTTCTTGCTCTTTCCTTTTATATACATAAATCCTGACCCATCTAGAAAATGTACTTGTGCAGATTTACAATGAGGCCCAAATTTGAATACTTCCTCATAAATGATTTCACGATGACCTTTACAGCTGGCTGGCTTTTATAGACACGAGCGTGGCCTGTGTGAGTATTTTGTTAGTTGGGAGGAAACAGCCCTTCACCGTTGTCCTGGCTTTTCTAGTACCTTCCCCCAGGTAGGTGTGGGACTCCTGGTCAAGTCGGCTTTTCGGTCTGCAGCCACCAGTCATGTGAGTGATGTTGGACCCGCCCGCAGGTCCCTGGAAGGCCTCTCCGGGCTGGAGCGGCTCCTGGCTCCGAGGGGCTTTTCAATCCTGGCGTCTGGGGCACGACTAAGGTGGTTTTGCTGGGACTCCAAGTGCTGGATGCGGGGAAGACGGCGTCTGGACTGACGCGGCCCGCCTGCTCCTGGCAGAAAAGCTCCCGCTGTCGTGTTCCCGGGGCTCCACTCAGCTGAGCCAGGAGGGAGGCCCCCAGCCTCGGGCTTGCTCTCCAGCCGCGCTCCACTCCAGGGCTTTCTTCCGCGGGCTCCCTGGGGCCCTGGCCCTGGCCGCTTCCCCTCGCAGCCCTCCTTCCTCCTCTAGCATGCGGATGCGCGGAGCTAAGCCAGGCCGAGGTCCCCGCGCTCACTCCTCAGCCGGGTCTCCGTTTGGTACCAACTCCCACCCGGGGCCGCCACTGCCCGTGTCCTCCCTGTCGGACACCTGGCGAGCTGACCACCTCATTTAATTCCACGCAGCAGCTTGAGGGACGAGTGGCTGGTGGCCATGTCATTAGTAAGTGGGGAGCAGGAATGTCAGCCCTGGTCGTCTGGTTAATTCTTAAGCACCTGTGTGGTGCTCCCCCCTTCTTCCCCCTAGTTCCCAGGTCCCGACCGAGGGCCCGTATTTCCCCCTCCTCCCTGGAGGGGGCCACACTCAGCAGCGGGCGGCCGGCGAGGACGCCTGCAGGGGACATACAATCCTGTCCAAGAGGAACATCTGAAACTCAGTCCTCCCGCTGCTGACCTCATCTGCCCACTTCTTGCCAAGTCTTCCCGACGGGCGGGAACCTCGTGCTCCTCGACAAGGCCCGGCTCAGAGGACCACTCTCTGCAAGTGCCTGGCTCTTTCCGTGAGTTTTCTGGGTGACCTGACTCTGCTGCTCCGCTATGCGCTTCTTCGCCAGCCTCTTCCGAGGAAACAGCTTCTGTGGCCCAAGCCCAGAACACACCCCGGCCTCTCTGGGAAGCAGAGTCACACACCCCGGCCCCCCTGGAGAATCACAGAGTCACACACCCCGGCCTCCCCTGGAGAATCACAGAGTCACGCACCCCGGCCTCCCCTGGAGAATCACAGAGTCACGCACCCCAGCTCCCCTGGAGAGGCTCAGAGTCAGCACCCCAGCTCCCCTGGAGAGGCGCAGAGTCACGCACTCCGGCCAGAGTCGGAGATGAGATTTCCTGGCCTGAGTGGTGCTGTGTGGTCGCTGCTGAGGAATCTGAGTGTTCGCTCCCCTTCATGGTGGGAGGAGGGCCCAGCAGCTGGGGGCTGCTTGGGGGAGGAAGGACTCACGGGGAGGACTTCCCAGGGAGGGAGCTCCCAGAGGTCGCACCCTTTGCTCCCGCATGGCCCTTCTTTAAACGCCGAGAGGAGCCCTGAGCTTGAGGCACACGCGGTCCAGCCGGCTCCCGGAGAGCGTAAACAGGAGCTGGGCCAGCCTAGCGCCACATACATGAATGATGATGGTGAGTGAAACAGCAGCTTCACCATCAAAGGTCATGCATGATAGAAATCCTCGTGTGGAGAACTTACTTTATGTCTTCAGGATCAAACAGTTTCTTGACCTATTTCTTTGGGTAAAGTACTACTTTTTTTCCCACAATGACTACATGATTTCAAGCTTTTCCAAAAGAACCTTTACAGGACCTCAGCAGAGACTTCTGTAAAGTTGTAAATTATATTTCTGGTCCATGAAAAAAAGGACCCTATTCTCCAGAGGGAGGCATTGGTCAGTCTGTAACAGGGATGGAAACTGAAGCCGAATATCACCATTTCAGTCCTGGCACTGGTCTGGCCTCGGGCTGTGTGTGCCATTAAACCACATGGCTTGGTGCTACAAGACTATTTTGCTTTTGCGTGTGAGCCTGCCGTGGTGTTCTGCCCACGGAGGTGCGGTGGGGCCCTGCTGCTCCTGCAGCCCACACAGAGAGTGGCCGTGCCAAGACACCCCGCTTGAAAGGGCTTTATCTCTTCAACCAGAGTAAGCAGGCTCCCCATCTTATGATAGCTTGATTTCCTCAAGCATAAAATCGGGATAATTTTACTTGTTCCCTTCCTAGGGAGGTCGAGAGGGCCCGCCTTCTCTGTTGCAGACGCTCTGTGTTGACTGCCAGGGGCCGTCCCCTCTGTCTGCCTTGCTGTCAGAACCTGACTTTGTCTGTCCTCCTCTGAGCCGTTGGGTCCCTTCAGGGGGCTCACTCACCTCTGGAGGAGGACCCTGCGTTGGTCTAGCCAGTCACGGTGGCTTTGCCTTGCCAGGTGATCACCCAGCGCGACTCCAGCCGCTGAGACACGGGGGTGCCCGATGGAGGCACAGTCAGGGCACCCCCTTCCTCTGTCTCTGCGGATCGCCGACGGCCTGGGAAGTTGACCTACGGCTGATCTTGGGACTGTGAGGGAAGCTGCAGAGAAGCTGAGGTAGGGCTGTGATGTTTCTGTTGAAGAATTAACCCATCTCAACTGTCCTACCTCCAGACTTCACGTGATGCAAAGTAATAAACGTCCTTATGGGTGAGCCACGTGTAGTCGGATGCTATCCTCTGCTGTTCAGAGCACCTCACACGGCTTTTGCTGGGAAATGGGGAAGTCGGTGTTGGCTGGGGAAGTCAAGGCAGTAAGCCCCTTCCCCTCCCACACGTGACGAGAAAGGAGCCGCATTCGACCGGTTGTTGTGCTGGTCCGGCTACCCAGGAAACTTCTCTGCTAATACTCCTCAAAGGCCTGGTTCTGGTGGGAGACTGTTCCTGAGGGCGAGTTGTTTCAAAAGGAGGGTGCGCTCAGGAGACAGCAGGTGGAGATTTCTCCCATCCTCCGGAGGCAGAACGCAGGGCTGACACCGTTCCGCACATGGGGAGAGATTCCAGCCAGGTGTGTACTAGCTGCTCGTGGCCATTTTACATAAAATGATTTCAAAATGTGCCTTTGATCTTGCCAGGCTGGGGCTGGAGAACATGTGGTGGGGGGACGGGAGCTCCGCATCGCGGTGCAGGGGCTGCAGCTCTGCCGGACAGCAGGGAGCAACAGGAGCTTCCTGTACTGGAATTTCAAGTAGGAGTAAACGCTTGCATTTAACTGACCCCCTCCGAGCACAGCGCACACACGTCAGGCACTCTGCCGCGAGAGAAGGGAGCATGGTCTCTGGCCACCAGGAACCCAGTCCAGTGCCCCGTCCGGCCTGCAGGTAGCCGCCGCCAGCCTCATCTCACCCGTCAGCCCCGAACTCAGGGCTCTGATGGTCTGAAGAGCTCCCCCTCCGAAGCTGCGGTATCACTGGGGTGTAAGCGCAGGCGCGGCGGCGGCCGTCACCCTGATCCCACGTGATGTCCCTGTTATCAGGAGGGAGAAATGTAGCCCTTCAAGTCTGTGAAGAGTCGTCGAGCCCCTGCTGTGAGTCCAAGTCGTGGGCAGACCGAGGTGGGCGGGTGCCCTGTGCTTCCAGGAGACCGCAGCTCGGTCGCATCCACACCACCTGCACGCTGGACATCAGGGCGCCGCGGGGGCGCAGCAGGTGAGTGGTGCCGGGAATACGCGCTGCAGAGGGTCGTCCATTCGACACACGTTGAGTGTGTCAGGCACTGAATCAGGCCCCTGGGATACAGGACTGGGTTTGATACGGCTCTTCTGGGAGCTGACTGTAAAAAAATAATACAGTAATGTCAGTCGTATTGCCCAACATTTTCTGAGCACTAATTATCATTAAACACTTCGATGTGCTCATTTATTAGTTAATTCGGCTCTATGATGGAAATACTAATATTATCCTCGTTTTACAGATGTGGAGGTGAGGCATCTGGAGGCTGTTTCCCAGGATCCCTGAGTTCATGTGATAGGGTAAGAGATTCATGAAGATCTGACTCTTTTTCAGTCTTGCCTGTGGTGGGCCTAGATACAGGGGACCAGGACCTTCAGGCAGAGGCGGTATGGTGATAGATGGATTGCTAGTCCCCTGTGGGCCAGCGGGCAGATGAGGTTTCCTGTGCATTCCCCACGGGCTGCTGGGAGCTGGGGGCCCCAGGGGTGGCGTCTGACGCCACTGCAGGCAGAACACGGGACAAGAGCCCAGACAGAGCCGCAGCTTTCTTCCGCCCACTGGCACTGAGCTGAGGTTTATTGAGGACTTTCGGCTCTGGGACACCTGCAGTTTGAATCCTATGGAGAATTACAGGGGAACTGGGGGCAAATCTCCCTGATTGTGTGATTTAATTAAGGCCAGGACAGCGCCCGTGAATGACAGGGGCTGCTTGCCTTCCGGGCTCAGCCTCCCACGACCTGCAGGTGACTGAGTGGGAGGAGAGGGCGGCTCTGCTCTTTATCCCTTCTGCAAGGCAGACCCTGGGTCGTCTTTGAAAAACAACCCACCCCACCCTCAGTCTTACCTGGAGGTGGCTGCATTATCATGATTAATAGTAAGAAATACATATTTGGTCTCATCCCCTTTCCTGGCACAGAACTCCCCAAACCATTGAAAAGCCAGTCTTATCACTTCCAAAATGGTGAGAGTGACCACAGTGAAGACAGAGCCTCTGTCACTCACGTAAGCTCCTTTCACGCACACTGGGGCTGGCCAGTGAGGTGAAGCCCAGGAAGCTCCCAGGGTGCACCAGTGGGGGCTGGTGACCAGGAGAGCCGGCCTTGTGACTGGCAGCTTGGCAGTTGTCGCCCCGTGACCTCTGCAGGGAGGAGAGGGGCTGGAGGCCGGCGCAGCACCAGCGCCCCATGCTGGAGTCAGTCAGGCCTGAGTCACAAAGCCTCCGCGAAGCCCCTCCGGACGGGCTGCCAGGAGGGTGGCCTGGCCCGACTCCACGAGGACAGAGGTGCCTGTCGGGGCCTGGGGGACCTCACCCTCTGTGTCTCTCTGGACAGCTCGCCGTTGGTGTCCTTTGTGGTAAGCTGGTCATACTCAGCAGCCGTCCTGAGCTCTGTTAGCATTCTAGCAAATCACTGAATCTGCGGCTGGGGGGTGGGGGCTCCTGGGAACCTCCAGTGTTAGCTGGTCTGTCAGACACAGGCGACAACCTGGGACTTGGGGCTGCATTAGAAGGGGTCGCACAGCCCTTGGCCCCTGGGATCTGGTGCTGTCTCTAGGTACGTGGCATCAGAATTGAGTTGATCCTGGGACCCCGGCTGGTGGTAGAGGACGGCTGGGTGGGGAGCCCCGCCCGGGGGTGGTGCAGAGAATTCTGTGAGTAGAGAAGGAAGCGGTTTTCCCTCTCAGTGACATGCGACCTACATTTGACAGGGGTCACTCATGGTCACCTATTGAGCTATGGGCATCTGGAAAATGGGTAGTTTCACTCATTGTGAGGTCATATTTCTGCCTCA
Source organism: Phataginus tricuspis (assembly GCA_029783875.1). NCBI lineage: Eukaryota > Metazoa > Chordata > Mammalia > Pholidota > Manidae > Phataginus > Phataginus tricuspis. Next base: position 28,156,700 of record JAQQAC010002701.1, on the reverse strand, counting down.
GGAGCTGAGCTCTCAGTCTGCCACTCCCAACCTGCATTTTGTTCGTTTTTCTTCCTGCCATTAACTCCCCCACCGCCACGCCCCACCAGATGGATTTATCTCTATCCGTAGCTGTTTCTACAGTCTTCTGACTGGGAGAAAACGCTCTGCAGCATTTCCATGGCCAAGGAAGGGGGTCAAGGGGTGTTTCCTAAGAAACCCAGGGCAGGGGAGGCGGTTTGCTTTGAGATGCGGGGCAGGAATGTCTCTGCGCTCCTGAGCCGGTCATGGTAGGTGCTGCGCCGGAACACGGGGGGGGGAAGGAGAGAAGCGGGAAGGGAGGCGGCGGCGCGGACCAGCCGTGGGGAGGATTTGGGGTGCCGCCTAAGCGCCGAGAGGACTCGTGAAGGCGGCACGGAGCGAGCGCTCCCGCTCTCTTCCCGGAAACCACGCGGCAGCGCTTCCAGAGGGAGGCCAGGAGGCCGGGGGGGTGTTTACTTGGCTCTGAAGCCTCTGGGCTCTGGGCAGAACTGGGCCTGTTCTAAAGGAGGCTCTGCCGAGTACCGGGTGTGCGGGTCATGACCAGCACTGTTCAGATAATGAAATGGCCTTCAGAGGGGAACTTGAACAGAAAATGTTTTAAAAGGAAGTTCTGATGGGAATAATTGTGAAATCTGCACATATGACTCATCTCCCACTGACTTCCTCTGGAGGTACAGGCTCAGAACAGACACAGAGTTATGGAGCTCACCCCCTCTCAGCACTGCGACAAACAGTGGTGACGGCAGAAACACTTAGGTGAGCCCTGTCCTCAAGAACGTCGGAAGGTATTAGAGAAGGGGTGGCAGAAAGAGCCCCCAGGACAGCCCCTAACGGTCAGCCAGGGTGTGTACAACCCCGCTTGGGGTTTCTGCGGACATAGTGTGCGCAGGACTCAAACTGGCCAAGGGATGGGGATTGGGAGGGGTGGCTGGTGAAGCCCAGGTGAGGCTTGGCCGAGCAAACAGGCGCAGGCAGGTGCCGGCTGGGACTGTCTTCCCGTGCCGTTAACGTCCCACAGCTCGTCCCAGGCACCCGGAGCAGAGCGGCCCAAGTGGCCTGTCCCTGCATCCTGTGCTTTTTCCATTGGCGCTACTCTTGTGCCAACACTGGGGGCCTTGGCGGCCAGGCCGTTTCCCAAACTTTCAGTTGTCTGACATGGGTGGGCGCCTGCCGCACTGTCACACTGTCCCTTTGGATGCCACTATGGATCAGGGAGAACAAGGTGGCACGAAGCCTGTGCAGAGAAAACCTGGGTGCTCAGGCCGAGACGCCTGAGGGTGGGGGCTGGCTCATCAGAATGCAGGCTGGGCCTGCCGCTGTGAGAAAGACTTTCAATCTTCTTCTGTTCAAATGAACAGGTCGGACCCGATGGACTCCAGCCAGTGACGTCCCACACTAGCTAGCTGATCCCACTGCCCTGGAAGCGAGGGGCCCTGGCCCCTCCTGGGGCAGTGCCAGTTTGTCCCACGAAATGGGGCCCGTCTGTGTCATGAGGCGTCTGACATCCAGGAGAGTGGATGGTCAGTGGGACCTGGCCTCCCAAACACACCTGTGTGTGTCACAGACACTCCCTAGGGAGAGGAGCCCGCCGCCCGCTGAGTGGCAGAGGCCAGGCTTCTGCTCGCTGCGGCTTGTTCCTTTCTTCCAGGTCGACGAGACCTTTCCCGTTTGGAAAGCAGTCGCACGGAGTTGCCTGATGAAGTGTTGCATAAATTATTTGATTAAAAGCAGAATGTAATAAAGCCCCTTCATCTCAGGCACAGAAAACCACTTGACATTTATTTGTCCCCAGTTAATCATCCCACTTTTCCCACAGGGCCATCTGGGACGGTGGAGGCGGGAAGATGAAGAGAGGAGCAGCTCAGCATGTTGGCCGCCCCCGGCCTGGCCGACAGGCCCCTGATTTGGCTCAGGGGTTGATGTCCGTGCTCTCTGGGGGAAGCCAGGCCCCTCCCCAGCTCCTGCAGGTACGCGAATCTGGGTCAGATCATTGGATCACAGCAATTCCATTCCTACTGCCTATAATTTTGCGTTAATTCCATCCAAGGAGATGCAAGGGGGAGCTGCCAGGGGGATGGGATGTCCTGGGAGTTTCTCTCGTCCTCCAGGCGGGAAGGCTCCTTCTCTCCCTGCCTGCCTGCTGCAGTGTGTGAGGGCACAGGCTGGACACCCGGCTGCTACCTGGACAACGGAGGAACAACACTGACAAGCTGAGGATGGTGGGGAGAGAAAATGGAAAGAGCCTGGGTCCTTCGCACTTTGAGCCACTCATTTAAGTAAATTTGGAACATCTCTGCTCTGGCAGCAATTAATGTGAGGGAGATAATGTGAGACTGTCTCTCAGGACCACTACGGTTGGGTTTGGTGAGCTAAAAGCCTGGTAGCGGCTGGATGGAACTGCCTCTTCGGCAGCCACATCTCCCTTACTATTTGGAGAGCATTTGGGAAAAGGTACCAGAGGCACCCTCGGAGGGCCTGTCTCACACCAGGGCTTTGCAAGCCAGTCCACGCAGTGACTCCCCTCCAGGGTTGGGGGCAGAGCCCAAGCTGCCAGCCCAAGAGCTGAAATCAGTTTGACTTCCGATGTTCTTAACTTTCAAATTCATGTGAAACTTTCATTCTGTTTACCAGAATATCTTTTTCTCTATGTAAAACTAGTGTTTTTACTAACCAGTTACTTATTTCACTCTCCTATCCTGCAAACGTTCAATGCGAAGTCATGGCACACCCACCCCAGTAATGTGCCCCAGGGAGGCCAGCAGGCGGGTACCTGCCTCCAGAGGATGGTGGGGGGATTGCTGTCCCAGGCATGGAGGGGGTCACGGCAGGGGGAGGGGCCTCGAGCGGATGGGGAAACTCCAGGCAGTTGGTGGAGACAGAAGCTGGTCCCAGGCCGCACTGCTGCCTCAGATAAGGTCTGCGGAGGTGAAGTCCCAGGCTGCCCATGGGTCCCAGAAGGGCCGAGCCATCAGAGCTGAGACCCCAGGCAACTTGCTCCCAGCCCTTGCTCGACGCCAGGGACAGTGTCTTACTTGCACTCTGTGTCACTAACCCTGGCAAGCTGTGGTTTCAGTGAGACGTGACTGGGCAAATATCACTGATAAGATTTTTGGAAAGTTCCTCCTGTATCCCCTACCCTCCCAAGAGAGGCTTCTTTGTGGGGAGGACTCAACTTCCCTTCTGTGAAGGCCCTGTAGCACGCCAGCTCGGGGTGGCCACGGACTTTGCCCGGCCAGTTCCCTGAGGGAATCCGGGGCCTGGGCCAGTGCCTGGAACACAGTGCGTGCTTCGTGACTGCTTTTGAATGACTGACTCTGAAGAGATTGGACGAGGAAGTCTTCCAAGGCTGTGCTAGAGTGGAGAGGAAAGTGCTTGGAGGGCAGCGCACCCTGAAGACACCAGCATGCAGAGGGTCACAGGCGGAGGGTCGGGGGCAGATCCAGAGGGCGCCCAAGGAGGAGCCGGCGCAGGCGGGGGTGTGGGCCTGCGGGGGGCCCCCGTGAGGGCTGCTGCCCAGGGCCTCACAGCTGCGTGGGGGACAGCTTGTCTTCACAGGCGGGGGAAGCTCGAGGGCCTGGGTGCATGGTCTGGGCTGGTGGTGCCCCTGCAGCCTGGCCGGGGGGCTGAGGCTGATGGCACCGTTTTCCTTGCCCCAGCTTAACTACCCAGCACCTTTTCAGGGCACCTGTCAGTTCAGAAGGGCAGGGCCATGGCCTGACTCCTCCCTGCTGGAGGCGTGTCTTCCTGCCGGTCCTGGCTGGCCTGGGGCTTCTCCTTCTTCATTTTCCTCCATCAGCAACCAGCTAGCCTTTCTCTTTCTGGGTTCAAGACCTCCTGAGGTCTCCGGGTCCATTCCATCGGCTCCCCCAGGGGCCCCACAGAGGGAGGGAGAATGAAGCGGAAGGCTCCTGGCGGACTCTCTCAGCTGAGGGCATCTTGGCGTGGGCACAGGGCTCGGACGCACAAGCCCCTTTGTGAAACCAGGTTATGTCTCGGCTTTAGCTCTTGTGGCCCCGAAGGACTGTGTGTGTGTGCGGGTGCCTGTGCGTGTATGCGCGCGTGCCTGTGTGTGTGTATGCGTGCGCACGTGCCTGTGTGTGCGTGCGTGTGTGCTTCCGCGCGTGCATGTGTGTTCGTGTGAGTCGCGAGTGTGTGTGTGCGTGTGTGCGTGCGTGCGTGTGACGGGGTGCACCTAGGAGAGGTGAGTGGACCCGATCATTCTTTTCCGATCATCCTGGTGCCTGACTCTTCCTCTGAGGCAGAAACAGGGAGAATTACCACGTCCCCACTGTAGACCCTCTGTTGGCCACACAGAGTCCCGTGATCTCTCGCTGGTCAGGCATTTCTTCACCAGTTCACCTGTCTGGGTCCTCCGTCAGCACCTACAGCATCTCTCTGCTCCTTGCAAAAAGGGCGTCTTGTGAGACTCCCATGCAGCCCTTTTCAGCCCCCCTTGCTTCAGACAGGACCTCAGAGTCACGGAATCTCAGCGCACGCAGAAGGCTTCCCTGGACAGTGAGCATCTTTCTACAACAAGCCATTTTTGGCTGACCAGAAAACTGCATAGATTTTCTAAAACTGCTATTTGACGCATTACACATAAAGTCACATACACACCCTGAGGCGCCAAAGCAGGACTTGAAGGGGGTCACCTGTGATGAAAAGAAGAGAAAAGCTCCAACCGGCACTCTGCGTCGGGGAGCCCAGGCAGGGACCGGACCCGGTGCCCTCGGGAGGGTGGAAGGAGACGGCCCGTCGGTCCTGCCTCCTCGGCCGGGCAGGCGCAGGGTTTCCTTCAGCCCCGCAGAACTGCAGAGCACCCCGCCGGCAGCCCGCGGCCTGGCTGAGGCCGCCTCCCCGGTGTGACCGCGGGACACAGTGAGACCTGGTCCAGGCGCCAGGTCGGGCCAGAGGACCTGGGCTGCCGGGTGGCTGGGATTTGCAGGGGAGGGTGACACAGGGGTGACACATGGAGGAAAGGATGCTGTGCAGCTGAGATGCTGAGGCCTGGGAGGCGCTCTGCCCTGGTGACCCCGCAGTGAGTGGCTGATGGCAGGCACCCAGCAATGCAAGTCTCTTTTCCCAGTCCCCTCCTGGCAAACATCAGAGGAATGAAAGGAAAAGGCCAGAGAATTTCCACTTGCATCCCACCACGTGGTGTCATTTTGTTATTTTCATATAGTCTCCTCCTGAACTCATTGTTTAATCTGCACAACGGATGACCTAAAGATAGAAGGGGCAGGCCCTGTGTTTAACACTTCTGGTCAGTCGGGGCGGAGGAGGTACTGTCACGCGAGTAATAACGCTCCGGAGGTTGGTGTCCGCGCCCTGGCATCCGCTCCGGCGCTTTAGCACCTGCCCTGTGCTGAGGGCCTCGCCGAGACTGCGTAGTAAGCTTTGCCTCGGCCTGGAGCGGGTCACCCCTTCTGGAAGTGGGAGCGTTCATGTGCATCACGGTACATGAGACTTACTCTTCGTAGTTGTTCATATTTTCCCCAACCTTTTTAAAAAATTAAACCTGCAGAAAAGTGGCAAGAACAGCACAGAAAACCCCTCTCTGAGTAACGGGCTGCTGACAGCTGCCACACTTGCTCGACCCCCTTCTCCCCACACACATATACATGCACACAGGTGTCTTTGGTGAGGTAATTCAATCCTTATTATCCTTAATATCGTAACACATCTTCAAGGATGTTATCCTACATAACAACAATATAAATGGCACATTCAGGGAATCTAGCCCTGAAAACATAATATTACCTAGTAGGTAGACCAAATTCAAATGTCTCCCCGTGGCCTCAGTAATATTTTTGAATGTTATCATTTTTTTCAGTCTGAGAAGGAATTCGAGAATTATTCATCCCATTAGCTGTCCTGGTTTTGTTGTTCTTGTTTTTTTAAGCTAGAACAGTTCCCAAGCCTTAACAAAGTTCTCCTCACCCTGGTATTTTTGAAGAGTCCCAGCCATGTTTTGTGCAGGATTCATCTGATTATTTCCTCCTGCTCGGGTTCAGTGTTTTTGGCAGGAACGCTTTATATGGGCCACTACGTCCTTCTCACTCGATCAGTCGCACCAGGAGGCCCAAGGTCGCACAGAGCCCCAAGGTCACGCAGAGTCCCAAGGTCACACAGAGCCCCAAGGTCACACAGAGCCACAGGTCGCACATAGCCCCAGTATCAGTGCTGTTGCCTTTAATTACTTAAGTTGGTGTCTACCAGTTTCTCCCTTTAGAGGTACCTTTCTTTTCTGTTTTTAGTAAATAAGCCATTTGTGAAGCAGTATTTTGAAGTTGTTCTCTGCTAGTGATTTCTCATATGCTCATCTTTGTTAACACAGCCAGTGTTTAATCAGTTACCTCCTTCGGAACAAGTTACCTCTCTTCATCCAATTAGTCCAATATTCGCAGTTCTTGGGGGTCCAAATCTAACCTCACTAATGGTGGGACCTGGTGGACCCGGTCACCTTCCTTGGCCCAAGACTTGGTTGTGATGTTCTGAGTGCTGTGCCCTCACTCAGTTTAGGTCCCCTCAGAGGCCTGGGCTGCCTTCTGCCCATAGAGGTTCCACCTCCTGCTCTCCTGGTGGCTTGACTCTGCCTGGAGCTGTGGGCTCGGCCCGCCCACCTCACTGCCCTCCCAGACGTGCTACCCCCCTGTGGACAGGCTCTTAGGTCACGCCTCTTTCTCTGTTAAGACCCGAAGGGTGCAGTCCTACAGCAGAGTCCCAGGGAGCCCGTGGGCAAGAAAGGCCCACCTCCAGGAGACCTGTGGCTGTGGCTTTTGTCTAATGGAGCAAATTATAGACGGATACCCAAAGAGTGGTTTCTGCAGTGATTCCTTATTCCCACTGCCCCCAAACAGGAGGCCCTGCTGAACGTAGGTGCGTGAGCTCGCTCACTTTCGGTTAACTAGAAGCAAGGATATTCCTAGAGAGAAACAGTGGTTGGAAACGTGACCTTGTCGGGAGGATCAGTCTTACTCCAAAGCCAAACTCAGTGAGTCTATACCGAGTGTGGTGCTGACTGCCAGGCGGTGGCACAGATGGCAGGGAGAAGGCCGGGTGCCGCGTGAGCACGTCAGCGCCTCTCCTGGTGGCCTTTGGGTCACTCAGCTTCTGTGGAGCAGGTGATGAGAACCGTCTTCGGCTGATTTGTGTCCCGTGCTAAATTCGTGCATTGAAGCCCTAACCCCCAGTACCTCAGAATGTGATTTATTTGGAGATAACCCCTTTAAAGAAGTGATTAGATAAGAACGAAGCCATTAGGGTGGGCCCTGATCCAATCCAAATGGCGTCCTTATAAGGAGAGGAGAACTGGACACCTAGAGAGACACCAGGCGCACAGCCCCAGAGGAGACCCTGAGCGGGCGCAGCAAGGAGGCGGCCACCTGCAGGTCCAGGAGGGGGGCTTAGAAGGAGCCACTTTGTCACTGACTTCTCTACTGGTATCAGTGTCCCAATGACACCTTGATATTGACTTCTCTACTTCACACATGCTTTTGAAACACAAATAATCTTCCTTACAAGGAATTAGAAATGCTCAAATGAAAAGGTATAAAATATTGCACATGTAATTAAACATATTGGCATCAATGTTAAATAGGACGTGAAACACACAGTTGGCTTTTAAAATCTGTCTTTAAACAGGCAAAACACTTGTATTGTCTAACGCCAGTGGTTAGAGGAAGAAGGAGCTGGGCAAGTGTTTGGCCTCTGAACGCAAATAGCCGGACCAAGATGCGCATCAGATGTCAGGCGAGCGGAAGGATTCTTCTGGGTGAAAGGGTTCTTGGAGATGTTCTAACTTAACCTTCCGCACTGCAGATGAGGGTCCTGCATCCGCCTCTCAGGTTCCTGCGGAGCCCGCAGAGCAGAATCAGCCATCACTGGGCCCAGCATTGGCATTTGTGCTACAAGGCAGCTGAGTTTCAAAGCTGAGCGTTTAAAATGTCAAATTCTGAGGTTAATTGACTAAGAGTTTGAGGTGCTTCCAGGTGCCTGCCTCACCATGGAGGACAGCATTTCCCAACATCTGCATCAGAAGCTTCTGGGCTGCTTGTTAAAAACATAACAAAACAAAACAGGTTTGCAGGGCGCGGCCCAGACCTAAGGAATCTGAACTCTGGAAGACGGACGAGGTGTCTGTGTCCTAACAAGCGTTCCACTGATTTTATTCCTACTCGCCCAGGACGAGTGCAGATTTCAGCACGCGCCTCTCACAGGCGGTTCTCTGCCGCCACCCCTCCTTCCTCTGGTCCCCAGCCCCGTCCTCTCCAGCCGCCGGTGACCCGCCCACAGCCCTCCTGCGGAAGGGGGCTTTCCCGCCCCTTGCGCTTCCCACCGCCCGAGCGTTCTCCTGTTCCTCTTCCCTTCCTTTCTCCTTGCTGCTCTTCTGGGTTCTTATCTTGCTCTTTTTTATTTCCTCTCCCCCTTGCTCTGCCTCCGTGCCCCCGCCAGCCCATCCGAGTGGTCTGGAGCCTGGACAGCCAGGCAGCAGGGAAGGGGAACGGGACCCCAGCTCTGGGAGCGCAGTTCCAATCAGAGAGGGCAATTCAGGGCACACCCGGGGAGGCCAGAGGCAGGCCCTGAGGCTGGGCGGGGAGGGTCTGCGCAGCTGCAGGGGCCCAGGCAGGGCAGGACAGGGCAGGGCAAGGTGCTTCTCAGTGTCCTGGCGATGGGTGCGGGCAAGTTGACAGCACCTGAGCTCAGGTGTGCCCTGAATAGATGCTTCCCGCTACGCCTCTGAGTGCCTACGTCACCTGCCCACAGGGTTTATGTCCTCATTTGTCAGACCTGAGACTTTGTGGGAGAGCAGTGAACGCATCTCATAGCTGAGAAGCCGTAGCAGGCAAGAAGGGGGCTTTCCCAGGCGCCCTCACTCACAAGGCATCGAAGGCAGGCTTCTGAGCTGAAGGCCAGCCTGGGCTTGTGCCTCGCTGCGTGGGTCTTGCTTGGCCCGTCCGATCTGACAGCCGGCTGGCAAACACTGACCTGGGCAGCGCCGATGCATGCCCCCTGGGCAGAGCCGCACCGGCCCGGTGGCTGTTAGCATAGTGAGGGAACAGGCCCATGTGGGCCACGTGTCGGCACTCACTTCCCGCTCAGGGTCGGCCGGGTCTGGCATTAGGGACGTCTCACAAGGAGGTCTTTGTGTTGAAGCGCCTGCATCCCCGTCGGGAGTCCTGGGAAGTGCTGATGTGACGAAAGGGGAGCCTGTGGCCGTCGCCTGCGCCTGCTGCCAGGAGGTGTGACATGTTCCATGGACTCCACAGACTTGGCTTCAGTACCGTCCTGCCTTTCTGTGTGGCCCCAGGCATCTCCCCTCAGAGGGCTGCACCCCTAAAGAACACCCCTGGTGGTATGGGCCCCCTGCTCTCCCCGCCCCCACTCTCCTGGGCTGGGAACTCGCTGGCATTTCTGCCAGAAGCTGTGCCTGGGTCGGAATGTGAGTGTCTCCATGCCTGCACGTGAGCCCTGCATGCCCCGCTTGGCCCTTGCATCCATGGTGCTCCTCCACCCTGCCCGGCTCTTCACTGCTGGGCTCCCCTGCACTTCACCCCTGCTCGCCTGGTCTCCTCGCTTCCTCTCTGCTTGAAGCGCTCCGGCTGCTTCCCCTTTGCCAATCCTCCAATCGAGGCCCCATGGAAAACAGCTCTGGGAGCTCTGCCCGCCGGCCCCTGCTCCCCACCCTCCCCACACCTCCTCCACTCCGCACAAGCCCCTGCTACTGCACTTCTCACATCATTACCCAATGACACCTGCACCCCCCGGGGCTGGGCCGTGGGCCCCAAAGGTCCCCAGGCACCCCCAAGGCCTGCCTCAGGGCTTTAGTCACGGCCTCCCAGGAGCAGCTGCAACTTGCTTCCACAGGTTGTCCACAACCTCAGTGCTCTTGCTCCAGCCCCAAAGATAAGCCCCTGGGAAGGGGACCTTTGGGAAAATTAATCTGCATCACCCCCTGCATAGAGCACCAGGCTTAAGGCTCTGACACCAGCAGGATTCTGAGGCGATAGAGACTCTCCAGACAGAGGGGCCCTTAGTGATGGGGCTGCTTTCTGCCCTCAGCTTCACCGCTTTGAGACCGCGTCTGGTCTGCCCTGCACCTTGCCGGCCGCCGTCCTAGGGCCGGTCCTCTGCGGCACTGAGCCAAGCTGCCTGGTTCGTTCCTCACGCCCCGACACACACGGGCCACTGGTCGTCTTCCCTGCACGGGCTCCGTGAGGACGAGAGGCCGGCTTCCCTCCGCACTAGCTCTTCAGCCCGAGCACAGCCCCTGCCCCGGTGTTTCTGGAGAGACTGCACGAGTGAGTTCCCCCGCCACCAGGTCTGTGCGTCCGGCTCTGGTGAGCGACGGGACACAGAGAAACAGGGCAGGGCTTTCTTTTCAACAGGCTGGGAGGCAGCTCCCACCACACAGAGAGGGAAAGCCTGACTTAGCGGGACACAGGGGACCTGGGGGTGGAGGACTGTCCGGGACCGGGGCAGGAGGTCCTGACAGCCAGCACAAGTCTGCCAGGCAGAGGGCTGGGGAAGGCCGGGGGCCGGGCTGGGTGCCAGGGAGGTGATGAGCTCTAGGCCAACATGCCCGCTCCCAGATCAGCGGCTGAGCGCTCCATGTCCTCCCCAGGCCCTCCCATGGAGTGCACACCCCCAGGGAGCCACTGAGGCAGGGAGCCATGCTGAGTCCACAGCTACAGGAGGAGGTGGGCCCAGCAGGAGACGCAGGCTGCGGTTCCTGAAAGAAGGCAGAGGACCCGCTCCAGGAGCCCCTTCAAGCCCGGAGGTCTCTGGCTCAGAGCCCCCAGAGGCATCCTCTCAGGGGGCCTGCCCTCCCTCCTTCCCACGGGCGTCAAGGGCCTCTTACGGGTGGGGCTGTTCTAGTCGTGGGAAATGCAACCTTGAGCAGAGCGGTCCAGGCCGCGTTCTCACAGAGCTCCGCTCTGCGTGTGTGTGGTGGATGGTCTGTGAAGCAAAATCAAACCCAGACGTACACTGAGTGTCAGTAGTGAAAAAGTAACGAGGGAAAATGGGCGAGAGAAAATGGGAGGCGAGCGTGGGGCATGTGCTGAGAGCAGGTCAGAGACGTCCCTGCAGAGTGATGCAAGCAGAGACCTGACGGAGCGGGGCAGGGAGCGTGTGTTTCGGGCCATCTGTGAGGGGCTGCAGCCTAAGTAGGTTCTGGTCCAGGGGAGAAGGGGCTGCAAAGATCTCCAGTTACGAATGACAGAGACATCGGATATATATGTAATGTGACATATAAAACGTCCTCCTTGGGGTAGGGGTGCAGCTCAGAACAGGCTGGGTGTTGGCTGTGCCCCTTGAGACCTGGGTGACAGGAAACAGAAGGAGCCCTGGACCAGGGGCTGGAAACCACAGAGTCTGAGATTTTCCAGCCAGTGCCGGCCGGGCCAGGGACCACGGTGGAATGGCTGCCCCTGGGGAGGGGAAGACTGAGTGTTCTGCCAACAGGTGCGTGAAATGCAAGCGGAGCTGGAGAAGAGGAAGGAAAGTGCCGTCGTTTGCACATCTGAAGCATGTAGTTTGCAAACAAAGCCTTAATGTTGACTAGGGAGCATACAGGTATGCAGTTCTCCCGGAGAGTTTCCAGCTAACAATCCATTTTCAGTCTTCTTGTCCTCTGAAGGCAGGAAATGTGGTAAATTCTCCTCTGCTGAGAAAAGCGTGAGAACTTCCTTAGGCTTGTGGTTCAAAGAGGGAAACTGGCTTCCTTCTCGCTTTTCTGCAGCTATAATTCATGCCTCACCTGACTCCACGCTCTGCTGGTCTTGTGTCTTCGCAATCCCAGCACACGGTCCCGTGTGACGCTCTCTGTTAATGTCTTCATCCCCACGGGAACCTCTAAGCCTGGTGTTTTGGAACAAGGCACAAAGGAACCTTCAGGGTTGGAACAGAGTGTGGCTGGGGAGACAGGTGGGGTGTAGGAACACAGCTTAGCTAAGATGGACCTGGCTCTGCCACTCACTGGCCGTGGGACCTCCGTAAAGTCACATCTCCTTTCCAAGGCTCAGGTTTTCCTCGTACTTCCGGAGGCTGCAAGTCTGAATTCACGGGCCAGCATCCTGCGCTTCTGAGGCCGCTTCTTGCACGCAGATGGATGCCCCTTGGTCTGCATCCTAGTTTCTTCTCGTAAGGACACCATGTGTTGTATTAGAGCCCACCCACATGATCTTGTTTGTTACCCCTTTAAAGGCCCTGTCTCCAAATGCATCGTATCTTGAGATACTGGGGCCAGGCCTTTAACCTATGAATCTGGGAGGCCCAGTTCGGCCCATAGCAGGTAGTGAAAGAAAGCATTCAGCTCACAGGAGACACTCGGTGGCTGTTGCTCTCCGCTACGTCTGTGGGGTGCAGTATGACACTCAGCCACTGATGACATCAGCTCTGTGACCCTCTGGGGTCACCTGTGGGCAGATGGCTTGGCGGCAACATAATGAATATAGGAGATTTAATAGACTCAGAAAATTTAATTCTGCTGACACTCTTTGGATATTTCAATCTGGACCAAACTTGTCATTTCTCTGAATCAGTTCCTCACAATCCCAGCTGCCAGGGTGGACGTCAGAACGATAACAAAGCCCCAGCTCCAAGGTGCCCAGGCCACTGTGTGGCTTCCCTGTGTGCCACAGGTATTTCTGTAACCGGACAGGGAGCTTGGGACAAAGCGTGCGCCGCTGGACAAGGGGAGGTTCGCTCCCCTGCTGCCTCACCTCTGGGCTCTCTGTTGTGAGTGCACATGGCCACAGGCGGTAGAGAGCCCAGGCGTGCTTAGGTGACTTTCTCAGGTGACCGGGTGGGTGTGGGGGCTGGGTTTCCCCTGAGGTGTCGCTCGAAGAAGCTCCAGGTAGCTTGTGGGGAAACTGGAGGGGTTCCTTCTATTTTCACTCGCGTTGTGTGGCAATCAGGGACTGAGCCCCAAGGCCTCCTCTCAGGCTTCCCCGAATTTTCTCCTAAAAAGGCACAGAATGCTCCATCTCCCTGGGAACCAGCAGGCTGTGGAAGCCCTCTTGCTGACAGAATCCTCTGGAGGGCAAAGCCAGGTGCCGTGCTGGTTTCGCGTCCCAGGTGCCTGGCTGCCCTGGTGTCCAACAAATAGCTAGCGCTCAGTGTTTGCTGAGTGGATGCTGACCGGCCCTGTCCCCAGCTGACGGCCTTTACAAGTAGCAGAGCTCTGTCTCTCCGCTTTCGTAGTTTCCAGAACTGTCTCCATCTCCATAGAGACGCTGTCTTGGTGAGGGCTTCCCTCGGCCGCCAGGGGCCCATGGGGATGGGAGGGCTTCTCGGAAGAGGGGAATTCCAGTTTGCGTGCCCAGCAGGAAGCTGTGGGGACAAGAGCTGGCCTGCGGTTGCCGGGTGATCTCGCTTCTTTCAGAGCCAGCTTTTGAGTTCTATTTTTGTTTCCTTTGTCCCCTGAGGCCTCACCCATCCAAATGCTCGTGTTAACGGAGCCCAGAACGCAAGTCGAGTGGCCGATCTGGATCCGCAGGGCCTGCCCGCTCCGGGTTGATGAGAGCCAGTGTTTGGAGTGAACCACAAAGTCGCTTCTCCTGCTTGGCAAGACTGGCTGGAGACTGAGTGGGTGAACGCACCTGAAGGATGTGGTGGCCAGTCCGCTCGTGCGGGTCTGACAGCAGTGGCGTCAGGCGCCGGGACTGCCGGTGGGTCCACGGTGTCACAAGGAGAGTTAAAGGAAAATTTGGTTTCTCTGTGGTAGCAAGTAGCGCTGTGTCTTTATTTTTAGAAAGCCTCATTTGGTTGCATGATTTCCCCTCAGTGGCCACACTGACTTTCCCGAGCAGGCAGCTGGTCATTTTAGTTAACGCTACTTGTCCGTACAGGGAAGCCGTATTTTTCCAGAAAGTCAGTTTAACCGAGGCGATGTTTAGGCACTAAGGTAGTGTCATTTCCTGGCACGCACTATGTGTAGATTATTGCTGGTGGATGGGGTGGCCTGGCTCGGGTGCTTCTGTCCTGAAGAGGGAGACGGTGGCAGGGATGAGAGCCACCTGGGAGGGCACGTTTCACTCCTTGCTGCTAACGAGGTGCAGTGTTAACAGCCGCTTTGCTTTTGACGCATTAATGTCCCCCAATTGCTCAGTGGAAAATCCATTTTCCGCTTATACCAACTGGGCTCTCGTTAGCAGTGAGTTTCTCACCTGCCTCAGACCAAGTCAGAAACTAGGGGGCTTGAGCTCGAGTGTCTCTGCCCAAAAGTGTTCCAGACAGGTGGTCGTATGGCCCGAGCTGGGAATTCCAGACAGGGATCTCCCATCCCTTAGGACAGTCATTCTCTCTGCTCTGCTCATTTGATGCCACTGATTATTGGAAAGTTTGTCCCTGTCAGAGAATCCTTTGCTTCTCTTCACACTTCATTCACTGGTCTGGCCAAGCCATCTGTCCCGTCAACAAGACAGCAAGTGTAGCTGTGGACACACCCGCTCGGGAGCAGGAACTTGCTAAGGTATGAGACAGCTTGTCTGGCAGAACATGAGCGGTCTGCCTGCCAGCTTCCTCTTCCGTACATTTGCCACACACGGTTTATTCCGTGTCTCACAAGGACGAGAGAAGGAGAGCATTTCAGAAAAGGAGAACAGAGACTGAGGAGTCAGGGTTCAGGGACCTACTGTTTCTTTAGGAAGCAGCTTTGGACCTGGAAAATATTCTATTCCTCCAGAGTCATAGGTCAGATGTAAAATCCCGGATGAGCAAACTGGATCATTGCAGCCCCAGCGAGTTTGGAGAGCAGGTGAGACTAGGCTGGGGAGAGGTGCCAGAGGTCAGAGTGACAGGCGCTCAGACGACCAGGAATCAGGCATGAGGAGCGGGTCACAGAACCCCTGTCCACTGGACTAGGTGGGTCAGGGGTCACAGAACCGTGTCCACAGGACTAGGTGGGTCAGGGGTCACAGAACCCAGCCCACAGGACTGGGAGAGAAGGAATTTATCCACTGGTTTCCATCCCCCACCTATCAAAGGCTCATCCATAGCCTTAAGTTCCCTGGACTGTAGGCCATGCACACATGGGCTCCATGTGGGTCCTGCAAGCGTCCCGTGCCTCGTGGTCAACAGGACAGGAGGCCAGAGGCCCTTAGCGCAGGCATGAGCTGAGGTGCTGTCATGCTTTGTCCTTGGGATGGCCGGAAGCCAGGCAGAGCCGCCCACACGGGGCGGCCCAAGCAAGGCTCAGGGAGTCTGAGGACCTGAAGTGGTGCAGAAGGTCTCCAACACAACACCCTTAAAGCAGTTTTTTTTTTTACAATTTATTTTATTTTAGTATCATTAACCTACAATTACATGAGCAAAATTGTGATGATTAAACTACCCCCTTCATCAGGTCCCCCCCACCAACCCCATTACAGTCACTGTCCATCAGCGTAGTGAGATGCTATAGAGTCACTACTCGTCTTCTCTGAGTTGTACAGCCCTCCCCGTGCCCCCCTTACATTATGTGTGCTAATCGTAATGCCCCTTTTACCCTCTTATCCCTCCCTTCCCGCCCTTCTTCCCCAGTCCCTTTCCCTTTGGTAACTATTAGTCCGTTCTTGGGTTCTGTGAGTCTGCTGCTGTTTTGTTCCTTCAGTTTTTTTCTTTGCTCTTATACTCCACAGATGAGTGAAATAATTTGATACTTGTCTTTTTCCACCTGGCTTATTTCACTGAGCATAATACCCTCCAGCTCCATCCATGTTGTTGCAAATGGTAGGATTTGTTTTCTTCTTATGGCTGAGTAATATTCCATTGTGTATATGTACCACATCTTCTTAATCCATTCATCTACTGATGGGCACTTAGGTTTAAAGCAGTTTTGAAAAAACAAAACATTGTCTCGCATTATAAGGTTGATACCTAATTTTTTTCACTTTCAGCCTATCATAAATGTCGATTAATGTTTTAAAACAAAATTGGGTTCTGATTCCAGGTATGGTGAGCTAAGACCCTACTGGATGACCACTCTCCCCCCTCCACATGGAAAACACTGCACACTCTAGGCCGGACGCAAGAAAGGGCCCTGTGAGAGTGCCGGCAGCAAACAGACACAGACAGACTGGAGGGAAGACCACCAGGCTCGGAGAGGGGACCCAGGGCTGCACACGTAGGTCCTGTCTCTGCAGCTGCTAGCCTGGGGCTGAGCACAGCCAGCTCAGGGCAGCAGCCCCAGTGACAGAACTTTCCATCTGGAGGAGAGAAGTCCAGGGACTGCAAATACTGAGGAGAATGGAGAAATCCTGAGAGGGAGCGAACCAGATGGGGGCCCCAGATGCTGTTTACCCGGGTCTCCAACCAGCTCGGATGCACTGGCAGAACAGACTTGGAGCGGCCAGCTGACAGCAAAAAAGGTCTGAGAAGAGGCAGAGGTGCCGTTTAGGAAACAGTCAGCAATTCAAGCCCAGCAGAGGAAACCACCTGCTACAACACAGGAAACAGTCCTTGGAGAGAAACAGCAAGTCCAGCTCTCCCAAGTCCAGCATTCCCAATGTCCGGCATGGAAGCCCAAGTCACCTGCCACATGAGGAACCATGGAAATAATGTGCAGTCTTGAGAGAAAGGAACTAAAGCGGATCAGACCCCACGATTAAGGTAACAAATAGGCAGTGAGTTTAAAGTAGCTGTTATATAACCAGGCTCAGCGAGATAAAACAGAGCATGTTCCTAACGAAGGGAGAAATGTCAGGAAATACAAAGTTATTATATCATTTTTACTCTATCCATTTGACTTTTAATATCATACTGAGGCCAGGTAAGGGACAGTCCCGGGGAGCGGAGGGTGGCTGGCGTGGAGGTTGGGGCGGACAGCTGGCCGCGTGAGGACAGCGGGCATTGGGTGGCGGCTCTGGATGCTGTGGGACTTCCCGACCGGAGGCAGACTCTCCCTGCCCCAGGCTTTGCCTCTGGTCGGGCCTTCTTCAATGGCCACCCTCTGCCCTCTACCCCAATCCCCGATCCAGGCGGCTAAGGGCTATGCCTCTCCCCTCAGTTCTTGTAAGCGCTTGTTAAAACGTGTGCATATTTTCACAGAGCGCCTTTCTCTTCTTTTGTTCTGTACTTACCAGAGACGTTCTCTCTCTGCGCATAGGCTGTTTCTTTTATTGTTATTAAAAAGTAAGCTTTTGACTTTTGCATCTCATTCATTCTTACTTTGTGTCCTTTGCAACCTTATCATGAAGGTTTATTGTGTATGAATGTACTAACGCTTAAAATGAGAAAAACCAGTGTAGCATGTCCCACTACGATGAGAAGTTGGGTATATACGATAAGAATGAGGGCAGAGCAATCTTATTTAATTTCAACCGTTTATGATGAAAAGCTTCAGAGCCTCTTTGAAGAGTTCCTTTTTCTGATTCTCATTTATTCTTCATGGCAGTAGATTTGTGTCTTATTGGATTTGCCCAAAGTATCCTCTAGCTTTTTACCCAACTGAAGCTAAGGCAGGATTTTTAATTCATATATCTATTCACTCCATACACGTCCATTGAACATCTCCTATGTCCTGGGCACCTTGCTAGGCACTGGGGTGTGATGACGGAAGGGAGAGCCCCTGGCTCTCGTGACACATATGATCCAGCAGGGGAGACACCTGTGGGCAGATAATCATTCACATGTCACAGATAATTATATAATTACAACTGGGATGTGTTTTAAGTGATGGTACGGGGTATTGTTGTACAGTAGGGCTGCTTTTTCTGCCTTGTCTCCTTATACTTACTTGCTAAGGAAGCATGTGAAAAATATTGAAAGGGAATCAAATTGCTGAGTATTTGAAAAGACGCTACAATTTAAATCTTTCAAGTAAGTGCTTTAAATGACAAGTAGAGGTGGCCCTAGGTTAGTGACTAGATCTCATTTGTAACAAGCAACACTTTAAAAAAGTTTTAGTGACTTTTAATCCACATATAACCTACATTGGGAAAAGTATGGCTATCATGTGTCTAGGACCCCACGATTCTTCACAAACCAGGCTCACCTGCGTAAGCAGACCCTGGCTCAGGACACGGCGTTGTTAGAACCTCAGCAGCTCACCTGTGCCCCCTCTCATTCGCCCAATTCAATTTTCAAGAGGCCGCTCTCTGGAGCGGTGCCTTGTGCTAAGCTCAATGCAAAGTCTTTTACAGCCATCACACCATAGGAGAGCAGTGTTTTTTTCCCCTCTCACATACGTTAAATTATTTCCTGGGAATCTGACACCAGCCATTTAATTAGCGAACCCTTTTCAGATAG
The DNA here is from genome assembly GCA_029783875.1 of Phataginus tricuspis. NCBI lineage: Eukaryota > Metazoa > Chordata > Mammalia > Pholidota > Manidae > Phataginus > Phataginus tricuspis. The sequence continues at coordinate 28,138,448 of JAQQAC010002701.1, read as the reverse complement.
CAGGGAAGTGTCCTTCAGTCCAGCGTGGATAGGGCCCTTGCAATTCTGCATTCCTGGAGATTTTCCACAAGCACAGGGAGTTTCCATGGTGGGGAGGCCTTGGGGCCCATGGGCACGAGCAGGGGCGTGTGCTGCTCCTCTGGCTGCTGGCCAAGATTCCTTAACTCGCGGCTTGGCAGCCCCTCCTTCCCCAAGAGGAACCTGGACTCCTGTAGCTCCCTTCCCTCCCCACAAAGTCCTTGGAGCTCCCCAGGTGTGACCTGAAACCCGCCCCACCCAGAGGGCAGGGGGACTGGAAAGAGGCAGCCACTCCAGGTGGTAAGGCAGGTGTGAGAGCTGGGGAAGCACCTGAGGCTTGTCCGGCCCCACAGGACTGGGGCATCCGCTCTGCTTATGCAGAGGCCTCACCTGGGCCCTGAACCTGCCCGTGGGGCTCGGCGCCGCTTCACCATCTCAAGGCTGTGCCCTGGGGGAGCCCTGGGAGCTGGGAAGGCCGGGGCACCCACACTGCAGGGCCTGGGAATGGTGGCCTGGCTCTAGGGTCACCGGTGGTCATCTTCTCGAGGACGTCCCCCCAAGCCCGCTAAGACTGACTTGCTAGTTTCTCTGAAGAGTAAAGGCCATTCCAAGGTGAGTACTTCTTAGACGCTGTAATCCCTCCCAACTCGGAAGGACTCTGCGTCTGGTATTTGGGGCACCATCTCTTGGAATTCTGGGCCTGTGGCAGGGGACTACGGGGGGGGGGGCGTGGGAAAGAGTCTGGCTGGGAAAAGAACCTGAAGGACTCTGGGAGAAACAGACAGAAAAGTCACCTAACACCAGAGAGCGTTGGCCTCCGGGGGACAGCACGGAGCAGGCCTGCCTCGGGCGCTGGTGAAGGGGGACCCAGCACGGGTTCCATCCAGGAGATACTAAAAATCTCAGTATAAAAACAAACGCATGAACAGACAGGAAAACCGCCTTTAACTGGTCCAGGCAGAGTTTCGAAGTCCCCAAATATTCTCTTTGTGAGCGGCATCGAAATCCCAGGGGCAACATGGTGCCTCCGACTGGAGCCTGCAGGGCGCTCGCCCCGGCCGTGCGGTCTCGTCTTGCGTGTGGACTCATTTCCCGCTGCCCCCTGCTCGCGGCGTCATGAAGGCTGCGTCCTTCTCTCCCGCGCCTCCAACCTCCCCCAGCCTCGCATTCCTCCCGGGGGACACAGCGTCCTGCCTCCCTCTGCTGGGAGTCCTGCGCCACCGAGCACACGTTCCCGTGTTCTGCTTCCCGCCCTCTGCGCCTCAGCTCGCAGGCTGCTTGTGGGGTTCTGTCCCACAACGCGAAGCGCAAAGCCATTCCCTGTACTTCTCCAGGGCGGGGTTCCCTCGGGAACTTCATCTCACCCCATAATTTCGCTTTGCACATTTATTACAAGTCTTCACACACAAAAGTAGAGAGAATAGAATAATGGTTCTAGAGTAAAATTTTATCATCATTTTGAAACACGTTATTACTTTTTCATTTCCTCTTCTTTTCTTTTTACAGTAGTTAAAGCAAACTCCATCATTGTCTCGAAAGTCCCTTTCTTTGTACGGCTGGCTTCAGTCAGGGCTCCCAGAGGGCCAGCCGTATACCTGGCGGCACCGTCCCCTCACGTCTCTCTCAGCAGGTGCGTCTCCCTCCAGCTTCCTGCCCCCGGCCGCCCTGGGGGGAGCAGGCAGATGCTGCGGGAAGTCCCAGGATCTGGTTTCCTGCCTGCAGCTGCTGCCCTTCAGGTGCCGGGCCTCCTGCACATTCTGTCCCCTGGAGATCAGACCCATAGGCTTGTTTGGCTTCAGGACCCGCTGCCCTCTGACCTCTGGTTTATGACCCGCGTCGTGCGCAGAGGGTGGCGACCCCTCATCACCTGTGTCCTCCCTGCTCTGCCGGCCCTCCCGTCATGGCTCTGGGCGCGCAGCAAAGGGCCTGCGTGGTTGTCTCTACCTATTCACGAGCACTTCCCCCGACTCTTATCCATGGCTCTGCCCCTGCCATATGGACAGAAATCATTTTTTCAGGATCACTAACCTTTAACAACAAACCCAGGGACCTCCAGTTGGCATCACAGCTCGCGATCAGCATCGCCAGGTGCCCACTCCCGTTTGCCGCCTTCAGACAGTTTGCGAAATGCTTACCCCGGCTCCTGGCCTCCGAGTCTCCCTTTTGGCCTTTGGGCTCTTCAGTACCACTTCTTTCCTTGTCTGTGACACGGAGGACTCATTGCTTTTATTCCTCCCACCAACCCACGTCCATGACGGTTTACGAAGCACCGTTCTTTCCACGCTGCTGCAGGCGCCCGAGGGCTTCGCTGATCCCCTTGCCTGTGACGGCCTCACGCCGTGTCTGGGCTTACGTCTCACCGTTTCTCACACCTGTAGTCCTGAGCAGCTCCACCCAACTGCAAGCCCAGGTCTCCTTTGTCTCCAGCTGATGCATAAATGGTTGGAGTTTCAGTCACATTGTCATTTTCCCTTCAAATGAGCCACTTCTCCTAACATCCTTGTATGACTTCTGCTTGGAAGTCTTCTTGTATTTTGCGGTGGGCTTCCCATGGGTACAGCTCACAGGGCTTGCTATTCTCTAGCTTGTAAGCCTCGAGACGTTACTCAGATTGGAGGCCCAGCTTCGGCTGGGCCAGGAGGAGTGTTTGCAAATTAATATAAAAAGGAAAGAGTGATTAGAAGCCTCTGTTGTTTCCCATCAGACATAATTTTCATTCTGCCTGAAAGGTGTGTGTGTGTATATATATTCTTTTTTTTTTTCCCCACTGACTCTTTAAGGTCGACTATTCTGGTTGTTCCAGGTGGGAAGCTAAGTCTGCTACTCCATCTTGCTCAAAAGGACCCCCCACCCCAACTGTATTTTGAGGAACACTAGTACCCAGCAGTCATGGCTATTCCATAAAGATAAATTTCCATCATTAACCAAGCTAGGGATTATTAGGCATATAAAGTGAAGATGTTTCCCCATGCTTATTTGATCAAAGAATTTGCTTATGTCCCCTTCACTTTTATTTATGGAATATTTATGAGCAATTGCCGTGGGGCATACCGAGGGGGTCCCGTCCTAGAGCAACTTTTTCAAGTTTTTCTATTTTGAGATTATGTTTCAGAATGAAGGATTTTTTCCCTCACAATCAAGGGTAACAACATTTATACAGATTCGTGTAAACATTCGTTTATGTGAATGTAGTTAAGAATATTTATTTCAGAAAGGACTTTGATTCAGTGAGCACTCGCATTTCGTATAGTGCACTGATACGTGTAATACAAAGAAAAATAAGTCTTTATCTCCCTGACATCTTGGAGTCGGTGCATGAATAGCAACCCTATGAGGAGGAGAGGCCTGGAGCACCACGAGCTGAAGCCTGTGCCTCTGGGGAAGACATCCATCTTCTCACACTGGAGGACTTCCTTCCACTGGGAGGGCGTGGGAAACCTCTGCAGCTTTGAGGTGATCTTAGGTGATGGCGTGTTCGGAAGTGAAGCTGCTGGGGTGTGTGGGAGGTCAGTTCCAGGAGAGATAGAAGCCCGTGGCCCAGGCCGCACAGCAGGTCCGTTCCGGCTGGATCCTGAGGTGTTGTGGGAAAGTCAGGCTTGCTGGCAAGAAAGTTCACCACCAAGTCTCGGAGGATTTTGAAAGCCTGCTGATGGGGCCCCTTGCAGGCTTCTGGGCAAGAGAGTGAGAAGATTAGCGCGGCGCCTTGGGAGAAGTGGGAGGGCGGACGGGAGGGGGCCGGTAAGGAGTCCCGTTAAGGGGCTAATATTGAAGAGACCGTGCTCCTGAACCAGTGTAGTGACCATGGGAAAGGACGGGGATTGGAAATACTTTTAGGGGTGTTTCTTGAGTAGTCTCCACAGTGTGTGGAAACAGAATAAAAGGGTGAAAGAATTTGAACGTACTAGCAAATACTTGCTGCTCACTGAGGAGCGGTCTGAGGGCTCTGTGAGTCAGTCTGCAGGCTCGCACCTGCTCTTCTGTGGCTAATAGTGGTCTCAGAGTTAGTGCATAAAACCAAGTCCCTGATGTATCTCCCCAGATCTGCGACTCTCTGTCTTTCCGTCTCAGATACTGGGAAATCCCTCCACCCAGTTCCCAGGCCAGGATTCATCCTCGACTCCCCTTCTCGCATCTCCCTTCTCAGCTGTAAGCTCTGCCATGGCCTCTGCCCACCCCGTTCCTTCTCGGGCACTTGGAGGAGGGATTGGAACCACAGACTCTTCCAAGGCGTGACCTCCAGAGGCCCTTTGCCCCCTGGGTACACCACAGTCGGCCTGGGAACCTTCTCTGCACACATGCCTCTGCTGAGGCACATTTGCTCCCCGCCTTTCCAGCTCTGGCTCGGCTCTGAGAAAGGCAGCAGTACAAAACTCTAAGTGCCAGGTCAAAGGAAAGCGGGCCTGACCTCCCAGCCCGTGGGGGCAATGCGGCTGAAAACAGGCAAGCGGGGTGGCAGGCTGCTTGCGATGACCCCGCACGGGACCCCTTTCCTGGGCCTGCTGCTCCCCGTGGCGCTGAGGCTCCGGAAGTTAGACTGCCCATCCGAGGGCCAGGTGCAGACCAGGCTGAGGGATCGCTCTGGCGGCTGCCAAATGTGCCCACGCAGATGGACCCCTAGGACGCTCATGAGTCACGCTGATTTCTGGCTGTGCTGCATCTGAATCTTTGGAGGTGGACTGTCTGCAAATCTGTTTTTGTTCCCAGCCCTTGGGTAGTTTTCTGTGACTGCAACGGCTGTTCCAGGGACTGGAGTTTGGAACCTCTATGTCCTCCTGGCAGCTGGTTGGTGTGAACTAAGTCCTAAGCACAAATAATCTTGTCCTGTGTGAGATGGAGGTGGGGCTTCCCTGTAGTTGCTGAAAATCTGTCTGGTGCAGACGATGTGGCCCTCAGGTGTGCGCTGTGCAGCCACCCAGAAAGGGCCCCCGGCCTCCACCATCCCAGCGTGGCCCCTCCACTTCTTCTCTGTAAGTGGGATTAAGGGGGGTGCAGGGGGAGCGACAGCTCTGGGAGGATGAACTGACAGGGAGCCTTAAACACGGCTCTGGGACACGACCAGGGCAGTTGCAGCAATTAGCGTTTCATCAGGAAAGTGCAAAGTGTAGTCTGAGAGATTACTTCGGTAGGTGGTCTGGGGAGAGAGTGACACTTTAAAATCATATTCCAGTAACAACAGAGGGTCAGCAGCTGACATCTTGGGGGTTGGGGCAAGTGTGGCCGACTGCAGGGTATGGGGAGAAACTGCCGTCCAGGGTACTCAGGTCTGCGGCTTGGGCTCCTGAGTCCTCCGCCTTCCTCCATGCGGATGGCGCTCACCGTCTCTCCCGAGTATCCGGATGCTGAGCGCACGTGGTCCGCCAGTGGGGCGTCTGACAGTACAGGTGTGGGTCTGCTCTCACTGCCTGCTCGCCTCAGCGGTGCCTCGGTCAGCCTCTGCGGGAGGGGTCACCACGTCCCTAGCATTCACCCCTGAGGTGCGGTCTTACTGTGCGGTGGGTGAGAACACATCTGTTCATCCTGTGGACTGTGAACTTGAGGGCAGGACCCTGTTTCATACTGAGTTGCTGATTCATTCTGGGCGCATTCACTGGGCATCTCCTGCAGCCATGGCACAATGCCCTGTGGCCTTTGGAGCCAAACTAGTAAAACCATGGGACAGGGAAGGGCGAGGGGGTGAAGACAGCAGTAGCTGGCACGTTAAACTTACCTGTGAGTCTGATTCACATGATCCTCGCTCTAGCCCTGTGAGGTGGTTCCTTTATTAGGGTATTTTACCGCCGGAACGGAGACACAGAGAGGTTGAGAGAACAGTCAGTGTCCCAAAAGAGGCAGGAAGCTGTTAAAGTAATTTCTGCCTGGCCCCCCAGCGTAAGCTGGGAGATCTACTGATCATGGAGCAGGGATCAAGAATTCTCTTTAATCTTCTGTAAACGGCAATATGATACCAAGAAGTTCACCCACCCTCCCTTGCTATTTCCATAAGGTCCTCTGTTAAAATGCCTCTCAGGCATGTTATAAATAGCTTTCTGCATCTGATGGGCTCTGAGACAGAGTCGAGGTGTCGCCCCGCGGGCACATCTGCAGGGAGAGGACGCCGTTGTTAGAGGAGGGTCCTCACTCCCTGCGTGTTCTGTGCTGTGCTCCAGGATGGGGACTGGAAAGCGCGGGGAGGGGGCATAGAAGAAAGATTCCTGTGCAGGGCGGGAGCTTTGTTTTGTTCCATGCTATATCTCAATGTTTTTATTTATTCATATTCTTTTAACATTGAGGTTCATACAATAAAATGAACCAGTCTCACTGCACAGCCTGGTGTCACTTGTTCCTAAACAGTGTTGGGCTCATAGTGCGTGTTCGATGGCTAAATGACTAAGGGACGGAGAGGAAGCGCACATGAAGCATAGAAGGCGCTCGGTAGTCACAGGTGAGGTTGGATGGAGGGACCGTTACTTAGAGGACCCACTAGGGCAGGAAATAGAGTAGAAGCAATAACAACAAAAATCCTGAACAAATGAACAGAGGGTGGGGAAGCCAGACCAGCGTGGCCTTGTGGGCCGGGCTGTCCCATCTGGGGGGACGTTCTTCTGGCGCAGAGCCTCTTTTCAGATGCCCCTGCCCCATCCATTTCACAGTGGTTCACGTGGAAATGTCGCCACGGCTCGTGAGGCTGGGCACGAGCAGAGGACTTGCAATGGGGCAGCAGGAGGCCAGGTGCGGGTTTCCCCAAAGTCCTGGCACTCTTTGGTTTCTCTTTATTATGGACGGGGTCAGGCACTTCGTGTCACACTGTGTTTCTTTGCTATTTGGGTCCAGTTTTGCTGTTTGACCTAACATGCCAGTGAGGGGAGCACATTTGCCATGGGGCATCGGCCACACGCATGGGGGGCACGTCTGCTCGCTGAACGAGCCTCCCTGCTCTCCCTCGGCGCCCGGCGTGGGGAGCGCTCTCTAGAGCAGCTCCCCTGGTGAGCACGCATCCATCTAGAGAGCCCTGCTGCGGGGTGTCATTTTGGCTCTCAGGAGGAGCTAATGGCTCTGCCCCCTTTGCCGTCTGTTTCTTGGGTGATTCCATGTAATGTTACATGAACGTGAGTGAGTGAATGAGCCCGGAAACCTTACCTTTCTATTCATGGTGGCTCTAGGACTTTGCGCGGCCCCGAGCCGGCAGCCACGGTGTTCACTGCATGTTGGGGAGCCCCAGGAGCTGCATCTGTGCTGAGTTCTACCTTCTGTCGCCCCCTCTCCTTGATGTCATGGTCACAGGTATTGGAATCAGGAGAGCAGTGCAGAGACCCTCCATCAGCATGGAGCTCCTCCGTACAGTGGGCTTTGCTGTATGAACATCCGCAGGGCTGCGGCGCTCAGCACCTCACAATGCTGAATGGTGCGCTTGGCCCACGGCCACCTTCTATGTTGAGCTAAACATTTCATCCCTGTATTAGTTCCATTTCTCTCCTCTCCCCCTTCCACTAGGATCTGTTTAAAATAAGACTGATCACCCTCCCTTGGACCATCCTCAAGTATTTGAAAAGAACTGTCATGTCCTCTTAACAGACACGTCCATGCAGACTGGACCGTTCTATGCTGCGTCAGATGCCAACAAGCCCTGCTAGCCTGGGGTTTGTAGGTGACCTGTCTTCCAGGGCTTTCCACTTTCCACTTTAACTTACAGCCAGTCATCTGTGACCTATTGCTCAGAGCTGGTACTAGGGTACCGAGAAGGCCAAAGTCATAGGCACGATCCGTCTTCACACTTCCGAGCCTCCTGGATGCCAGGGCTGCGCCAGGGGCCAAGAGCTGGCAGGGCCTGTGCCCAGCCAGCTCCTGCGGGAGGAGAATGTCTCACCCAGAGCTGCTCCGAGAGCCTGGTTGTCCACTGCATGTCTTGGCCACGGCAGCACAAAGCACTTTCTCAAGACCCAGGCTTGGATAAAGGACAGTTTATCTCTTGTTGGTCTTTTTAACTGAGTTGAGCTGTGGTGAATGTTCAGAGTGGGTACAGTGGGGAGGCCCAGGTGACGTTCAGGCTTAACAATCAGGCAGCCATCAAGGGAGCCACGGGGAGGTGTGTGAGGCTGGGTGGCAAAGCCCAGGAGGCCCTGGACAGTGGGAGGGGCTGGACAGCATCCTGGTGGCTTCCAGAACTTGCTGAAAGGGATGAGCTTGGGGACCCTTCCCTTTGGGAAGAATGCTCCCATGGCGTGTGGGGCTGGCAGTGGTCTGTGGCGCTACCCGCGGGTGTGCAAACAGCGTTGAGTCGGTGCCACGTGTGAGCTGGGATGATGGGGAGTGGAGGGACCTCGCCGTCTGCCCTCCCCTCAGTGTCCATGGTAGATGCACACGCCCGTGTCCGATCGGGAAACGCCTCCAGAGAAGCCTCTGGGTGGGGTCTGCCTGCAAACACCCGGGGGGCCCAGGGGGGGCACCATTTCTCCTGCTCTGGTTTTCCTTTCCCAGATCCCCCGTTACTGCCCTGATTTTATTTTCAGGAATATTCTGCAGCTGATAACACATTCTCAGCTTAGAGACACATACAAGGAGGACCCTTGAAAGACGAAATGGGGTGACAGGAACAAAACAGAAACAGAAGGAATTCGAAGTAGATGAAAGGAGGCCGAGGGCCTGACCGGAGGCCATCTGATGAGCAGAGAGCACAGAGGAGTCATGAGTTAGTGGTGGGGGCCGGCCCCGCACCCGGGACGGCAGACTGGCTCGGAGGCTGCGGGGGGGGCTCTGGTCAACAGCGCAGGGACAGGCTTATCGTACCGCCAAATCCTCACCGGGAGGCCCATGTGGTGTGAGGGGCCATGGCAAATTATCAGCGACCACCTGTCCGTCATCCGCTGTGCTCCGTGGCGCATCGGGTGAAAGAGCACAGCAGGTGCGGCCCGCCAGGGGCCCAGGGCACAGGCCGCGGAGCCTCATACATGCAAAGGGCGGTGCTGAGAATCAGGAGTGGGAACTGGGTCTTGTTCTCCAATGAACCCTCGTGCAAAGCCTGGGGCCTTGTGCAGAGTAGGCAAGCAAGAAATATTTGTTTGGGGGAAGCAATGAAGGATTACTCAACATACAATCATTTGATTTTTTTTTTTCTGTTTGAAATTTGAAAAGAAAATCCATTTAGAGATCCATCATCTCATAGTATACAACAAAATAAATTCTAGGTTAATTAAAATTTTAAACTAAAAGAATTAAGTCTTAAAAAAACTAGAAACACGGAGGATTGTTTATTTGATACAAAGATTTTCTAAGCGTGAGGCAGTGCTTGGAATTATAAAGGAATAGATTCATTGATTTAACTAATTAAAAAATTAAAAGCTTCAGCAATAACATAAAGAAAAATGAAAGGTAAACTTGGAATAGTATTTGAAAAATATTTGTGAGGTTTTAGGGAACTCATAATTAATACGTCTTTCTTGCCCCGTCAAGTTCGGAACCAGGTTATGAGTAGACACAGAAATCAGACTGATAGAGGTCCAAATAGCACCTCATTGGTGATAAAAAATAGATTGGGGCCTGTGTTTAAATCCGAGGCTGCAGCAGAGTTCCTAATACTTTACCCCAGAAACGAAGTTGGTTGCCTCGTCGCCGGCAGGGCCGTGGTTACTTTATTTCACGGTGGACAGCAGGTGGATAAGAGAGGGAGACAGAGACGCAGCAACAGAGAGACGAGCAAAGAATGAGGAGAGAGTCTCCTGTTCCTCCTCTAGGTTGTTCTGCTGCAGGGGAGTCAAGGGGTGGAAGGAAGTGAGGCCGTTTCCCCAGGGCAACAGCTCCCACGTTTTGGTGCCCCGGGGCCACATCGACAGCTTGGTGAGGAACATGGGCTCTTTTTTCAGAATCACGTTCTTAAATTCATTCAGTAGAATATGTAAAATTACAAAGGAAACCAATTACACTGAAATTCAGTTATAAAATCATTTAAAAACATTTGTGGCATCGTAAATAGGGGTTTTATTTATTTCTACTAACGTCTACTTGAAATTGGGATTCCTTCTACTCTAGGTGTGAGCCGTCAGCCACAGGAACGTTAACATCTGTGGTTGCCACCAGTAGAAATCACAGACATTTCATATCACGTTGCATATTTGGAAATATGATTTACAGTCATCACTACATCAAAAATATAGCAATTATTAGATCTGCCTAGATCGTGATATTTAATGGGCTAATTAGTATAACAGCCTCATTCAAATTAACAGGAACTACCCGAGGGATGGATGGGCTGAGGGTGTGATGAACAGATAGACAATGATAAAAATTTGAAGAAAAATTCAACTTCAAAGTAAGCAGAAATTAAATATTTTTGGCTTATTAAATTGGTCAGGAAAAAACGTGCCAACACTTCCCAGACCCGCCGAGGAGCAGGGACAGGGGCACCCTCGCTGCTGCTGGATTTAAAAGTTGGTGCAGTTGTTCTGGAAAACAGATCTTAAAGCGTTTACATTTTTTTAATCAGTAACTCATTAAGCCAACTTAAATTATTGCCTTTTAATGGCTATAAGACTTTTCTTATACAATGAAGACTAGCCAAATATTTTTTATTAAGGTATTATTGATATACACTCTTATGAAGGTTTCACATGAAAACACAATGTGGTGACTACATTTACCCATATTATCAAGTCCCCCCATACCCCAATGCAGTCACTGTCCATCAGTGTAGTAAGATGCCACAGGTTCACTGTTTGCCTTCTCTGTGCTACACTGTTTTCCCCGTGACCCCCCACACCATGTGTACTGAACATAATACCCCTCAATCCCCTTCTCCCTCCCTCCCTCACCCCTCCCCTTTGGTAACTGCTACTCCCTTCTTGGAGTCTCTGAGTCTGCTGCTACTTTGTTCCTTCTGTTTTGCTGTATTGTTATACCCCACAAATGAGGGAAATCATTTGGCACTTGTCTTTCTCCGCCTGGCTTCTTTCACTGAGCATAATATCCTCCAGCTCCATCCAGGTTGTTGCAAATGGCAGGGTCTATTTCCTTCTTATGGGAAGACTAGCCAAATTTTAAAGGGTCCACTGGGTCAGGCACACCTACAACTCCCTCATTACTAACAAACCTGGTATTTCCCAGTTCCAAAACCAGGAGCATAATAACCCACCCATCCCATCATGCACGCCCGAGCCTCACGAGGGTCACGGTGTGTGCACACATCTGGGCGCACCGCTGGGGGGATGCACGCTGCCTAGGAGAGCATTTAGGTGTGATGGCTGACTTTGTGTGGCAGCTTGGCTGGGGTCAGGGCCCAGAGCAGGGGTGAGACATTGTTTCTGGTGTGTCCGTGAGGGTGTGTCCAGAAGAGATTAGCCTTTAGACGGGTGATCAGTAGACTGAGTAAAGCAGGTAGTCCTCAGCTGGGTGGTGGGCCTCACCCCACGGCCCCGGGCCTGAAGGAACAGAAGTGGGGGGAGGTGAATGCGCTCTCTCTGCTCGAGCTGAGACTCCCGCCCTCTCCCGCCCCCGCTCACTGGTGCTCTGGTTCTGGGGCGTCCAGTCGCAGACGGCAGCTCACACGGCCCCTGACTCAGGCCCTCCGACTCACTGGGCCCGCGTGGGTGCCCTGGGTCTACAGCTCATAGTCAGGGGATCGTGGGACCTCTTGGCCTCCATGACCATGCGAGCCAGTTCCTAGAATAAAGCTTTATATACATATATATAATATTAATATATATTATTATACTAATATCATGTGCATATATACATAAAATCGCCTGTTGGTCCTGTTTCTCTGCAGAGCCCTGACTAATACATCGGGCATGGATGATTAGTGGCCTATATTCAGTCTTTGCTCAGGTTGTGTTTCTATTTTTACTATTATCTTTGTTTTTCTCTTGGCTTTCCTGCCACCTGTAAGTCTTCTGCTCTGATCTCAGCACCATTGTCCCATTCACTTAGTATTTCCTGATCACCTACTAAGCACCAGGAATTGTGCTAGGAATTAGCGACTCAGTGGTGAACAGAACAGACCTCACTGCGGTCCCCACAGAGCTCACGGTCTGTTGCGGGGGTTGGCCAACGACAGCCCTTGGGCCAAACCCAGCCTGCCAGCTGTTTCTGTACAACCCGCTGACCAGGGATGGCTTTACGTTTTAGGATGCCATAAAAATCAAAAGAAGCATAGTTCATGATGCACAGATTACACAAAGCTCAAACTTTGGTGTCCATCAGGAGGCTCTTTCGGCGCCCACCATGCCGCCTCGTGCGTAGCTGACTCATTGCCACAGTGCCCAAGTGCGCGGCGAAGACCTGACATGATTACTGCCTGGCCCTTTCGCAGCAAAAGTTTGCAGATTCCTGGATAAGTGGGATAGAAAAGAAACAACCAGTCAATCAATCAATGAAATAGTCACAGACGGTGGGAAGTGACGTGAAGGGGCAAGAGGCCAAGGGGGCTGCCGGGAGCAGGTGCCCAGGACAGGTGGTGAGAGAGGCCCAGGAAGGGGGCCTGAAGCTGCGGTGGGAAGGTGAGGCGGGCGGTTCTGCTCCAGGCGGCCGGCGGAGCGTGAGCACACGGGGAGGGACGTGGCAAGCCGTGTCACGGGGTGAGAGCCGAGGGGACTGATGCAGGAGAGCAGGGGTGCCCCGGCGAGTCTGAGGCCAGGGGATGCCTCGGTTTGCTTTTCCCTGTAAAGACCGCTGCTCTGTGGGGAACGGACTGTGAGGAGGAGGAGCGGGGGAAGGTGCTCAGGAAGCCCCTGCCGCGGGCTCCCCCTCAGGCCCCCTCCCACACCTTTCTCCCAGGAACACGCCCTACGATCATGACCTGCCAGGACGCTGCACCGCAGGGTCTTGCTATGTGTGTCAATTAGGTTTTGAAAGTCAGTTATCCACATGGTTTAGAGCAACTGGCAAAAAATTTCTGAAGAGGTATGTGTAGGATGTCAAAATCTACTTTATTAAGGACTCATTGAAGAATTTTTTTAAATTAAAAATACAGTTTTCAACTGTGGTGCAATGGAAATAAACAGTGTTGTCAGGCACTATGACTGGTGGTGGCCACTTCTACCTCCCAGCAAGGGGTGTATCGCACGCAGCCCTAGAGCAGATGGGCCGCACGGGGCAGGAGCGTGAGGTGGAAACTGAGAGCCAAGCATCTGCACCCAGGAAGGTCACGTGATCTGTGGTTGCTGGGATCAGGGGGATGGAGTGTGGAGAGGATCGGACGGAGGCTGAGACACGGCTGTGCACGCCAGCGAGGAATTCTTGGAGGAGGAGGAGGACTTTGAGGAACTCTGGCATCTACTTTTTCTCTTATTTTTTGCAATGTTGCCACACATTCAAAGCTTCCATTTTCTCAAAACTTCAGTGAAACTCTTATACGGGCACTCAGACTTGGGTTGGCGGTTTTCTGGAAGTAACTGGGGTGCCACCTTATGAAGTGTAAGTACAGAAAATCAGTTGTGTGTATGGGGTAGCCAGGTGATCTATGAAATGAAGTAGTTTGGTGAAAGCAGAAATTCAGAGCCAGGTTGGCCAGGAGCAAATTTCTCTAAGAAATGTAAGAATCCTGAGGAAGACCAGGTAAGACAACAGATCTCTCAGCACAGACAATAGGGATTTTAAGGCAGTGTAATCACCAGACAGTTTTAGGGCTCTGTGGCCCCGGCTTACATGCGGGCCACACGTCATCTTGCTCTGATTCTCCTGGGTCTGTAATTACATGCGGTCAAGTGCGTTCATGTCGGAGGCCAGGAAGGGCAGCCAGAGACGGTTTACGTGGCATCCAGAGGCACTGGCCTGGGCAGGAATAGAACCCCGGTGTTCCCCTGGCCTCGGGGCCCTTGGGGAGCCTGTCTTCTGGCTACCTGGTAGCGGAGAGCCAAGGTCAAAGAGAGTCAGAGAAGAACAAAGTAAGTATTTACGGAGAAACACAATCCGGTGTGTATAGGAAGCATTTGCTTCCTTGTATATTTTGCCCTTTCAGAATTTCAGGTTTCCCTAAAGGAAATGGTTCTGTTTTTGGACAAAACCATACATGGGCCAGATTCTGTGGGGCTTCTGTCAGGAGGCACCTCTCCCCACTCCATCCTGGGCCTCCCGCACCCCCTCGGAAGGCACAGAGCCAACCGCAGCCTGAGCGTCTGTGATGCGTGCTCATCCGGGCACCTGGTGCCCTGTGGAAGGCCACCCTGGCAGCAGGATGGAGGGAGGTGGTGCTTAACTGAAGGAGAATCCAACAGCTTGTTACTGAGGACCCGGGCAGGAACCTGCACAAATCCGCACGACACAAGGAACATGAGGCGTTTAGTCAATTTGGGGAGAAGTTCTTCTGCTTTTTGAATCTTGCGGTTCAGGAGGTAGCACATCTCCTGCTACCTGAGAAAATAAGACAGGTCTGGGGAAGCTGCACATGCATTCAGACAGCCATCAGAGTCCACGGCCACTGGGCGAGCCTGTGAAGAGGAGACTGTAAGGCTGGAGGAGGACAGGAGAGGAAGTGACCTCAGGGAGGGCTCTATGACTGTGACGCTCACCCAGTTTGCACACTATGTCTTTTATCATTCCTATTTTATTCTACATCAGTGTCCCTTCATGATTAAAATTTCATATGTGTTTATCATAGACAATTCAAAAGGAAAGAAAGAAGGAATTAAAAACGGCCCATAATCCTATTACCCAGATGTAGCCAATGAACATTTTGCTATTTTTCCATCTAAATACACACATTTTTACTTTACGGGGACAATTCTATCTGAAAGCTTACTTTTTTTAAATTTCATACTTTATCCTTGAACTTTTCCCCCCGTAATTAGGCAGTCTCACACGGCACAGTTCCTACTGGCTCTGTAATGGTTTGTTGCATCGATGTGCTATTATTTATTTAAGCAAACTCTCATTTTCTCCCCAAGATCTGTCTCCTGGTGTCGTAGTCCAGTTAAACCCAGGCTTTTAAAGCCCCCGTCAGGGCCTCAGAAGTCAGCAATAGATGGTTTGTGCTATTCCTTCCCAAGAACTTTCACTGCTAGAGATTGACCACCACATTCCATTTCCACTGTCCCTTCAGTGGCCCCTCTTGAGGCTGTTCCAGGGGACAGGAGCTGCGGCCGGGAGGCCTGGAGGCAGGGCGGCTTTGCCGTGAAAGGAGTTCCAAAGGCCAGCTTGAGAGCAACATTAAACCCTGTCTTACAGGCTAGAGCAAAGGATGCCAGCCCGACTCTCAGGGTTGTTTGGAAAGGCGAGGCGAACGGCCCATTTGAGGACTGAATGCGATTCCGTTTGTTTAAGGTGGGCGGCTTCAGCTGCCTAGGAAACAGGCTTTGAACATGTGCTTCCTGGAATTCTTTAGGCTTCGCTCCTGAAAGGGTTCCTAGTGTTCCTGATAAAGGATTCTTATTATTTGACATTTGCAGGCAACCTAGTTTGGGCAACATTCTGTCCAGTTCTCTATGCTGTGAGCTCTCGTGCAGCCCTGGGTGTCCCCAGCGCCAGGTCACCATCCCGCCTGCGGCCCTCTCCGCCTCTCCCCTCCCCACTCCCACCCCTCCCTTCCCCCATCCTGCTGCTCTCCCACCTACTGACCTTGTGCGCAGGGTGCCGCTTAGGAGGCTGCCCGCCATGTGCAGGAGGCAGGTGCTGTATTAGAGGAGAAGCAAGTGCCCCCGTGGTTGAATGTTAACCATGAAACAGAACCCATGGCCCAAACTTCCAAGACCTTTGCACTAGAAGAAGCAGCAGTAAGCCTGCCTTGTTCTGTCCGGTCACCCGGCTCTAAGGCGTAGAACGCAAAGGGATGACAGGAGACGTCTAGGAAGAGCAGCTTCAGCCTTAATTCATCCACTCGCTTGTTCACTAAATCTTAATTAAACATTTGTTTCAGTATTGTTCACCTGTGAGAAGCCAAGTAATGGTGGGATACACTTTAGTTAAATGAGGTAATGAATGTACTGAAGTGCCCAGTAAAGCTATGGCCACACTGTAGACATTTTATACAAATTAATAATAGCTAACATATCCTGAGCTTTCTCTTTGCCAGGCATTATTCTAAGCATTATATAAATAATAACACCCTTAATCATTAAAACTACCTTTTGGAGTAAGTTACCCCAACTTTACAGATGAGGTTAATTAACCTGTCCAATATCATTTGCTTGACTTTTCTTCTTATCTTTATATGGTGTGTACCTCGGGAGTCCTGCCTGTCTCAGCAAAGATTAGCTGAGCATTTGAACAGACTGGGGAGGCAGAAGTACTATAGAAAGATTTGGACTGTGTATCTTATTAGGGAAGATAAGGGGGGAGACAGAGCTGGGATCCCAAGAGCATTCCATTGCCGAGAGGCTTCCCACCACCAGTGCCAGAGCGGGTCCACCAGCTCAGCATGCCAGCCGGCAGGAGCGGGCGCACGCAGGCAGCCATGGCGGCCCAGCCTGGGGAGACACCGGGGCTCTCTGTCGCTGTTTCTCTCTCCGTCTCTGTCTCTCTCTCTCACACACACACACACTCAGAGTTTCTGCATTCAAGAATCTTGAAATCTTTTGTGGATGCAGATCATAGGTAATTGAACAAACTTACAGGATAATACAAAACAACGATTGGCTTTGCCATGTTAAATGTTGCAGGGATATAAAAGTGTTTTTTCCTAAAGAATTTTGTGAGCTTGCCAGGAAGATAAGGCAAGTATGCACGTCACTATAAATAGCTCTCATTGTGCCGTGAACTCTGGAAGTGGGGGCCTTGGACTCTCACTCGTGGTTGTGTTCTGGGTCCTCACTGCCTCAGCTGGACGTGGCACGTACTTAGCAGACACTGAATAATAGAGGTCGGATCACTGAGTAAGGGCCAGTGGGCCTGGGGGAAGCTGCAGAACATAAATGTAAGAGCCCAGCATTCGTTACCTGCCTCTGTGAAACAACTCCTGCATTTAGCAAGTCAGGAAGCCTCAGGTGGCTTAGCTGGGTCCGGGTGCAAGGCCTCCGTACGACTGCTGTCCCGACGTTGGCTGGGGCTGTGCCTTCTGAAGGCCCTGGAGGGCCACTGTGGAGGCTGGCTGCCACAGGCCCTGCAGTTGTACTGCTTGGACTCATATCTCAGAGACAAGTTGGCAAACACTCAGAGAATAATGAGATGCAGCTCATTATTTCACAGGCATGAGGCTTATTAAAGCTTGAGGAACTATGTATTTATTGTTTCCTGGTAAGCTGAATGATATTTTAAATGTATTCAGGGAGTTTTCTGTACAGAGAAAGATTATTTTGAATTATTTTTGCAGCAAATGAGCATCTCTTAATTTATTATTAAATCACAATTTTGGTTTTTGTTCAATCAGAATGTTCCCGTATAATTGTCTCCATTCCCCAGTTTCTTGGAACCCCTCAGAGCAGTAGGTAAGGGGCTAAGAATGACACCAAGACCTGGGAATCCTGGGGAACATGGCAGTAAAGGGCCAAGCAGGGTCAGGGTATGGGCTTGAGTTGTATCTGCAGGAGCTGAATACTTTCAGGCAAGTTACTAAACTGCTTAAAACTTAGGGGGACCAATCACACTGCTTCATGGGGTGGCAACGAGGCCTAATGGGAAGCATATGGCGCCTTGCCTTGAGCACCATGAGATAGCAAAAAAGCTTATCTATGTATCATCTGTCTTCACTAAAAATATGTTTATTAAATTGTTAAATAATTAATTCAGAAAACCTGTGTTGGAGCTTGGATTGTGCCGGATGACAGATGGGCCCATTAGAATCCAGGAACTCTTGATGGGGCACATCTATGAAAAATCTGTTCTCTCTCCACCTTGTGTGTGTGTCTAAATTTATTGTAAATGTGTAATTTGGAAGCTGGTTGTATGTCTGCATCATTAGTAATTTTGGGGATTCGGACAGGTTTGTTCTGCCCGTGCATGTGAGTCTGCTGCTGCGGCGTCTCAGTGCTCTGCCCGGCCGCGTGCCGGCCCCGGCTAGGCCACTGCTCATCTGTCGCTTGGTCGTGTCAAGGAAACAACAGCCGATGGTTCAATGACAACAGGTTAATCGGTAACAGTGCATCGCGATCGTGTTATAATTGATACTTTCACATCTTTTATATAAGATGTGCAAATTTCATATTCATGACAAGCATCGCTCCTGTTGTTGGCTATTGCCAGTGATTGCTAGTCAGACGGGATCATCCTCTTTAAGCTTTTGGATCTATTTAATTGAAGCACAGCCTAAATCTGTCAGGGTTGCTGTTAAAACTGATGCTGAGACTGATATGAAAGTGTAAATGTCATTCATAAGCCCTGAATTAAAAATTTTGTGTTCATCCATGGGGCAACATTGTGCTTACCGGTTGCCATTGTATGTTCAACTTCCTACAAAGAAATATAGAGGGAGTTTTCAAACTAAAGGAATATTCTTTTGAAATGTTTTGTGCAGCAAATGACCATCTTCTGCTCCATCTCTCCTATAAATCTTTTATATGTACTGAATTTCCTTTGAAACAATTCTCTACCATAAAAGCAGTTGAAAAACCCTGATTCAGATACCAACTCTGTGAGAACAGTCAGAGAAAAGATTGGAAAGGCAGAAGAGGTCTTATGTATCATAGATTGATCTTAGAAGCCATAACAAGAACCAGATATAGGAAATAGATGCGGAATGCAATCAGACACTTAAGATCCATAAAAAATATGGTCCTGCCGGAGAGGAGGGACATGCAAAGAAGTCTGTGGAGTCACATGACCTATATTTAATTGAACCAGTTGAGTGATAAATCAACTTGGACTGGCATATGGAATTTTCCCACCTTAATCAGGCAATAAAGTAAAATAGGTCATTGCATAATTAAGTAAAGACATAGTTAGAAATTCGAGAGTGTAGTTGTAAAAACAACTCAGTTTGAGGCAAATGGATTGGATCTCCAATTGGCTGAGCACATTATAAACAGGACTCAGCCAGGCTTTCAAAGAAGTATGGCTCTGGGTATGGGCAGTTCCAGAGCTCACATGCCAGCCATAATCACTGGTTGATGATAATCAACCTCTTTGTGTTGAGAACTTTCTGGAGTGTGCTTGTGGACCCCAGTTCATTTAAATAGTATTTCTGTGTCTCTTGTGAACTGTGTTTTTCTACCCTGAAAAAAGTTCTACAATATGTAGAGATGAGATGCTCTTTTCTATCCATCAGGATGGGCAAAAATTCATAAGCTTGACAATACATTACATTAAGCAGGCATTTCATACATTCTTGGTGAGAATGTAAAATGTTATTTTGTTCATGTCAGCATTTATCCTTTGATCATAGGATTTGCCTTGAAGATGTGCTTCTAATGATAAAACTGTATATGCAAAAGGTTATGGCAGCATTGTTTATATTGCAAAATTTTGGAACTCCCTGAACATTCCAGTATTGGGGATTGGTCGAGTACCCTGTGGTACACTCACCATAATGGAATGCTAGATAGGCGTAAAAAACAATACGACAGGTCTCTACAAACTGGAATTGAGTGATTACCAAGAGATACTGTTCAGTGAAAAACAGCAAAACACCAAAGGATGTATAAATACAGTAAGTTACACTTTGTGTAAGAAAGAGGAGGAAATAAGAAACTATATGCATTTATTAGTTTATCTTTCCCAAAAGAAACACAGGAAGAATAAACCAGAAACCAAGAAGTTGACTATTTACAAGGTGTGTTGAAAGGGAAGTGAGATGAAGGGATTGGGGAGCGACGGCACGAGATCATTCTTAAAGAATATCTTTCTGTATATTTTTGCCTTTTCTAAGTAGGTTTATGTGCTACCTATTTAAAATATATATAAATATAAATTAAATATTAGATCAACAAGGATGAGAAGGAGAAAAGAGCCTAACACCGAAAGCAAGCTGAAACATGGGAACCTGAAGGTGTTTCAGACGATCACATGACCGCGCAGAACGGGAAGGCGGCAGAGCAGGTGAGTGGAGTCAAGGATTCTGTGAATGTGACACTTGATCAGAGACCCTCCGTCTCAGGCTACAGAGCAAAGAAAGCAAACCCTGAACTCTACTGGGCAGATGTCTTCCTATAGTTCTGTGGACAAAGAAATTCTGAAACTACTTTAGATGTATTAGACGATTAAGCAAATGAGTAAATGTATGTACTTTGTGGGGCTGAGGCATCTCATGGTGGAGAAGGGACATACATGGAATGGGCCTAGGCAAGAAAAGCCCTGTGGGAATGATTTGTATTTAACGTTCACTATTATCTGTGTGAACTCATTATTCCAAATTATGTATGCATGTGTAAATATACACACACACATGTATGCACACATTTGTATATGTATATATGTAAACATATTTTCTAGCATTGCCTGAGGAAGGATCTAGAAGCGAAATCACCCTGCTAGCACCCAGAAGCAGTGAGCTCCCCTTGGCTTCTAAATACCATTCCCCAGTGAAAAGGAGCTGGGGTTCCGAGAGGAACAGCGACTCTGAGGGCTGGCATGGGGCAGGTGGAAAACAAGCCTGGGATATTTTGTTATTTAGGATTTTGCTTCAGCTGCCTTAGTAGAGAGACCTGAAGTATTCATGGAAATGGGTTAATGATAGTAAAAGTTCATTTCTCCTCCATCTGGATGTCCGGGTGGCTGCCCTGGAGTCCATGATCGTCAGGAATCCAGGCTCCTTCTGCATTGTCACTCTGCCATCCTCAAACTGCATCACCCGTTTTGTGGTCCGAGGTGGCTGTTCCAACTCCTACCATCAAGTCTGTATTCCAGCCCATGGGAAGAGAGAAAAGGGGAGGAATGATACTTAAATAGTAACTATGAGACAATGTGATCAGAGCCACAGAAGATGCAGATCCACAGCACACTGGCTGCGTCGGGCTGGAGCCTCCTTGATCGGAGCTCCGTTCAGTCCTCCTCTCTTGCCTGCTCTTCTCTGTCTGGTCAAAGGGCTGGTCCTTGCAGGCTGCACCTCCTAGGTTCCCCTGTCGGTTCCCCTGACTTCCGTGTGGATTCAGTCAGCGGGAAACATGGGGGACCAGTAGGCAGGAGAAAGGGAGAAACAGGTATTTCTTCCCCTCTGTTTCTGTCCTGCACAGTGACTCCCAGGATGACCGTGTGAGGCTCCAGCCCCCACGGGCCCCGGGGCTGCACAGCGCCATCCAGTCTTCGGGTGGCAGTGGCTTCTTGCTGTGGCTCATCTCTGGGTTGCTTCACTCTCCTGCCTCGGTTTTAGCTCCTCCATCACCTGGGTCAAGTCCTTGTATTAAAATCCCCCAGCTGTGAGTAAAGGGGTCAGACCCTGGGCCATACAGGAGGGTCTCTCTATCTAGGGCAGAATTCATAGAGGAAGCAATGTTTCTACTGGATCTTCAAGGTTTGCTGATGATTTTCATTAATTCCAACTTGATTTTTCTGGACTCTGGGTGTAGAGGACCCAAGGGGAGAAAGGGCGTGGGGCTCAGATCACCCAGCACAGGGCTAGTGGGACCCAGGGATGTGGTTTACCGTTGCTTTTCCTGCAGGGTTTCTCCACTGTGACGGGACTGACCTCTTGGACATTGTAGCTCTTAGCTGGGGTGCTGTCCTGTGGAATGCAGGATGTTCAGCTGCAAGCTCAGCCCCAACCACTCGCTGCCACAGACACCCCCACCCTGCCTGCTTCAGGGTGACCAGAAAGCCGGCAGACGTTGCCAGACGCCCCTTGGTGGGCCGGGAGTGGCGGCTGTGGGTAAATCACTCCAGTTCACAACACCCGTTCTCTTTTGATGGCTCCGTATCCTCGCATGATTCTGGAAAACCTTTTAATGCTAAAGGTCAGAAGGTCATCATTACCTTCCAGAAAAGGCAGCTGCTTCCTGGGCTCTCCTTCACCTCTTCCCCCGCTGCAAGTGCCTTGTCCCCGATAAACACTGTCTGCTGGAGGACAAGGATCCCTTTGTCTGTAAGGGAGTGTCAGGGCCAAACCTTTGTTTTCTTGCCAGGAAGCCGTGAGACGGGAGATGGGGGGTCATCGACGTGTTACAATATCATAGTTCTCTTCTGATTTCTGAGATGAAAGTTGCAGAGCTCTGAAGGATGTTTAATTGTATCCTTCATGGTCAACCTTTCCTTCATAAGACAAACTCTCTGCTCCTCCCACCCAAACGCACACCTGTCCTGGGCTCCCAGACAATAAAGCAACAAGGGAGAATCCCACTTCTTTCTGAGAACAAACAACGCTCCTGTCACCATCACCTTCCCGTCAAGGGCGGCCCCCACGAGTCAGACCTTCCCTGGGCACGCCAGCCTGTCTGGTTCGTCTTCACAGCGCACCCTGCGATGCAGAGATGGCTTCTCTTATTTTATAGCTGAAGAAGCAACTTGCCTGGAGAAATACAGCCAGTGCGGTGACGGCGTCAAAACTTCTGCCCGTCGAGGAGAACAGCCGCTCCCCCCAGGTTCTCAGCTGTAACTTTTTACATACATTATCTTCATCGTACTCGCAGCTTAAATATTACGGGACTTCAGAGAAGCTGTGAGCTGTCTGGTGTGGTTGATGGAAACTTCGTAAGGAATTAGGGGATGAGCTGGTCCCCGAGGGTGACGTGGATCCGAGAGTTGTAGCTGTGTTATTTCTGGAGATGGTAAAGGAGGGTTCATTTCAGGCAGGAAGCATGAGCAAAGCCGCAGTCGGGAACAAGAGCGTGTACGGGGCCAGGAGGGGACAGTGCACCACGCCAGGAACAGAGGGCTCGTGGCGGGAGGGAGAGGCGTGGGCGGCTGTGTCGGTGGGATCAGACCATGCAGAGCCTGGAGACCCGACGGGGGACGGGGGTGGGCTATCATGAAGCGGGCACTGAGAGAAGCAGACGGCATGGCATGTCCAAGGTGCCACTTGCTCAGGAAAGCCTCGCCCAGCCCTGATGCTCGTCCCTGGGAGTCGGTCCTGTGCCCTGGGGCTTCCCTCGAGCCGGCCTTGCGGGAGCCGGGGCCCATCCAGGACACAGCCCTGCCATCGCCATCCTAGTGTCCCCAAGGCCTGGCCACGGGAAGCCCTCAGTGACTGGACTGGGTGTTGAGTGAGGGGTGCTGACAGAAAGCCACGTGCCCCGCGGACTTCTCAGCGCCTCCTGAAGGTGGGTTCCTCAGAGAAGAGGCCCCTGGGCCTGCAGGCATGTGCGCAGGTGGCGGGAGAGGGACTGGGGAGCCCCGACTGTGGGAGCAGGACACACAGATGTGCTCTGAGTGTGTTGGAGAAGAGTGGCCGTCATGGGTCCAGAAACGCGGGGCTTCGGCAGGTAGGAGGCGGTCAGGCGGCACCATTGCTGCACGTAACCTCCACTCCTCTTCCGTAGGAAATGAAATAGCTGATTGTTGATCTAAGAAACTGAAATATGTTCTCCCAAATGCTTCCCTCCTCCTGCACCCTCCAGCCCCACCCGTTCCCTCAGGCATGTGGACATGTCGCCACCGAGTGAGTCAGGCAGGCAGGAACATTAGTTTACTTGAGCAGATGTCACTTTAAAAAAAACGACATTGCACCATTCCCCAGAGCTTACCAATGACGTCTGTCATGTGGTGATGGCGCTGGTACAAAGAAAAGGGGTAATTTTGGTGAATTCAAAGGAGATAAGATTACTGTAATTATAGGGGGCCACTTCTAAGTGATCTCAGAGAAAAGGAAGGCTGTTTTGTGTCATGTTGAGTTACGGGAGGAGGAGATAGGAAGCTTGGCAAAGAGGTGGGCCACTGGAGGGGAGGAGGTGACGGCGCTGTTCCCGGTGGCGTTCTTGTGGCGGACTTCACCCCGTCTTGGGCTGGACACCATCGTACAAAACCTCTGACGGCCACTGGGGGAACCTTCCGGAAAGCTTGCTCAGAACAAACGGCGCTCTCTCCTCTCAGGCTGCCTAGATCCGGCCCTCCCTGTAGGCCATGCTCGCATCCTTTCCCTTCTGTGAAACCATGCCGCGCCACGCCAGCCTCAGAGCTGTTTACCCGCCGAGAGGCAGTGCCAGTCATAGGACAATTCGTTCAGACGAGTCCCATGACTTCCGTGTTGAGGAAACAGTGCCTTCCGTTAGTATTTACTCTCCCCCGTGTTCCCGTCTGCATTCCTCAGCCAGGCTGGCATCTCCTTGAAGGAGGCGCGGTGGTGAGGTCCACCAGGCTCCAAGTCCCAGGTCCCCCGATGCCCCTTAGGCCTGTTTTCCACTGAAACAAGCCACTTCAAAGTGTAATAACTACATCTGTGAAAACACCCAGAGCACCTGTATCGCGTCCCTTCCTCCCCCTCCCTCTGCTTGGATTGCGTTCTTTGTTAACTAATCATGCCCCTCATTAGTTTTTAGCCTAGGTAGGTGGGGGGCCAAAAGCCTCGCCGCCTGTCTTGGAGCGGCCGTGCCCAACGGATGCAAAATGATGACAGGGAGGGGTGCTGGTAGAGTCTTTAAATCATCAAAACTAAGAACATCCATTAGTTGGGAAATTATTACATCTACACTGAGAAAACTAGTGCACCAGTTAAAAATAATGAACTAGCTTTATAAGTACTGACATAGAAAATGCGTCTCTGGTACATTCAATGAGGAGACCGAATGGCAGAACATCATATATGGGGTTACATTTTTGATAAAATACATGGAAAACTCTGTGGCAGGGTACACACCAATTGATTTTATCGGTTATATATGTGGAAGGGGAGAGTGGGGAAGGTGGAGGGGCACCTATCCTTTTTTTCTTTGGGAACTTGTGTTGGGAGTTTTGGCGATAAGCACAGCCTCTTCTGTAAATCAAGTGACGTGAGCAGAGACCTGAGTTGTGGGAGGCAGGGTCCTCGTCCACAAGCTGGCTGCAGGCCCAGCCCCGGGCCGCATCCTGGAGGACCACCACGCACAGGCCAGCCACACTCCATTCCCCTCTCCGGCAGCTGAGCCCATCCTCACAGCCCGGACCCCATCAGCCCCTCACGCAGCCCTTTGCCTTCGTTTCCTGCCTGGTAAGCGAAGTCCGGCTCCGACACCCAGACCCAAATGGCCCAGCCAGGTGTCTGGGGATCCTCGTTGCCTCCACAGATCTGCCTCCCTGACACACAGCCCTGGGCTGGTGTGGCGAGTCCGGAAGGTGTGCGGCCCACACGGAGCCACTGCTCAAGGCCTCGTGCATCAGCCTCGCCCACGGCCTGGGCTTTGGAGGGTCTCCCGCCTTCCTCCTGGAGCACTGGCCCGCTTGCCAGAGCCCTTCGCGTGCCTTGCTCATACCCGTCCTGTTGTGGATTGGACGGCTCGCCCCAGCTCCCTCCTGAGGCTGGCTTCTGGGCAGGGACAGATCTTCTGTACAGAAGGCAGCCACTGTGTGGCCTGGCCTCTTGCTGCAGCCCTACGGTGCCTGTAAACAACCAGGTTTGTTTTCAATTCTGGCTCTGCCGCTGGTGAGGCACAGGCTCTCAGTTCCGCCATCAGCGGAAACACCTGCAGTGACGGTGCCGACCTCTCAGGACCGGCGAGGGCGGGCACTGACGCGAGACTCTGCATGGGAGAGAGTGACACGTGGTTGGGGTCCAGTGAATGCTGGTCTCTCCCAGCCGATGGGCTGTGAGCTAGTTGGAGCCCAGAGGAATTGGTGCTCACAGGACAATATCTGTGCACCTGTAGTGACTTAGTTCTGGTTGGGACCTCAAATAAGATGAAAGAAATGGACAGGATAGATTTGGTTCACATTTTTGATATCCCAGTTTTATTCTGTTTCAGATTTAGAAAATAAATACGTCCTGTTCAAATCTATATATTGTTTAAATCCATAAAACTCCAAATCTTTAATGTAGGTGGTGGTGCAGGAAAGGGAAAATGCCTTTTTTTCAGAATTAATATTGCTTTATTTCACTTGATTTTTGGATCACATGAATCTTTTAAATCCCGTCCTTCTTTGTCACACACACACACACACACTCACTCACTCACTCACTCACTCCTTAATATAGTGCCAAAAGCAAATTCACTACTTTTTTATTGAACTAGTGCCTCTATCCAGTGATCTCTAAACCAAAAGGAGTGACTGTCTTTGATAAAGAAAAGCCTGTACAGTCTTCTCCTATCATGTTTTAAGGAACGAACTAGCCAGAGCCTGACTGCGCAGGGCCTCAGTAAGAGGAGTGGCGTCAGGGCAGGTCAGCTCTCCTCAGCAGTCACTGCCTGAGAAGGGACAGTTTCCCCTTGACCAGGAAGGCAGGTTGACACCATTGGAAGAGTGGTCCCAGTTCTGCTGCTAATTCTATGGCCTTGGGCAAGTCATATCACCTCTAGGAGCTTTAGTTTTCCACCTATAAAATGAAGCATTTGGTGTAAATGAATTCTAGGATCTCTTCTTCCAGCTCAGAAATCGGTTCCTTGAATACAGAAGTGGTAAGGTATCAAAAGTCCACTGCCTGGAACAACACCGAAGGCCAGAGGAGCTAGCCCGAGGTGCTGACGCAGTGGCTTGACATGGGTCTGAAAAGCAAAGAGAAGCGTCCTCTGGACCCTGAGAATGGGTGACTCAGGTATGGGGAGATACCCATTCAAACAGAACAATGCGTGGCTGGTAGGGGGATGCCTCATGTCATCTCTGTGTTAGCCTTTGGTCTCCGTTGTCCTGGAACCCAACCAGTCTCACGGGTTGCGTCTGAGGGCGAGTCACTGACATGCTGATAAAGGGTGAAGTCCCCAGGGTGATGAATACGGAAGCGGCCACATGGAAATAGGGTGACTGGGAAAAACACATGACCCCACCCGAGCTGGGGCAGCGATCGTGGGTGGTGATGAGGCATCCACCAGGCAAAGGAAAGTCAGGAAAGATAATTTTCAGGACATTATGTAAAGGTTGCAGATCTTTTCCTGTAGAGAAAGATGGGGGGCCCTAGGGGGTCACAGACCACATGAAACACATGGTGCCTCCCCAGTGCTCACTGTGAGGGCAGTTCTGCTGAGAAATGTGCGTGTGTTTGTTCTTTGTTTTCTTTTCTACTGAGTAGGGCGGCATTCCCACTAGCAAGGTCTTCCTGCCTCCCAGCAGAACTCAGTACATTCTCAGTTGAATCTGATCTTTGGAAAGTTGTTGCTTCTATGGCCTTAAATACAGATCTCACTTCATCTAATCAAGGGTCATTGATTCATTTCTGAGACCACAGAGGCTGGAGCTCTGAGTCTCTCTGACTTGCATGCATCTTGGGCACCTTCTCTCCATCTCTCACCGCCGGCTCCCCTCGGTGGTCTGACCTCTCCGTCCCGCAGGCTCCTCTCATCAGGGCTGCCTTAGCTCGAGCTGGCTGCCTGCACAGCCCCGTGTGCCCTTTGTTCCATCTCCGTGTCTGCCCCAGGCTCCCTGCGGAGGTTGCATTTCCCTGTTTGGCTCTTTCATCACATAATAAATTTATACGCCTGCACAGTTGATGGCTTCAGCCTCCGGGTTGTGTAGGCAAGGCCCACATCTCAGTCCTTGAGGTAGGCAGATTTGATGGGGGAGCTGGGGAGGCCTAAGTGCCACCTCCATCAGTTGCAGGTTGAAAATGTCAGTTGCCCACTGTTGTCTTCTTGGCAAGTTCATGGACACGTGTAGCGCTGGTGCCACCGAGCAAGTCTCATCGGATGCCTGCTCTTTAACGTTTCCAGGACTCATCTGGCTGTGTTGGTTCACACAACAGCCACAGGAGAAATTTGATGTAGTATTAGGCCCTGGGCGAAAACTCAGAATACCTTATTAAAGGCAAATTTTTTACAGTACACAGTTTAGTATAATAGGAAGTCCATGGATCTGGAAACATGAGAACTGGGTTCCAATTGTAATTCTGCCATTTACTGTTCAGTGACCTGTGGATGAAGTTAGATAATAGTGTGGAAATGTCTGGAACAGTCTATGATTTCTGGTGATGCAGTCAGCCATCAGTGATGACGCTTACCCTCCTTCCTGGGAAGCAATACTGCATTATATTTCCTGCGACTCCTTGGAAACCTCAAAGCAACTTGTTTCCATGTCTTCATTTGAAATATGATTTCCTGGCTAAAAATATATCCAGGACATTTCCCTCTTTCTGCTTTTCCTCAGCAGAGCAATCAGCTGGCCCCCTTGTGTGGTTGTTTCTTTGAGCGTGCGCTCGGCCCGGACCCCACGGCACCCACCACCAGCGCCTGCACTTAGGCACCTGTGTCCCTCTCATGACTGACCTGACTGCAGAGGGATAAGCAGAGGGTCAGCTGGCGCCTGGCTGAGGCTGGGTCGCCAGCAGCAAATGCCCCTTTGTGATGATGTTGAGAATCTAGGGAAGACAAAAAAAAAAGCTGGAATAGGTTTTAGTTTTTATTTAATATTTTTGTGGTCAAATGAGGATTCGTTTCACATAGGCCTCGCGCCCTGTGCTGCGGTACTTTACAAATGCCTTGCCGAAACTAAGGTAGGGGTCTGACTCAACACAACTGAGCCCATACGACCATGATTTCCGACTCGCTGCATGTAACAAAAGAGCACTTATTGCAACTCTCACGGGACACTGGACTGGATTCTAGCTCCTCTCTGCCAGGTGGTATAATACAGTAGTCAGATAGAACTCTCTAGAACCAGGGTCACTGAGTTCAGATGCTGGCTTGGCCGCTTCTCTGCTGCGTGTCTGACATTCCTTAAGTAATGCATTTGCTCCGTGTCTCAGTTGCCTCATATGTAAAATGAAATTAATGACACGACTTACTTCACAGGGTGGCTGTAAGGATCAAGTGAAACAATATGTGCAAGATGCTTTCCGTGGTGTCTGGTGCACATTCAGTGTTACGCACAGACTGCTGCGGCCGGCAGACTTAGGAGCTCTGGCGAATCACCTGGGCTCTGGAGGAGCCCGAGCTTCTGTTCTGCCGCGGAGCGCCTCTGATCGCTGAGCAGCTCTTTCTTTATTCGTTAATGTCTTATCGTTCTTATCTTTATTCATTAATATAAACCATACTACTGATAATTTGGAATGATCCAGGCACTGTTCCAGGTGGACAGAGGCAGATGAGTCTAGCAATGTTTGTGCTTTCAGGGTTTAGAATCTCTGTAAATTCCATGGGCCGGTCCAAGTTCTGCCCCCTGGAAGCATGTGGAATGCATCTGCTGTCCTTTCTGCATGGCCGCAGCCCTTCATGTGAGGGTGGTTCTAACTCTGCAGTTTTGTTTATTCTGATCAAACCGGTGCAATTATCTCAGCTGCTCCTGATACGGTGGATGATTTCCAGCCGTGTTCGTGGAAGCCTGCCAGGAGCCACGGCAGGAAGGCGGGAGCCACGCGAGCTTTAACCAAGGCAACCATGGGGCTCCCGTCCTGTTCTCGGCAGCCCTCCAGGTTCTGCCCGACTTCACATCTGACTTCTTGCTCCTGCCCTAGACTCAGCCTCCTCACCCTGTTCCTCTAACAGGACTAAATTCCGGTCGGTCCCCGAGCCCCTTCTGCTCCTGCTGCTTGCGGCCATCCTGCTGCTGGCACCTCCCGCACATCGGACCCTAACTGGGCCCCACCCAGCCCACAGCCTAGAGGGCTTAAATCACTGTACATTTTCATTTGGTATAAATGCTTTATTTACATTGCCCCCAACTCCTTGACCTCTGAGCTAGCCTTTCTCAGAACAGGCAGAGGAACAAGATAAACAGGCCCCATGTGAGTGAGTCCAGACAGCCTAGAGTGTAGGATGTGTCAATATTTTATGTATCACACACACACCTGTGGCCAAGTCAACCATGACACCATGCTTTCTTGTCACTTAGAATTTTCATTTTCACTCACTGAAGGAGCTCTTTAGACTTATTCAGCTATAGGCTTTTTTTAATCCCATGTCTCTCTTGTGCATAAATAACAACCAAGCCCCACTGTGTCTCAGAAGCTTACTCTCTAACGATTCACATTTCTATATCCACAAAGTGCTTCAAAAGCCAACATACGTGGTGGGTTAGGTGGAGCTCCTGGGCCTCTAGCTTTTGTCTAGGTCTCCATCAGCCCAGGGCTGATCTTTTCCAGATTCTCAGCCTCCAGGGTCATGGTGCCGAGAAACATTTCTTTTTCAGGCAGAGGTGGATTTATCTGTCGTTATCAAAGCTTAGAATTCGGGGCTCCTGACTTGCACAGCCTCTTCCTTCTATGATGTTACAGAATTTATCATATGAACAGGTGATCAAAGAATAACTATGTAGCCACAAAATCTAGGAAGATGCATGAAAAAGTCATGCCAAGCATCTCACTAATTAAAAAAAGTTACTTTTTGATTATTATGGTTGCATTTAAAAAATTTGTTATTTGCCTTATTGTCTCTTTCTTAGTAAATATTCACTGTTCTACCTCTCTAATTTTTATTCATAATTTTTTAAGTTTTATGTGTATTTTTCCTAGAGAGGGGGTCTGCAAGTCGCACAAACCGAGAGGCCAGCGAGGCCCGGACTCGCCTCACGGTCAGCTCATTCGTCCTTGCTCTCTCCGGCGCCCTCTCATTCTCTGAGACCATGAAAACCAGTCAATGTGCCATTCAAGTCACTACTGTCATAGATAGTTGGAGCCAGACAATGCTGCCACTAGGCTCAGCAAACTCCAGGAGAAACGCGGGCATGAGTGGAGGACACATGGTCTGAGTCCGGATGATAACAGAGGTTCAGAAAAAAGGACAAGTGAGTTGTCCGGTGGAAGGAATGGTGGAACTTGCTATGGGTCAGCCTGGCGTCTCTCTGCACATTAGTCCCAACCTCAGAATGGTGCTGGAAGGCAGATGTTTCCGTTTCTAAAAGAAGGAGACCGAGACTCAGAGAAGTGTAGTCACTTGCCCAAGGTCACACAGATCCGGTCCGTCCTCACGCTCTTTCCTCTGATACTGACGCAGGCAAGTTGTCGGTACAGCCACAGATTTCCTCTTGGGATTCTGTGGTGCCTTTATTGACACATTTCCCCCCTTACTTTAATATCACAAATGGAGTGGCACAGATGAATGAAACAGTTTTTGATTGGAAGTAGAGTGACTCAGACAGCTTCTGCCCTGTGTCCTGAGCGCCGGGCCTGCTGGGTCCTCACTGGCGCTGGACCTAATTCTTAATTCCCCTGCGGCCGCAGAAGGAGAACTTGTGTGGCCACGCTCTGCCTCTGGCTACTTGCTTTCCGCAGAAAGGGCATCTATAGAATCTTCAGGGGATGAGGAAAGGGCATCCGAACTCCTCAGTGCCAAGTCCTGCTGAGAGGACTTCTGTGCCCCATCCGAGGGCCTGTTACTCACGAGGCCTGGATCTTTCCCGTCTAGAGATACCGGTGATCCTTGGCTGAAGTCAGGACGCCAAAAAACCCCTAGGAAGTTATTCTGAATCTCATTCTGAAGGCCTCCCATGGCCACGCAAGAAAAGTCAAGCACTGAGATCGTACATGGAAGACACAAACACAATATGAAACAGTAAAAACTCCCCACAGATCTGGTTTTGTCTGACCCACCCCTGAGGCGTGGCGTTGGGCGCGTGTGCCCCCGGGAAGGGGGTCCAGCCGGAAGGTGACTCGTGATTCCTGGGTTCGCGCCGGCCTAGCCCTCTTGCTGACGTCACTCCCCATGCGAGGGCTTGCCTGCCTTCTGCGCGTGCGCATTTAGGGTGCACTCATCTGCCGGCGTTGGCGCTCACCATTCAAGTGAGCACCTACTGTGTGCTGGGCTCTGTGCAGAAACTGGAAACACAGTGCTAAGCAGAAACAGCACACTTCTTACAATCAACAAGCCTACAGTTTAATAAAGGAAAAACAGGGGGAAAAGAATCCAGAGAAATAATTATCTAGTTCCTGAGTGTTTTGGAGAAAATGACAGCCAGGCTTTGAGAGTGTCTAACACGGATTGACTCTGGTCAGCAAAGCTGGAGTAGACGGCCCTGGAGATGATGCCTGAGCTGAGATTTAGGAACCAGGTACTGCTTCGCAGACCCTCGGGCTGGGGGAGGAATGGCGACGCGGGTTTGACGAGGCGCTGGGAGAGCCAAGCATCTGGGCAGTCAGCAGGGAGTGCACTTGGTTTTTGCTCTGAAGACAGTAGCATGCTTCGGCCAAGGGAGGGAGGGCCCACGTGCGGACACAGACGCGTGCGGACACAGCCTCGTCCCGGGGACTGGGCCCTTTCTGCAGATCCTGTCCTGGCCCTGGGTCTGGCTCAGCTCAGCTAGTAGCCCAGCTCCTCTGGTTGGTTTGCACCATCAGTCAGCTGGCCAGCCTCCTCCCGCCAGTCCTGGGCTTCATCCCTACCGGGGGCTCTCTGCCTCTTCGTTCTCCCCGCACCACCTCACCACTCTAGCCTCCTCCGCCGCCGCGGCGGTCCCAGGCTCCCCTCGCCCTCCTGTCGTTGGCTTGTGCCGTCTCCCTCGGTCACCCCTGTGACACAAGAATAGCGATAAGAATCGCCCTGGTCATGTGCTCCCTCTGTGCAGACATGGTCATTCTATGTGTTTTTTCCATCACATACTAAAATATGGAGTTGAATCACTTTTATGTTGGGATTTGTCCAAATCCATCCTCCTGTGGGTTATCTTTACCTGGGAAATAGGTGCTCTCAGAGGTTTTAATAAAACAACTGTTTTCGCCCTTATCATGTTTCTCTTGGGCTGGGAGAGGTGTGACATATGAGCTGAAAGTAAATTTAACAGGAAACTTAGCTTTTGTCTCCAGCGACATTAATTCAGTCTTCTTGCAAATGGAAAGGACACTGGCGGCCTTTGTGTCTGCAGCCCCAGCCTCCAGGGCAGTGTGACACGCCAAGCCCTCTGGAAACAGTGCTGTAAAATAGAGTTCTGTAGCATTTACTTTAGAGTCTTCCCTCGCTGAATTTCACATGACCTCACAGGCATTATGCTGCAGCTGATGTCAAACCTGTTTGCTGAAAAAATGGGGATGGAAGAATATTTAGTGTTGTGACTTGGTACCCCAGGGCCTGTGGGTCAGCAGGCAGGGTGCATTACGCAAGGCCAGGAGATTCAGAACAATAGTGGCTGAGAAGTCAAGGTCCACACTGTTCCTTTGGCCACGTGATGGGACAGGGGCCCGACATACTGGAGAAGTAGGTGCAGGAGGAGATGAGGGGGGAGGAGGGAAAGTAGGCCACGAGAAACCCTGGGACCTTGGAGCTGTGCACAGATTGGCACCCATAGACCTTCCTCTCCACCCTGCAGGTTTGCTCATTCCCAGTTATTGGAGAACGTGCTTTTATCCTGGATCTCAAAGACCCACGCCTGAAACATAACTCCCCGTGTGTGCGCGCACTCCCAGGTTGCTGTGTGGCGCGCCCCCTGCAGCTAGAGCCCGCGGCTGGCGCTGACCCGGGAGTGGCACAGACCCAGGGCTCGTGTGGGCGTGCAGATGCGAAGGGAGATTCTGTTTTCACCCCTAAAATTAAGCTCAGAAAAAACAAAAAAGGATTGAATCCTAGCTTTAATCTGTCTTTCTCAAACACTTAAACTTGTGACTTTAGAAAGTCAGAGGGCATAGTGTTCATTTAAGGCTGCAGATTCAAGCCAACCATCAGGCCTCAGAGAACAAATGCCACAAAGCCTCTTGTTTGTAACTGAAGATAAATGTCACGTTATCGAAATAACAATTTTTCGTATTCCTTCCCCTCCTGCCCACCCACATTCTCATGTTCCCGAGCGACATTAGAGCACCTGGGACACTCTGGCCAAATGCGTATTGCCCGTTCTCGGACAGAAATCCTGTCCTGGGCCCCGGGCCTCGGCCCCTGCCCTCTGTGTTTCCCCTCGTGCTGCATCTCCCCTTTTGTCTCCCCGAGGCGCTGAGCACCCTGGGATCCCGCCAGGCTCTGGCCCTCGAGCTGCCGCTTCTGCCCCGAGCATGTTCTTCGTCCCGTCCATCCTCAGTTTGCCTTTTTGCAAACCGCTGCCTCCTCCTCAAGCAGCTCAGCCAGAGCGCGATCGTCCTTGAGACCCTCCCGGAGAGGCCCTCCTCTGGAAGCCTTTCAGAGGTCTGCACCTCATGGCTCTTGTCTCATGGAGCCCTGCTGGGTACAGGTGGGGAGTGTGTGCACATTTTAGTGGTTTCCCCCATATATCATGATAACAAAGGACGGTGGGGGGGGGGCAGGTTCCATTCACCACTGCTTCCCTAGCGCCCAGAGTAGTTTCTACACAGAGATCATTAATAAAAGCGCCCGTGTGCACGAAAGGAAGAGCACCTCCTGGTCTCCTGGCTGCTTCCCCGCCTGGGCCTGGCGCTGGAAGGCCATACCTCCCCCAGGGGTCCTTCTCCCCTCTGCTATGAGCCTCCAGCCTTCCATTCTTTCTCTGACCTCTGTTCTGCCCCAGACGCCATAGAGACTCAAAGTAGATAGCTAAGTGCAAACTGATAGCAGCAGACAGTCTGGAAAGGCCACAAGCCCAGTAACTCTCTCCTCCCCATCAGTAAGCTGACTGACTGACAGGTTTGACAGCCTCCAAATACTGCTTTGCTCACCCCACCCTCAGCGGAGTCCGGGAGGCTGTAGCGATTTTGGTTGGAGCTGAGGGACTCACTGGTGCCGGCTCAGTCCAGATCGGGCATATTTTAGCTCCTTTAAGGCTTTTCTGTGCTGGTTCATACTTGGTAGAAGGCTCTGTCAATATTTTTTCATAGCCTTTTCCACTGCATGTCATTAGTATTCAGTCTTGACCAAGGCTGACTTCTTTATATCAAAGGTCAAATTTGTGAAATTCAAATACCATTATATACATATTAATGGTCAACAATAGCTTGTGACTAAGTCCCGGTTTATTAGGTGAGAAGTTAGAGGCATTATTTGATCGGTACCTGAGGCTCATTAATTCATTTCCCTGCTCTCTGCTTCTCCCCGGTGCACGTGAGTCACGTGAAATCCGCACGAGACCAATAGTCCGCAGCAAACTTGTGGCTTCTTAATCTCTGGATCTGTGGAAATCAGTGACAGTGAGATTCGGTGGGAAAAGAATTGATCGATCACCTTTTTTTAATCCTCTGCGTCCCCTGGCTTCTGTGAATCCTTTCAGATGTCCTGAGGAAAGGAAGAGAAAGGTACATAGGTTTCCCTTTTTTTCTCATTTCTAAGTGAACCGTGTTGCACTACTGAGTCTGGAGGTTGTGGTCCCCAGCGGGCTTCCTAGGGGTGACAGATACCCGGTGCTGTGTGGAGAGCAGACCCCCAGCGCTAGAGGGCCAGGCTGCGGTGCAGGCGGCCCCTCGGTGTGCGCCGGCGGCAGTGAGGACCAGGGCCACAGCTGGGGCTGCTGACTGCTCGCAGCCCCCAGCGCCTCACAAGCATTCTCTCTCATCCGGGCTGTGAACTATTAGTTCTGAAATATTATCATCCCATTTCACAGATGAAGAGGCTGAGACTTATACTGGCTAAGTAACATGTGTGAGACTGCACAGCTAATGCATGTCAGGACTGGACTCACACTCCATCTGTCCATCTGTCCGCATCTGCCAGCCCGACTCCTCCCAAGGCCACTGTCCGGGACCCTGCCTCACCATGACATCCTTCTCCAGTCTCAGGATTCCTGAGTGGTGGGGGCAGAGGATGTGCTAGGAGAGCCATGTTTACACAATAGATCAAATAAGGATGGTCCTTTGCACAAGACTTAACACAGTGTTACTTTAAGGAGGAAGTGTGTTGTGAAGACACAAAATACCAGTTGGTGTAGAGACTCAGATCACACATTTTTTTTTCCCCAGTCACCTAAAGGACAGCACGGCCAGGTTTTAGTGCTGTTCTAACACACAGTTTCGTGGTATTTGTATCATGAGGCCATCCTGAGACTCGCTCCATTTCTGTGAGATGTTTGGTGTCCTGTGATTAATCAGTTAAATCCTTCGGCATTCCTATAGGTTTTCCTTGTTATGTTCTGTAGTTTTTACTGCTAGAACAGTTCTCTGTATCTTACAACAATTACAAAATGTTTCTCTTTTCTCTTCTTTAAACAAAGAAATGCCACGGGATGTGGGACATTGAGTCTAAGCTGGAGGAGTTGCTAGCTTCTGTGTGTGACACTGTGATTCTGACTCGCATGCCTGGATTTTCCCCTGTAACTGGGCCGCCTAAATACTCAGATGCAGCCTCAGAAGGTGGTGGTGGGACTTGACTATGCGCTTTACTCCTGTTACTTGGTTTCACGGGATTTGGCAGCTGGGAACCCCAAGGCTCAGAGCAGGGTGGTGACTTGCACAAGCTGGGATTCTGACTTGGATTTCAAGCCTTGCATTGAGAATGGTGCTTTTTATCATGTCAGAGCTCTGTTCCCTGTTTTCCAGTGGGTATGACTCACCTTATTTCTCTCTGCACAAGTCAGTGAATGAGTTAAGGTATCTTTAAAAAACAGCTACATGAATACAAATCAGATTTTGCCTCATTATGCTGCTATTCCCAGCATTTATCTCCAGCGTGACATTGGGCTTGTCAGGCTCATTATTTGAGCTCAGTAATTGTGAGCAGATTGCATAAGGTTCTGAGCGGAGATGGCTCAGGTCCTCGGCCCTCCGGTCCCCATAATTATCCCTCTGAGTAATTGCTTTGTGCCCTTTGGTGGAGGAAAACAAGAGACAAATTGAAATAAACTATTTGTGTAAATGATTGTGAGTTTTTTAAAAAGGTTTATTTTTAACATAGAGTTTTGGGAAAGAGCACATTTAAGAAGATCGTCTGAACTGGGGCCCACGTTTAACTGGACTGAAAATCTGTCCAGCTGGGTGGTACTTTCTGTAAGACCGAGTCAGAACTCCTGCCCTTTCTCTGTCCTTCCCACAGCCCCACAGGATCCGATGCTGCTGGCAACTGCCCAGCGGTGGTGCCGGGAGAGGGGCCAAGATCAGGAAGCCGAGGCAGGCTCCTTCCTGGACCCACCCCTGTGCCGCCAGTGGTGAGTGGGGGCCGATCTCCGAACACAGGTGCAAGGTGCTGTGTGGTTCGGCAAACGACACAGTGGCATGTGCCCAAAACAGCCCCTTGCTTCTCCATGGTAAGAGCTCTGGCTAACTCTTTTCTTTTGCACATAAACTTGATGTCAATACGGTTTGGGTGTGTTTGCTTGATTAATTAATGCTTATTAATGAGGCCAGGTCCCTACTTGGGCCACCTAGCTTTCTGTTTTCTGTACTCACTGATTGCACTCCTGAATCTTGCAAATCCAGGGCCAGATCACCAGGCTGGCCAGTTGAGAAACTCTTGGAGGCCCAATGGTGGGCCTCTCCTTGAATATGAAGAGTACATATCTTCAGAAGGAATTTCTTTGCTTCTCTGGATCTCTGTAAAGTTTACAGAAATAGTCATCTTAGCTAAAGTGTGAAGTGCATGATATCTGCGCCCTCAACCCCAAGGCAGTAACTGCACACGTAACCTGGAGATGCATCATTGCACGCCTGCCTTTATTTTCCATGGAGCCCTGCCACCTGGAGAGGGTGCACATGGAGAGGGGACTTCGGACCTGCAGAGGTAAAGGCGCTGTTTGGCGGCTGAAGCGCTTTGGTCTGAATTCTGGCCCCACCCCTTCGTTAGCCATGAAAACTTGGGCAAGACCGTTATCTCTTCACTTCTGTAAGGCTTCATCTTCATTATGCAGAAAATAGGCCAGGTAGTCCGTGCCTGCCTCATAGGGCTGCTTTAGAACTGTTCAAAGATAAACTGAGGCAAATGAAAAATTTTGAGTTTATTTGAGCAAAAATCCATTCAAGTTGGGCAGTATGCAATGTAGCAGATAGAAAGGCACTCTCAGAAGCTGTACAAAATGCAAGCTTTTTCTAGGTGGAAGGGTGCAGAAGCAGGCAGGGACTGGGCGGAAGGCAGGCTGGGCACTGCAGTCACTCTCCCACAGGGGGTGGCCCGGGCTCCGTGGGCAGACGACCTCACCTGCGCTGGGCGGGTGACTCCTGATGGGCTGGCCCGGGATTCCAGCTCTGGGAGAGCCAACCCTGTAACTGAGTTAAGTCTCGGTTTGGTGATGACGGGCTGAGCATGAGTGACTCCATTTGGGCCTGTGGTCTTGTGTTTAGTAGGACGAAGGAGGGTGATCTATGCAAAAGCATTCAACAAGTGTTTTAAACATGTTTCATATGTTAATTGCCATCGTATGGAAGGGAAAATAAGGGTGCGATAGATGAAATAATTTATGAAATGACATTTTGATGCTAGTCCTGGATTGATGAAATATTAAACAGAGTTTGTGTAAAGGTTAACTCTCTGCTGTTGGGAGGCAGTTGAGATCATTGATTAAATAAATAATGTATTTAATGTGGGAGAAACAAATAGCAAAGAGGAGCCCAAATCATTCAATTTTCACCTTTATTAACAACTTGCTGGTAAGAGCCACCTGACCAACCAGCCTCCATAGTTTCCTCTGGTAAAGAAAGAGTCCTCGGTTCCTAGTGGACCCCTGACCAACTTGAGGCCCGGGGTGCGCCTCTTACTTGCTCAGAACCAAAGTTCCGTTGCAAAGAAGGGAAGAGAAATCTTAGCTCACTGGGTTCTCATGAGGCCTGAGTAGAATTATGCACGTGAAATACTTCCTTATCCACAAAATGTTTTAAAATGTAAAGTATTATTACTATTAGTTTACATGGTGGAAGAGTTAAAAGACAAAGAAATCGCTTAATTCCTTGAAAACAGTTCAAGGAGCGACTAATGCCCAGATCCGTATTATTGTTCCGGATCCATATTATTTCCAGATCCATATTATTGTTCTATTCTTAGATCCGTATCATTGCTCTCCAGTGGGACAGATGGGCGGAGCAGGCTCGCCCCGGGATCTCACCGAGGGCGCTCCCCTCATACTGCTCCCGGCCCTCGTCGACCACGTATGTCAGGGCATCTCATAGGCTGAGGAAGGACTCCTCTTTGGGTGTCTTGGTCTTGTTTCAGGGAAAGAGTCTTTCTTCTTAGAGGAGCATTTCTTGATATGGAAGTTATATGCAAAAATCCATTTGCAAAGAGAGTCTTACAAAGAAAACCTTGAATCAGATGGTAGGTACTATTCCTGCAGGTCCGTCAATGAAAACGAGCTGCCTCTCTAACAGGCGGTGTGGCTGAGGGTCCTCAGGGGACTGGTTTGTGGTGGTGGGTGAAGCTGAATGTCACTCAGCTTGAGCTGGAAAGGTTCTTGCATCTCTGGTAAGACTTTTCCTGTTTCCAAATGAGAAAACTGAGGCCTGGAGCATGTTACGCCTCCCACTTTCATATCCAGCTTCTTCTCTCGCCGTATCTCAGGTTTTATTTTATGTTTTAGCTACACAATATTATTTCTCTTTTGGTCTTTGTGGTGCTGTTTGCATGCTTACACCTCAGTTCTTTTGCACATGTTATTTCTATGTCTTGAACCATCTCTATCTCTCCCCCTGCCATTTCACGTGACTCTAGCCTCGTCTACAGGGATTGTTATTGATACGCTTGTAATCGACCCATCTGTCTTCTCCTTCACCAGATTCCAAGTCAGAAAAGAAGGACCATTTCACCATTGCATGTGCCCCATTAGACTGCTCTGCTCTGCCAGGTCCCCACACCATTTCACGTGTTCAGTTAGTATTTGTAGAATGAAAACCTAAATGAAGGCATACCACTACTTTCATTTTGAATGTTTTAGTCCCTCATGGACATTGTTATAGGCCGCAAGTGCTTACAATCCTTATATGATATGTAAGGGCCTAGAATCCTCAAGCCTTCTATCAATGATGACGTAAAACAACTCGTAATTTCCTATTTAAATCTGAGCAAAGACTCAGAAACTACACTGCCTTTCTTGTTCAGCAAAGTAACGCCTCAAAGATATGATGAAAAATGGAAGAAATCATGGAAATTTTGGATTCCTGTGGGAAGAAGGAAGACTCATTTTTGGGAACAGCTCCAGCCAAATGAAGGGAATCAAATTCTGGGATTGGGGGAGATGCCTGACTGGAGAGAATCACTGGAGTAAATATCAGTTGAGAAGGGTCAGCTGATGTAGAAACACCCTACCTGCAGGCTTCAGAGCCGGGCCTGGGCACTGGCCAGCATATGGAAGGAGCCTTCTTTTTAGCTGGGGCACAGCCCTGGGGAGCAGGCAGACACCTGGAATTGTTCTTTGTGTTTTTCTGGCTGACCTCCCAAGTTCCTCACCATGAAGTCACATACAGGTTTGCTCCTTAATTACCTCATGCCCTTGGGTATGACCTGCAGACCCTTTTGTGAGTAGAGGATTGTGTGTTTGGAACAAGTGGCAATGTCAGTATGGAAACTGGTCTTCTTGGGTGGGAGGCACAGGTGGGGGAAGGTTGCCTTGCAGAAGTAGGATGGCCCCATGCAGGTTTGCAACATGGTTGAGAAGGTATTTCCATGCAAGAGGGACTTTTATTTTTTATTTATTTTATTTAAAAAAATATATCCACGTTATTAAATGCTCATCCCAACTAGTGTAGTTACAATCTGTCACCATAGATGTCATAGAACCAGACTATGTTCTCTATGCTGTGCTTTCATCCCCATGACTAATTTATATAATGACTGAGATTTTGTGCCTCTTTATCCCTTTACCCTCCTCACCACCCCACCTCAGCCCTCCCCACCCAATGGGAACACCAGTCACTTCTCAGTGTCTGTGAGTCTATTGCTGTTTGTTCTTTTTTTTTTTTTTTTTTTTGGTTTTTGTCTTTAGATTCCACATATAAATGAAATCATATGGTATTTGTCTTTCTTTGCCTGGCTTATTTCACTGAGCATAATACCCTCTAGGATCATCCATTTTGTTGCAAATGGCAAGTTTTCTTTGTTTTTGTTTTTTTATAGCTGAATAACATTCCATTGTGTATATGT
The DNA here is from genome assembly GCA_029783875.1 of Phataginus tricuspis. Lineage (NCBI taxonomy): Eukaryota > Metazoa > Chordata > Mammalia > Pholidota > Manidae > Phataginus > Phataginus tricuspis. The sequence continues at coordinate 28,097,754 of JAQQAC010002701.1, read as the reverse complement.
ACCACCTCTTCTTTATCCATTCACCTACTGATGGACACTTAGGTTGCTTCCATTTCTTGGCTATTGTAAATAATGCAGCAATAAACATAGGGATGCATCTGTCTTTTTGAATCAGAGATTCTGTTTTCCTCAGGTAAATTCCCAGAAGTGGTATTGCTTGGTAGAATGGTATTTCTATTTTCAGTTTTTTGAGGAACCTCTGTTCTGCTTTCCATACTGGCTGCACCAATTTACATTCCCACCAACATTGTAGGGGGATCCCTTTTCTCCACATCCTCACCAACTCTTATTTCTTGTCTTTTGGATAGTGGCTATTCTGATTGGTGTGAGGTGGTATCTCACTGTGGCTCTGATTTGCATTTCCCTAATGATCAGTGATGTGGAACATCTTTTCAAGTATCTGTTGGCCATCTTTGTTTCTTCCTTGGAAAAATGTCTATCCAATTCCTCTGCCCATTTTTTAATTTCTTTATTTGTTTTTTGGTATTGAGTCATATGAATTCTTTATGTATTTTGGGTGTTAGCCCCTTATTGGATAGATCATTTGAGAATATGTTCTTCCATACCATAGGTTGCCTTTTTGTTTTGTTGACAGTTTCATTGGCAATACAGAAGTTTTTCAGTTTGACGTAAAGTCCCACTTGTTCTTTTTTGCTTTTGTTTCCCTAGCCCTGGGAGATGTATCCAGAAAAAAATTGCTCATGCTTATGTTCAAGAAATTTTTCTTCTAAGAGATTTATGGTTTCATGTCATATTTAGGTCTTTAATCCATGTGGCGTTTACTTTTGTTTATGAGGTTAGACAGTATTCCAGTTTCATTCTCTTGCATATAGCTGCCCTGTTTTCGCAACACCTGTTATTGATGAGACTGTCTTTCTTCCATTGTATATTCATGGCTCCTTTGTCATATATTAATTGACTATATATGCATGGGTTTATTTATGGGCTCTCTATTTGGTTCTGTTGATCTATGGATCTGTTCTTGTGCCAGTACCATACTGTTTTAATCTGTGTAGCTCTGTATTATAGCTTGAAATCAGGGAGTGTGATACCCCCAGTTTTTTTCTTCTTTCTCAAGATGGCCTTGGCTATTCAGGGTCTTTTGTGGTTTCATATAAATTTTAGAAATATTTGCTCTAGTTCATTGAAAAATGCATTGGTATTTTGATAGGGATTGCATTGAATCTATAAATTGCTTTGGGCAGGATTGACATTATGACATTATGAATTCTTCCTATCCATGAGCATGGGATAGACTTCAATTTATTTGTGTCTTCTCCAACTTTTTTCATCAGTGTCTTATAGTTTTCAAAGTATATGTCTTTCACCACATTGGTTAGGTTTATTCCTAGGTATTTTATTCTTTTTGATAAAATTGTAAATAGAACTGTTTCCTTAATTTCTCTTTCTATGATTTCATTATTATATAGGAATGTAATAGATGTCTATACATTGATTTGGTATCCTGAACCTTTTCTGCATCCTTTTATTAGTTCTAATACTGTTTTGGTAGAGTCTTTAGGATTTTCTATATATATATCATGTCATCTGTAAATAGTGAGTTTTACTTCTTTCTTACCGATTTGGATGGCTTTTGTTTCTTTTTCTTGTTTGATTGCTATGGCTTGGACCTCCAGTACTATGTTGAATAAAAATGGTTAGAGTAAGTATCATTGTCTTGTTCCTAATCTTAGAGGAAAAGCTTTCAGCTTTTTGCTGTTGAGTATGATGTTAGTTGGGGTTTTGTGTAACTGTTTTTAATAATATGTCCTGCCAAAAATTGGAATGTTCCCAAAGGCAGATGTTCTCAGCAGGATGGTGTTGTCTCGACCATCTCTGAACCCTACAGAACTCACACAGAGCCTAGCATACAGCAGGCTCTCAGTGAGGAATATTTTTGAATGAATAAGTGGGAGGTAGACCCAACTAAATATTTTAGATGTTTTAGTGTATGCATGTCTTGTTCACATGTACATTCTTATGACTCAACAACATAGAAAAGAACGGCTGACTTCCTGCACCTAGCTGCCTGGGCAGCGTGTTCTTCTAGTGTCCAACGGGGCAGGTGACTAGTAGAGTCTGGTAAGGCCTGAGCTCCAATGGCATTTCTGTTGCTTATTAACTGTGTGACCTCAGGCAAGTCGTCATCTTTCAAGGAGTCCAGCAATACTACTTACATCTTAAGATGGCTCTCAGGAGCAGCTGAGCTTATGCATGTAAAATGCTTAGCACTATGCTGGTACATAGTATGCACTCAGTCATTTTTAGCAATAGTAACAATAACCAACGCTTGTTGAGTACTGCTATTATTTGTGTGTGTGTGTATATATGTGTGTGTTTATATATATGCATGTATGTATTTATGTGTAGTGTGTCTCTATCTATAACTATCTATATAAAGACATATCCTCAAAACCATCTTGAGAGAAAGGTACCACTAATACATGTTTACAGATGGGGGAAGTAACACAGAGATGTTTAATAACCTGCCCCAAGTCACATGACAGTAAGTGTCCGAGCCAGGATTAGAACCTCCGAGTCTGCCGTTATAAGGCCCATGCTTCCTGTTGTGCCTTTGCTGTCATTATTTGGCTTTCAGGGGCGTGGGGGGAGTTCTTCCTCAGGTGCACTGGTTTCATCACATTCTGCATGAGGCCGTGTTGTCACCTGGCCATTTTAATCAGCAAAACTTTCCCACTCAAGGGTTACTTTTACCATCCCCCTTCACGTAACCTAGAAGCCTAGAAATTCTGTTTAATTACTGCAGTTATTACAGGAGGCCACAGAACTGAAAGCAAATAAAGCCAGAAAAGGGAAGAGGCATAAAACCCCCGCAGACTCAGGTTTGCCTCCCTGCGTCATCTTGGGGGGCCCCTGGAAAGCACTATCATGCTGCTGTGTTTCTGGAACTCGTCTCAGCTCGGTTTTATCACACTGTTTTCCTTACTGAAAACCAAACCATAGGCAAGAATGTCTTTTGAGTTAGGAAAAGGTCATCAATGAAATACTGACAAATGAGGTGGGGGAGGACTCAGCAAGGTGTATTTCAGCCACGGGTTGGCAAATATTTATTTTTAACAGATTAAATATTAGCACATCGATCTATGCTAAGGGAACCATCTACTGCTGTTTCTTCTGAAGTGGCCCCATTATTGGAGTCAGAGAGGCACTTTCACTGCCAGGCCCTCCAACTGTCCCTTACTTAGGGGGAAGCAAGAGGTGCCAGCAGGGAGCCTTCAGCGTGCGTGGCGTGGCTAGAGAGCCAGTGTCTGCCGCCCCTGTGGGGCCGGGACCACGGGCAGAGGGTCATGCTGGCGCCTCTCTGCCGCGTCACTCCTGCCTTAGCCTGGCCAGCTGCTCCCAGGGTGGGAAGCTACGGGCGTCTGTGGGTGCTGAATAGGGGAGATGAGAGGGAGGGCCGGGAAGCTGGATGTGGGGATGGAGGTGTCATAAAGGGCAGCTACTCCGGTTGATGTCACCATGTCCCCCAGCATCGATTCCAGGCCTGGGGTTGGGCGAGGAAGCTCAGTGAGAGCGTGAGGCAGCACTGACCACAGGCTCGGGTCGGACCCGGGGCAACCGGGTGTAGGAGGGAGCCCCTGCCGCACCTGCCCAATGCAGGCCCCTGGGCCCTGTGCTGAGGGTCCTGGCACACTGGCGCTCCTGGCAGAGATGCAGCGGACACCGCTCCAAGACGCCCTGAGGTCACCACGGCAGCAGGAGCGACCGCGAAGGCGGTGTAGGCAGCCCTGAATCAGCCCCCGAGAGCCCCTGTGCGGCCCTCAGCCCCTGGGGGTCAGTCCTGAGAATATATGTGACTGGGCCGCAGAAGAAAGGAAAAACTAAATTTAGGACATCATCAAACCAGTTTGATGAGTAATATTTGCCTAGAGCTCTGACCCCTTTGCAAGAAACATGCAACCCAAGGGTGAGTTATTAGGACAGTGCACCGTGCAGGGAGCTGGCTCGCAGGGCTCTGAGATAATCCTGAAGCTGAGCTCCTGTGTCAAAAGAACAAGCAAGCTATTGAGAAAACTTTCGTAATTTATTTAGAAAAGATCTCCTGTTCTAAGGAAAGGACCGCATTTTCCTTGTTAGAGGTGAGCAAACACTCAAGTTCATGGCCGTGAGACCAGGTAATTAATAGAATGTTGACTCATTATGCCTGAGACCCAATCCTCCAGGGCAGAGTGGGAGGAAGAGAGTGAAAAGCCACTTAGGTGAGAGGCCCGCTTCTTGGTCCAGCAGGGAACCACTCTCGTTTCCTCTCTTTGCTTTAAGTTCACGTAGCAATAAACAGCGTATCATACACTTGTTATTAAAGCTGACGTAAACAGCGTATCATACACTTGTTAGTAAAGCTGAC
>JAQQAC010002701.1:28057605-28093378 GCA_029783875.1 Phataginus tricuspis | reverse complement strand
GTAAAGCTGACGTAAACAGCGTATCATACACTTGTTAGTAAAGCTGATGGCTTTGAGAACCTCAGAGTTAAAAAGGATGGATAGTAACGTCCCCGTGTGTAGATGAAGCGACTGGGCTCAGGCTCAGATGCTGCAATGAGCGTCCCACCTCCTCGTCTCCCTCGAATCTAGCCTCTTCCTCTCAAGTTAGGGTTCCTTCAAACTCTGGGCGAAGTGGGAGGAGGCGGACTGACCGTCAGCAGGAGCCCCCAGGTTACGTCAGACCGGCCCCCGGGCGCTCCCGCTGGCGTGGGGGCTCCCTGCCCAGGGGAGGCACAGGCGGTCACGCTCTGCGTTTAGAGCAGGTAGAATACTGATCGTTGGTGGTATTACGTGTGGAGCACGGACTGCTCTGCGAAGAACTTGTCACCTGTTATCCTCACAATAATCTATGAAACTGGTATCATTACAACTCACTTTCCAGACGAGGCAGTGTCCCAAGGTCATGCCTAGACCTGTATCCGCGAGCTTCATGGTTGATATCCGGTCACTGTCTGTGCTCTCAGTCCTGTTCCTCGGAGTCTGAATGGATGGGCGAGAGCGAATGCAGAGGGGAGTGAGCCCAGGTTCAGAGCCGGGCCCCGGGCCTCATTCCCGAGCTGTGCTGAGGGTCAGCTGTGGATCCAGGGCTCTTCTACTCACCCACACTGACCGCGGAATCTGACTCCTCACACCCCGGGGGTGAGATTCTAGTCCACTCTGCTCTGTTAGGTCCAAGAGGGTCACTTTCTAAAGTCTGAAGACATCTTTGGGCTTGTGAAGCTCTGGAGGACCCCACTAGGCACCTCAGAAAAACTAAGTTCCCGAGACTGGATCTATTCAGTGCCGGAGGTCCGCTGGATCCCGGGACACCACGTCACAGGTCCGCAGTGGCTCCGACCTCCAGGGCCCAGCGCCCCCCGGGCAGTGCTAGAGCCGGTTGGCGCTGGTAACGGCGAGCATTATCGCCCCGTGCACATCTGTGGTGGCTTTTGACCGCTTAAAATCTCTTTTGCAGATCACAGGGGTTCACTGACCCTCACAACACCCTCTGGGGTGAGTGCCAGCGTTCTCATTCTGTGGATGAAGAAAGTGAATCCAGAAAGTGGTGTGTCTCGACTAAACTCTAAACACGGATGGGTGAGCACCTGGGCCCCGACCCCGCCTTCTGACTCTGACCCTAAACGCACTTCCTTTGCCCCGTGGCCTCCCCGTGGCCTTGGGCCCCTCAGCCGAGCTACGCTTCCATCTGCAGAAGGTCAGGGATGTGCTGGCCCGGAACCGAGGCGCTCCTGGGCGTCTCCGGAGTACCTGGCACGAAGTAGAGACTCAAAATCACGATGAGTCCCGTTCTCCGTGTTTGAAACCTTTGTATATTCTTTTTCTCTTGAGAAATTTACAACTTAGTCATTCCAGTCTCTCTAAATGCTATGCAAATGAAAACCCAATATTCTTAAGTTTGCCTATGGCAAGAATTTTCTTGTCAGTCAAGAGCAAGACGAGGATAAATCAGAAATCTGAGAAATCGTCAGCTTGATCCACCAGGACAACCCGGAGCCCAGAGGTGCGGCTTTCTCCGCCGTCCAAGGCTCTTCATTCCGTCAGCCTCCGAATCTCATTTTCCATCTTTTAAACTCAGCTTTAAAGACTGAACTCACAAATGAGATAATGTATTAGTCGGGCTGCCCCTTCAGGCATTAAGTTCAGACATGTGAATTCTAATGGAGACTCAAGCGTCGGGAAGCTATATTCCGCACATACAGCTGTCCGCGCCGAGGTGTTGCCATTCTCAGTTTACAGTGTCATAAGCAAAAGACTAGTGCCAAACAATAAACAAGTCTCTGGGCTAGATTTTCCCGATTTTTATGTCACTATTAATGCACATTTTTATGTTAGCCATCATTATTACTTTTCATACCGGAAGCTCGGTGCCCTGCATTTTCCCACCTCACTTTCACAACTGGGGGGGCATAATGGGGGCTTTGGGTTGGCGTCTTTGTTAATGTTAACATTCTTATTTTTGTTATGGCTGTTTTTTTTCTCCAACTCTAGTGGCCCATGGTGTTGGAGAAGGAAAGCCAAGCCATTTTTTGTAGACCTGTTATGTGTGTACAGCTTTTGCATCATCACAGTTCATCCGTTCGGCCTGCGAGGAGCGGGCACAGCTGCACAGCGCTCACGCCAGAGTCTGTTCTCCCTTCATCCTACTACCTCCTGGAACCCTTTATGCTCTCTGTCAGGACCTGTGGTGGAGCTGAGAAAGGGGGGAGGTTTGTAAGCAACGTCAAGATCTTGCCAACAATCCTGTCTCAAAGGAGAAGCGCGGGAACACGTTTGCAGAAGGTTGTCTAGTTGAGAAAGGCAGGGCACAGGGGGAGTAAGGTGGACTGCAAACAGGACCCTGCCTCTGAGTCCCGGCTCCACCACCATGTCCCTTTGGGTCTTCGGGTGAATTCTAAACTGTCTGCGCCTCAGCACCCCCTTACATTAAAACAGAGATTGGGTATATAAATCTCCAGCTTCTCTTCCAGCGCAAGTCTTCTCGTGTGACTCTAGTTAGGATCGAAGAATTCAGGCTTACAGTCGTGTCACGTACACCTGGGTGTTAAGAGCGCAATTTTGGAAATATTCAGGAATGGATTTAACAAAAAGTAGAAATGATGGCAGGTGGGTTGCTGAAGCCCTCCTGCAGCCTCTCCTCAGACAAGGGGGTTGGCGGTTTGCCAGATAAAGTTTATTTTGTAGCAGCCAGAGGAACAGGATGGGTCCGGTGACTTGGAAGGTGCAGCCACTTTGGGGTCCTGGCTTCCACAGGGGGTCAGATACAGTGCCCGCAGGCACAGCCTTGAAGCGGAGCTGGGAGTCATAAAGCTGTGGTCATCACTAGGTGATGAGCTGAGGTCCTTACCCTAGGGGTTCCTCCTGCCCGGAGACTTGGGAATGGCAGGGAGAGCTCTGGCTCCTGGAATGCAGAGGAGGGAATAATCGCTTGGTGGTAAAGATGCTGGAAGAGGCTGGAGGTCCTCCATTGGGGTGACTGGAAGCCTGGACCTTTTTGAAGGCTGAATAGGACCCAGGTGCAGAGAGAAGAGCTGGGGGCTGGGAGGGCGGAAGGAGATGCAGGGCACCGTGCAGCTGGCAAGAGGTGAGCTGGCAGCCTCCTGGGCCTGACCCGGAGTGTCTAGGCTCTGAAGAAACGTGGGGTCACGCAGATGAGGCGCAGATGAAGATTTTCAGTTCTTTCCAGTTTTTCTTTATTTGAGTGCATTTAGTTCAATGGCAATGAAGGTAATGACCAAACTGGTTGTAAACTTGCTTTTTTCGAACAGTGATTTCAGAGTCTGGTCTGAGGAGGGTAACAGGTCCCTTCAAAAGAATGTGCTTGCCTTTGGGCAGTTCGCTGACTTAAGGTCTCTATAAAAAGTAATGTTATAAAATGTGTGAAGTAGCAACTGGGTCTGGGATTTCTTTCGGCACCAGCTGCCTCCCCTGGCTCATCACAAGGAAGCCATGTTCTCCTCCTTGACCTCGACGAGCGTGAAGTACAGCTGTCCTGCTTAAGTGTCATTCTCAGTCCTCCAAGTGCTTCATGAAGCATCCCATGGGGCATAAATATCATCCATCAACCAAGGATAATGCAAAGGCCAAACGCAGCCCCGTAGCCGCTCTGCGGACAAGTCCAGGCGCAGGGTCAGCCTCTCGCTCTGCCTGCTCACACGTACCAACCATAAAATAATTTGCACATAAAATAGTATTTTCCAAACTTCTCCGATATCCCCAGGAAGGTCTGCCTATGGGAAAGGAAGCTGCTAAGTGTTGCATGGACACTGGGGGCTTTGGTTTAGTGTCTTTGTTAATGTCGACACTCTTATCCTTGTCACAGCTGTTTTTCCCACTCCAGACCAGTTAATATTTGTGCCTAATCTATCTTGGCTAATCTGCCTGGCTAAGAGCTTCGGACATGTTTTGCCTGGTATATTTAAAAACCGAGACTTGTCATCGGGAACTCATGCAGCATTTGTCCTCACACCTGTTTCCATCACATAAGATGCTGAAGCAGGATCCTGGAGCTTGAGAATTGCTCTTTAGTTATTAAAAAATCACAACATTCTCTCCCTCTCTCCCTCCCTTCCTGAGACCCCCACCACAGTATTGAGCAGGTGTGTCCGGTGGGGTTAGCCAGCAAGGCCTGGGGAGTCAGAGACAAATCATCTCCAAACCTCTGCCTTCAAGGAATGCAGACTCTAAGAGAGTTAGATCTGAATAAATAACTGTGCAGGCCAATGTCAGCTGTTATCCTGTCCTTTGAAATTCAGATGAGATCCATTCCAACCCATCCCTAACCCAGAGGCACCGACAGCCCTGAGCCCTTCCCAACCTCTCCAGAAGAGAGGAAGGCAGAGGGGGTGGGAGGCTGGCCAGGACTGGGCTCACCCTCTCTCTTCGCTTCTGGCTGCACCTTGCTGTTCCATACATGCTGTTCCTGCCCAAGCTGTGCCACGTGACCCTGTGCCGCCTGAGACCTTCACACACAGGACATCTGTTTGAGCCATAGGCCCCACTGTGAGTGTGGCGACGGGGTTTCACACAGTCCCTTACTCGCCCCCTCCCTTCGCACATACCAAGCTTCCCCATTGCTCAGCTCTCCACCCTGGAGCACAGAAGAGAGACGCTTGGTGGAATCGTTGGAAGTGAGGGAAGAAATGAAGCAGGAGGGGAGAGCAGGCACTGTCCAGACGGGCGGCACGTGCAGGGCAGTGAGGCGGCTTCCTTTCCTACAGTCAGGCCAAACCCTCATACGTCCGTGCTATCAAAGAGCTGCAGGGACTGAAATTCTCTCTTCTTTCCCCTCTGGCCCCTGTAAAGGGAAGGGAACACTGTAAAGGTTCATCGATACTGAAACATGTCACTTCTTTCAGAAAGCAATCATGGTCATTTACAATTTGCAATTAACCCTTTACACAAGTTACATTACACCGACCCTGCACAGCTGGTTCATAGTCCGTCCCGGGCTGGCCTCACATCCAGCTGCTGTGCTCTCATGCAGTGGGCACTGGCTTCTTTACTTCCCTCTGAAACCATGACTCTAAAAAGGAAATAATAGCAATGCTCCACATCACAGGGTCAGGCTTCAAAGGCTACTGGAAAATTCACTCCTAAATAAAATGTAGATAATATTGAATAGTACATAATCCTATCATTGTAAAAACACTGTGTTGTTGAGTCAGCCAATAAATACTCATTCACCTCTTAACAATAGTCAAAGTAATGTTAAGTTAAAAGAGTCTTGTTTCATAGGAATTAACATTCTTAAAGAAACCTGTTTTCTGAAGTTAATCTTCTTATAGATCAAAATGACAATTAAAAAGTCAAAGGAGAGAAATTGAGAACTGGGTTGTTTGCATTACCAGTTCTCTAATATCCATACAGTGAGGGCCATTTAAGAAAGCCCTGGCAACGGAAATGCACATGGTTTCCTAGTCTTATGTTAGCCTTCAGATTCAAACCCGTTCTAGAACTGATGGAGGGCTCAGCACCGCATTCACGGTTGTCTTTTCACATAGTCCTGCTTACCCCAAAGTGCAAATATTTTCATGACTAAAATGGCCAAACTGAGGAAAATTAAGGTCTTAGGAATACATCTTATTAAAGTGGGTTGTAATTCCAAATTATGGTATGTTATTTCTAAAGATGGCCATCACCTGTTTCTTCCTTCTCTGCACCTACATGCCATTTCCACATCAAGAGATGACGTCAGATTTCCCTTCCTTTGAATTTGGGCTTACCAGAAGTTTTTGCTTGACCAGTAGACTAAGGGAGAAATGAAATCGCAGCATGTCCAAGGCCATCACCGCCTCGCAGCCCCCGGCACTGTGGAATGATCCTCCTGGTTTGCCCTTGGAATCCAGCTGCAGTGTTGTGGGACAGACGTCCAAACGCATTGAAAGACCTCATGCAGAAGCTCCAGGAAACCCTGTGGGCTGAATTTCAGCCAACACTGGCCATGTGACTCAGCTGTCTCGGCTGTTGATCCCATTTGAGTCTTTGGACACCCCCGGCCTGCGACGTCTGACAGCCCCACACGGGAGACCGTGAGCGGGAACCATCCAGTAGAGCCGCAGCAGATAATAAATGGTTGTTTTCAGCCACTCAGTTTTAGGATGGTTTGTAATGGAGTGATAAATAAGAACAGAAATAAGAATGTTTGAAAATTAACTTGTCCTTCTTTTCTAAACTCTTTGCATAGTCTTTCTGAGCCAAGGCCTTTGCTAGGTGCTAGGGATTCAAAGATGAATGAGATACAAGATGTAAGGCGGGATATGTTTGGATGATTTAACATCTAGATGGGATGAGAGATAAATGAACAGAAGAATATTGCACAGTATTGCTAAGTGCCGTCTGAAAAGGTGTGAATTCTGTGGGATCACATGGCCTTGGGAAAATAAGACTTTGGAAGGTGATGAGCAAAGGGGGAATTGAGGGGCTCAGGTAGAGGGGCTCACCTGAGCCCCAGCACGGGGGGCAGACGGCATGGGGAGCCTGCCTGGAGCTGCACATAGTGCAGGAAGGCTGTGGGGGCCAAGTGGTCAGACTGCGGTTGGCAGTGTGTGCTACAGCGCCCTGGTGCGCTGCTAAAGGGGCATGGGTGTTACTCCTCTGTGTCAAACGCTTGCCATGCTGGCCCATTTCCTTTTTTTTAATTTTTTTTATTAAGGTATTATTGATATACATTCTTATGAAGGTTTCACATGAAAAAACAATGTGGTGACTACATTTACCCATATTATCAAGTCCCCACCCACACCCCAATGCAGTCACTGCCCATCAGTGTAGTAAGATGCCACAGATTCACTATTTGCCTTCTCTGTGCTACACTGTTTTCCCCGTGATCCCCCACACCATGTGTACTAAACATAATACCCCTCAATCCCCTTCTCCCTCCCTCCCCACCCGCCCTCCCACACCCCTCCCCTTTGGTAACCACTAGTTCCTTCTTGGAGTCTCTGAGTCTGCTGCTGTTTTGTTCCTTCAATTTTGCTGTGTTGTTATACTCCACAAATGAGGGAAATCATTTGGCACTTGTCTTTCTCCGCCTGGCTTATTTCACTGAGCATAATATCCTCCAGCTCCATCCATGTTGTTGCAAATGGTAGGATTTGTTTCTTTCTTATGGTCGAATAGTATTCCATTGTGTATATGTACCACCTCTTCTTTATCCATTCATCTACCAATGGACACTTAGGCTGCTTCCATATCTTGGTTATTGTAAATAGTGCTGCAATAAACATAGGGGTGCATATGTCTTTTTGAATCTGAGAAGTTGTATTCTTTGGGTAAATTCCAAGGACTGGGATTCCCGGGTCAAATGGTATTTCTATTTTTAGTTTTTTGAGGAACCTCCATATTGCTTTCCACAATGGTTGAACTAGCTTACATTCCCACCAGCAGTGTAGGAGGGTTCCCCTTTCTCCACATCCTCACCAGCATCTGTTGTTCTTAGTCTTTTGGATGTTGGCCATCCTTACTGGTGTGAGGTGATATGATATCTCATTGTGGTTTTAATCTGCATTTCTCTGATGATTAGTGATGTGGAGCATCTTTTCATGTGTCTGTTGGCCATCTGAATTTCTTCTTTGGAGAACTGTCTCTTCATATATCCTCTGCCCATTTTTTGATCGGGTTATTTGCTTTTTGGGTGTTGAGGTGTGTAAGTTCTTTATATATTTTGGATGTTAACCCCTTGTCGGATATGTCATTTACAAATATATTCTCCTATACTGTAGGATGCCTTTTTGTTCTGTTGATGGTGTCCTTTTTTTTTCAAGTACAATTTTTTAATAAAGATAATTACAAAAGATGGAAAAATCAGCTCAGAAAGGCCAATTACTTCTTCAATAGATCACCTCTTTGACATAATAACTCACATCCAATTTTAAATACTATCACATAAAGCATGGTGGAGGAAAAGAAATTTTGCTTCATAATTAGAAAACTCAAAATAAAACTTGCCAAGAAAAACAAAAACAAAAAGCCATTTTGAAAATAAATACAGTTCAGGCCAAAGGAGTAGAAACTTTTCGTTTGATGTAGTCCCATGAGTTCATTTTTGCTTTTGTTTCCCTTGCTTGAGGACATGCGTTCAGGAAGAAGTTGCTCATGTTTATTTATATTCAGGAGATTTTTGTCTATGTTTTCTTCTAAGAGTTTTATGGTTTCATGACTTACATTCAAGTCCTTCATCCATTTCGAGTTTACTTTTGTGTATGGGGTTAAACAATAATCCAGTTTCATTCTCTTGCATGTAGCTGTCCAGTTTTGCCAACACCAGCTGTTGAAGAGGCTGTCATTTCCCCATTGTATGTCCATGGCTTCTTTATCATATATTAATTGACCATATATGCTTGGGTTTATATCAGGGCTCTCTAGTCTGTTCCATTGGTCTATGGGTCTGTTCTTGTGCTGGTATCAAATTGTCTTGAGTACTGTGGCTTTGTAGTAAAGCTTGAACTTGGGGAGCATAACCTCCCCCCCACCAGCTTTATTCTTCCTTCTCAGGATTGCTTTGGCTATTCAGGGTCTTTTGTGGTTCCATATGAATTTTAGAACAATTTTCTCTAGTTCACTGAAGAATGCTGTTGGTATTTTGATAGGACTTGCATTGAATCTGTAGATTGCTTTAGGCAGGATGGCCATTTTGACAATATTAATTCTTCCTATCCATGAGCATGGGATGTGTTTCCATTTATTGGTATCTTCTTTAATTTCTCTCATGAGTGTCTTGTAGTTTTCAGAGTATAGGTCTTTCACTTTCTTGGTTAGGTTTATTCCTAGGTATTTTATTCTTTTTGATGCAACTGTGAATGGAATTGTTTTCCTGATTTCTCTCTCTGCTAGTTCATTGTTAGTGTATAGGAATGCCACAGATTTCTGCATATTAATTTTGTATCCTGCAACTTTGCTGAATTCAGATATTAGATCTAGTAGTTTGGAGTGGATTCTTTAGGGTTTTTTATGTACAATATCATGTCATCTGCAAACAGGGACAGTTTAACTTCTTCCTTGCCAATCTGGATGCCTTTTATTTCTTTGTGTTGTCTAATTGCTGTGGCTAGGACCTCCAGTACTATGATGAACAACAGTGGAGAGAGTGGGCATCCTTGTCTTGTTCCCAATCTTAAAGAAAAAACTTTCAGCTTCTCGCTGTTAAGTATAATGTTGGCTGTGAGTTTGTCATATGTGGCCTTTATTCTGTTGAGGTACTTGGCATCTATACCCATTTTGTTGAGAGTTTTTTTTATCATGAATGGATGTTGAATTTTGTCAAATGCTTTTTCAGCTTCTATGGAGATGATCGTGGTTTTTGTCCTTCTTTTTGTTGATGTGGTGGATGATGTTGATGGATTTTCGAATGTTGTACCATCCTTTCATCCCTGGAATAAATCCTACTTGATCATGATGGATGATCTTTTTCATGTATTTTTGAATTCTGTTTGCTAATATTTTGTTGAGTATTTTTACATCTATGTTCATCTGGGATATTGGTCTGTAATTTTCTTTTTTTGTAGTGTCTTTGCCTGGTTTTGGTATTAGAGTGATGCTGGCCTCATAGAATGAGTTTGGAAGTATTCCCTCTTCTTCTACTCCTTGGAAAACTTTAAGGAGGATGGGTATTAGGTCTTCACTAAATGTTTGATAAAATTCAGTGGTGAAGCCATCTGGTTCAGGCGTTTTGTTCTTAGGTAGGTTTTTGATTACCAGTTCAATTTTGTTGCTGGTAATTGGTCTGTTGAGATTTTCTGTTTCTTTCTGGGTCAGCCTTGGAAGGTTGTATTTTTCTAGAAAGTTGTCCATTTCTTCTAGGTTATCCAGTTTGTTAGCATATAATTTTTCATAGTATTCTCTAATAATTTTTTGTATTTCTGTGGTGTCCGTAGTGATTTTTCCTTTCTCATTTCTGATTCTGTTTATGTGAATAGACTCTCTTTTTTTTCTTGATAAGTTTGGCTAGGGGTTTATCTATTTTGTTTATTTTCTCAAAGAACCAGCTCTTGCTTTCATTGATTCTTTCCATTGTTTTACTTTTCTTGATTCTATTTCTTTCTGCTCTAATCTTTATTATGTCCCTCCTTCTATTGACTTTGGGCCTCATTTGTTCTTCTTTTTCTAGTTTTGTTAATTGTGAGTTTAGACTGCTCATATGGGATTGTTCTTCTTTCCCGAGGTAGGCCTGTATTGCAATATACTTTCCTCTTAACACAGCCTTCGCTACGTCCCACAGATTTTGCGGTGTTGAATTATTGCTGTCATTTGTCTCCATATATTGCTTGATCTCTGTTTTTATTTGGTCATTGATCCATTGGTTATTTAGGAGCGTGTTGTGAAGCCTCCATGTGTTTGTGGGATTTTTCACTTTGTGTAATTTATTTCTAGTTTCATACCTTTGTGGTCTGAGAAACTGGTTGGTACAATTTCAATCTTCTTGAATTTACCAAGGCTCTTTTTGTGGCCTAGTATATGATCTATTCTTGAAAATGTTCCATGTGCACTTGAGAAGAATGTGTGTGCTGCTGCTTTTGGGTGTAGAGTTCTGTAGATGTCTGTTAGGTCCACCTGTTCTAATGTGTTGTTCAGTACCTCTCTCTCCTTACTTATTTTCTGTCTGGTTGATCTGTCCTTCAGAGAGAGTGGTGTGTTGAAGTCTCCTAGAATGAATGCAGTGCATTCTATTTCTCCTTTTAATTCTGTTAGTATTTGTTTCACATATGTAGGTGCTCCTGTGTTGGGCACATAGATATTTATAATGATTATATCTTCTTGTTGGATTGACCCTTTTATCAGGATGTAATGCCCTTCTTTGTCTCTTATGACTTTCTTTGTTTTTAAGTCTATTTTGTCTGATATAAGTACTGCAACTCCTGCTTTTTTCTCCCTATTAGTTCCATGAAATATCTTTTTCCATCTCTTCACTTTTAGTCTGTGTATGTCTTTGGGTTTAAAGTGCGTCTCTTGTAGGCAGCCTATAGATGGGTCTTGTTTTTTTTATCCATTCAGTGACTCTATGTCTTTTGATTGGTGCATTCAGTCCATTTACATTTAGGGTGATTATCAATAGGTATGTACTTATTGGCATTGCAGGCTTTAGATTCGTGGTTACCAAAGGTTCAAGTTAACTTCCTTACTATCTAAGAGTCTAACTTAACTCACTTAATATGCTATTACAAACACAATCTAAAGGTTCTTTTTCTTCTTCTTCCTTTTTCTTCTTCCTCCATTCTTTATATATTAGGTATCATATTCTGTATGCTTTGTCTATCCCTTGATTGACTTTGGAGATAGTTTAATTTTGCATTTGCTTAGTAATTAGCTGTTCTACTTTCTTTACTGTGGTTTTATTACCTCTGGTGACATCTATTAAACCTTAGGAACACTTTCATCTATAGCAGTCCCTCCAAAATACACTGTAGAGATGGTTTGTGGGAGGTAAATTCTCTCAGCTTTTGCTTATCTGGAAATTGTTTAATTCCTTCTTCAAATTTAAATGATAATATTGCCAGAGAAGGTATTCTTGGTTCAAGGCCCTTCTGCTTCATTGCATTAGATACATCATGCCACTCCCTTCTGACCTGTAAGGTTTCTGTTGAGAAGTCTGATGATAGCCTGATGGGCTTTTCTTTGTATAGGATCTTATTTCTCTCTCTGGCTGCTTTTAATAGTCTGTCCTTATCCTTGATCTTTGCCATTTTAATTACTATATGTGTTGGTGTTGTCTTCCTTGGGTCCCTTGTGTTGGGAGATCTGTGCATCTCCATGGCCTGAGAGACTATCTCCTCCCCCAGATTGGGGAAGTTTTCAGCAATTACCTCATCAAAGACACTTTCTATCCCTTTTCTCTTTTCTTCTGGTACCCTTATAATGCGAATATTGTTCCGTTTGGATTGGTCACACAGTTCTCTCAATATTCTTTCATTCTTAGAGATTCATTTTTCTCTCTGTGCCTCAGCTTCTTTGTATTCCTCTTCTCTAGTTTTTATTTCATTTATTGTCTCCTCCACTGTATCCAATCTGCTTTTAACACCGTCCATTGTGTTCCTCAAGGATTGGATCTCTGACCGGAATTCATTCCTGAGTTCTTGAATATCTTTCCATACCTCCATGAGCATGTTAATGATTTTTATTTTGAACTCCCTTTCAGGGAGAGTCATGAGGTCGATGTCATTTAAATCTTTCTTAGGAGTTGTATTAATAATTTTACTCTGAACCAGATTCCTTTGGTGTTTCATATTTGTATATGGTGCCCTCTGGTGCCCAGAAGATCTACTCCCTGGAGCTGCTCAGCCCCTGAAGCAATGTCAGGAGTCACAGGGGAGTGGTATTGGTGCCTGGGGGGAGGAAAGAGCTGTTTCCTGCTACCCGACTGGTATGCCTGTCTCCACTGCCTGAACCAGTGGGCCAAGCACACAGGTATAAGCCTCTATGCTTTGTGTTTGTAGTTGCTGTAGACAAATCTTCCCTCTGGCTGGGCTAATGCCAGGGTAGGGTTTGCCGGTTTGTGAGCCAGGTGGGGCTGGCCGGGAGAAAGGTGCAGTAGGCTGCATATCATGGAGGGGGTCCTTGGAGCTGGGTAGCCAGCCAGGGAGCTGGAGCACCTGAAGATCATCTAAGGAGGAAGATTTCTTTTTCCTCCTTAAATATGAGAGTCTATTTGACAAAGTTCCCAACCTGCTGGGAAGATTGCCTACCTGTCCTCTCTCCTGAGCAGTAAGCGCTGTGCAGTCCTTGCCCCTTTAGCAGCCCTCTTGCTAAGGGCTTCCCTGTTAGGAAGTCTCTCAGACTGCCCACCTTTCTTTTGTCCCAGAGCAGCTGGATACAGATCCCTGCTTTCCACAAGTGACTGGAATCTTAGTCTTTCCAGGAATTCGGCCTGTCTTAGCTTTCCAACCCTGTAATCATGAGATTATCATGCAAGCACCATGATATGTAGGTTTGTGGTCCCAGAGCAGATCTCCAGAGTTAGGTATTCAGCAGTCCCAGGTCTCCACCCCTCCCTGCTCAGTTTCTTTTCCTCCCACCAGTGAGCTGGGTGGGGTGAAAGGGCTTGAGCCCTGCCAGGCCACAGCTTTGGTACGTTACCCTGTTCCGTGAGGTCTGCTCTTGTCTCCAGGTGTGTGCAGTCTGGCGCAGTCCTCTTTCCTGTTGCTCTTTCAGGATTAGTTGTATTAATTATATTTTCGTATTATATGCGGTTTTAGGAGGAAGCCTGTGTCTTACCTCTCACACCGCCATCTTTAATCACTTCCCCCCATTTACTTTTTATTTAATCTTATTTTCCTTCAATAATTATATAAAAATCAAACTCCTCTTGTGTTTGTATTAAAGGGTTCTGAGAACAGGCAGCGAGTCACATTATCCAACTGATAATTCAGGAAGACGGGATTACAAATAGATCGGGGGCATGGTGAGGGAGGCGAGATCACACTGGAGAGACTATTTAGGAGTCTGTTCCGGGAACGTAGGCCTGACAGAGGAAATGAGGCTGGAATGAACGGGATGCATTCAGGATATGCTAAGCAGGTAGAACTTGGCTGGTGAGTTTGTAAGGTGGAGGAGAGGGGGAGTCCCAGGTTTCTAACTTGAGCAAGTGAGTAGACCATGCGTCCCCCACAGAGGTGCGGTGAGGACAGGACGAACGGTTCTGAAGGCAGATGACACAAAGCATCGTCACATGACGTGGGGTGACGGGAAGCTGGCGGGCGCCCCGGGGGCTGGGAGAGGAATCTGGATGGGAGGTCGGGATTGGGAGCTGAACGATTCATAGGAAAAGCTTGAAGCCAAAGGTGTGAACAAGCTCTGAGGAAAATGGGCAAAATGTTAATGGAGGTTAAGCCTGGAGTTTTGCAGCATGGCAGTATTTAAGGGAAAGTTAGAAGAAACCTATAATGGGGATCAGGGAAGGAGTAGACAGAGAGGCATGAGAAAGTCAAGTAAAAAACCAAGGGTAAGAGAGGGACAAGAAGGAAAGTGGCTGGTGGCCTCAGATGCTACAGAGAGGAAACGGAAATGTGCCGTGAGGAGGACGTTCATGGTCTTGGCTAAATCAGGCTCAGCGGATTCGTAAAGGCAGAAGAGAAGACCTGGTGCATTCAGGACAGAACGCAGTGAGGAGGGGAGTTCAATAAACAGAGACTAATCTAGAAAGTGGAAGAAGAATATTCTTTTAATGTCTATTGATTTTTATTTTTGACTTTGGGAGCTAGTGTGATTTTAGAAGGATCATAGGCTTAAAGGCCAGACAGAGCTGGGGCTGAGTCTTGCTAACAATGTACACTAGCTGTGTGACATTTAGTGACTAACTTAATTAACCTTTCTGAGTTGCCATTTCTTCCCCTCTCTACTGTCTCCCAGAGTTAAGAGAATGAACTCACGTCAGTAAGAGATTTGACGCAGACCAGATGATTGATAGGTGTCCTCTTTCTGGCTTTCTGGATCGTTCTTTCTCCCCCAGCCCTGTTTACCCGGGCCAATTCCTTCCAAGAGCTTGGCTGCTGACCTTTTCTATTCCCCCTAATCCACTGACTCCTCTTCATTTGTCCTGTCTCCTGCCTGCCACAACCTCGACATGAATACATCACAGCTCCCCGAAAACGCTTTGCTTTCCTAGAATTTTGACTTCCAGCGGTTTAGCTCAGAAAGATCCCAGAGAAACAGGAGTGGGAGGGGGAACTGTTTTCTACTGGATGGTTTTAAGAATGGAATCCTGGAGACAGACAGACAGAAAGTGATCAAGGAGAAGAAAACAGAGAGGACGAACACCAGAGCCCAGAGCAGACAGCGTAACAGCAGCATGCAGAGCGGGGCAGGGCCCTGTGCGCTTCCCTGAGGCTACGTGGTACCTTCTTACAGTGTCTTTGTGTTCTTACCGCCTTCCTGAAGTTACCTGTTCTCTGAATCCAGAAGCAAAATCTTTTAATGATTAAACTCTGATGGTCTGTCACACGATCTTCATATTTTTCCATCAAAGTATGATCCATCTTTTAAATTTCTCCTACTTGCCAGACTTTTCATATGTTCTCTCCTGTCCAGGCCTGCAGCCAAGAAAATCTGGGACTCTGCCGATGCTTCCAGAACAGAGAAGCATGTGGCCCTCAGGTGAATGGTGTTCCCCTGGGATTGCGCCACGGCTGCCCTGAGCCTGGGGGAGGCGAGGCTGGGTCTTCAGAGACCTGGGACCCTGATGTCCTCAGAGCTGCCAGACCTGAGTGGCTCCTCAGCCTTCTCCTGTTAATGGCGGTTCTGGGCAACTCTGCAGTGACCGAAGAAAACGATGTTTGTAATCTGTATGACAAGACCCTCAGAACAAGTAGCTCACAAAAGGAGAACTATACACGGCAAGTGAACCTAGGAGAGGATGTTCCGCCTCTGGTAATGAAAGTATGCTCCTGAAAACAGCAAGGAGGAGCCGTTTGGAAAGACAGGACTCTGACAGCAAACGTGATAACCAGTGTGGGTGTGAAGGTGAGGGGAGCCTGCAAGAGATCAGGCCTGAATGCAGAAGCTGGCCGTCCTGGGCAGTGTGACCATGGGCGACTGTCTCTTTGCTTTCTTATGCACGTCGGAACGCCTTCCTATCTGGCCCCACCCCTCCAACAGACCCCTCCCATAAAAGGCATGTGTTGGATGGGGAAAATAAAAAAGGTCAATGACCTAATATGATGTGTGCTTAAAACGTTTCAATGAACAAGAGTAAATATACACAAAAGTAGTGAGAATATGGTTATCCCTCTGAGAAGCCATCTGTAGATTCAGCAGTCAATATTTTTCCTCCCTCCCTCTCTCCCTCCCTTCCTCCCTCCCTCCATTCTTCCTTTTCTTTTTTCTTTTCTCTTTCACCACATTATTTTAAAGCAAATTTCTATCATCGTGTTATCTTAACCCTAAATACTTCCCCACATATTTCTTGTCAAAGAGACATGTTCTTACATAACCATAGTTCTATTATCATGCCTGACAAAATTAACAAAAATTCAGTAATAACATCTAATTCTAAATGTGCCTAACATCTCCACAATTATCTAAAAAAAAAAAGACTTTACAATCAATTTATTTGAATCAGGACCCAAATGAGGTCCAGTCATTGCATTTGATCGGAATGCCTTTTAAGTCCCTTTTAATTTGCGACCGACCGGCCCCTCCCCCCGCTTTTTTTCTGTTCCTCGACATGGTCAGTAAACCAGGTTGGTCGTCCTGTAGACATTGTCCCAGATTCTGGATTTGTTCATTTGTTTTCCTACTGCCCTGCAAACTAAAGGTTAGACCCAAATCTTAACTAAATTCAGGTTTAACATTTCTTGGCCAGGACATTTCATGAGCGGTGCCGTGTATTTCTCACGCATTCCATCATGAGGCTCACACGCCCTGGTCGTCTCATTCAGAGACGTGCGACATGGTTCAGTGGGTTCACGTGGGGAGGGCGGGCTTCCCCTCGCGCCTCCGTCATCCCCTCCTAACGGCTTAGCATCTCTGATGATCACCGCCCGAACCAATGATTTCGTTAGTGGTTTTAAACGGTGATGCTCTGATTTTATTAAACCTTCCACATTTAACAATGATAATTCTTCTTGAAAGAAAAACATTACCTTATCCACAAGGGCTTTTTTGATGATCCTGAAAGGTAGTCATGCAGGACAGGGAGGATACATGCACAGTCCCTGATTTTGTCTGCTTAGAGTCCTAATGCAGTGACGAGTCAGGGGACAAGGCGTATCCAGGCGCCCAGACTGTGGTCTCTAAACAACGTTGCCCAGTGGGAGGAACCGGGGCTTAGTGGAGAAAGGGATGACTCCAAGTCTGCGGCTGGAAATGAACAAAATAGTGATAAGCTTGGTGGTGTCACTGAGCTGTAGTAAAACATGGGGCAGCGTCACACACCCGGCCAGGAGCCAGTCTGAGGGGGCTTCCGCAGCTGCCCTATGGGCACCCTGGGAACTAAAACTGTACTCCATTTGACTGACTCATTGAACGTATTTTGAAAGTCTGTGAGCTCGTAGTCATACAGACAAAATATAAAAGCAGGTGACGAGCCACAAAACTAGCAGCCAAAAGAAACAAAAGGTTGGTAGCCATGCGACAAAGCACGGCACCAGCTCCTCACCCAGAAATGAAGTTAGAGAGAAGGAGAAAGCAACTCAAAGAGAAAGAATGATGGTTTTAAAAGATCTGCATGGCTGTGGTGTGAAGAGAAGGTTGTAGGAAGATAAGGGTGGAAACAAGGAGACTTGCCCTGAAATGCAGGGACCATGCACCCTGCCCGTCATGCAGGGATGGAAGAGCCGCTGCTGGGCTCCTGGAGCTCACATCCCTCGTGGGCAGATGGCCTTTTAACCAGATGGTTGCAGTCGAGTGGGACATGTATACTACCAGGGGGACATGTATTCCAGATACTAGGGGCAGCACTTCTGGAACACACACGACAGCATACGAAGCTAGCCTTGGGAGCGCTAATCCAGAGGAGACAACATCTATGCTGACCGTTATAGACTGAGTCAGAAGTAGAAAACTGCCCTGTCTCCCACCAGCCCCAGAGCCAGCTGGAGCTGGATGGAGCTGAGGCAGAGCCGGCTCAGGACCTGGACAGGATTCACCTGGCAGAAGGAGGAAGGGATTGCGGAGCCCGGCAGGAAGGGACTGGGGAAGAGGCTGAAATTTCACCCAGCCTGGCCACGTCTCTTGCGCCGTATCTGCATCTCTGTGTTAGGTGATCATTGCTTGCAGCTGGGCACAAGGTGCTTGTCGAGCGCGATGCAGCAGGACCATGAGGAGGCGTGGGGAGGCAGGGGGAAGGGCAAGGCCCAGCTGTGCTCTGTGGAGGAGGATTACGCCGTGGGGCTGAGCATGCAGGGGAACTGAGGTGCTGAACTTAGGAGCTTAGATGGGCTCTGGGGTCCAGGCGAAAGCCTGAAGCAGTGGAGATGACACGAACGCTGAGGATGCAACAGCCACCAACAGGCAACTAGACGGACAGAGTGAGACGCAGTGGATGTGGGCTGGGGAGTCTGGGAAGAGGACGCCAGAGGAGCCCCTCCCAGGAGTCAGGGTCCTGCAAGCATCTCACCTCCTCCCGATGGATGGAGCGGACCTGCCCGGCGGGGGTGAGTTATAGCCATGGCCCTTCATGTGCAGGAGTACTGAGAGGAGTTAGAGCCCAGGGCCAAGCTGAAGCGGAGGGCTCATGCAAATATTTCTAACAGCAATTAACAATAACATTCAGTTCTGGCAGGAGTGTGGCAAACTGGTCCTTTCACATACTACCATTGAGAGTAAATGCATGCACGCTTCCCGGATATCAATTTAACAGTGCATTTAAGACCCTCAAACTGTTCTTAACTTTCGGTCTAATAATTATGTCTTTGAAAAATCTTTCATAAGGAAAAAAAAATCCAAAAAATGCACGAGTATATTCACAAAGTCTATCGGAGTATTATTCAGAGACAATATAGAGAAAAACTGAAAACAATATACATTTCCACCAATAGGGGAATGATTATTTAAGGGTGGCATGGTTATAAATAGAATTAAATGTTTATAAAGCTTTAGTAACATGGGACACGTTTGTTTGAAATTAACTTAGAAAGTTGAAAATAAGGTGTGTGTATTTTTTAGCTTTTAAAATCATATAGAAAAGTAGTTAAAAGGAGGAAAATACAGCAAAATTATCTGTAATCTGTGTGTCTTACTTTTAGGAGCTTTATGGAGGTATAATTTATATTCAATACAATTCACTTATTTAAATGTATACGTTGATGAGTTTTGACAGACGTTTTGTTTGTACCCATAACCACTACCACCATCAAGGTGCAGAATATTTCAGTTGCCCTAAGGGTTTTCTTGCGCCCTTTGCCTTCCCTCCCTGACTGCCTGGCCCCTCGCAGCTGCTTTCCACTTGCTGTCCCTGTGGTTTGCCTTTCCTAACATGTCATGCAAACAGAAGCTATACTATGTGGGCTTCTGTGTCTGGCCTAATGCTTTGGGACTCTCCTCTGTTGTTGCTGTATCGGGACTTTGCCCCTCCGTGTATTCCATCGCACAGACATACAATTTGGTTTTCCATTTGCCAGTTTTTGGACAGTGGGGTTGTTTCAAGTTTCTTACTATCACGAATAACCACTATGAACGTTTTTGTAGAGGTCATTGAACATATTTTTCATTTCTCTCGGGTAAATTTGTAGAAATGGAATTAGTAGATTATTTGGTGTTAACTTTATAAGGAAGTACGAAATCTTCAAAGCGGTGGTACCTTTAGTGATGTGTGAGAGTTCTGGTTGTTCCACATCCTGTCAGCACTTGCAATTATTGTTTAATTTCAGCCATTCTAGTGGGTTCAAAGTGGTAATGATATTATTTTTCATACTAACAATGTTGAGCATGTTTTCATACACATATGCAATCTGTATATCTTCTTTGGTGAAAAGTCTATTCAGATCTTATTCCCCATCCGCCCCGTGCCCCATTTACTGGGTTGTCTTGTTCTTACACTTTAAGTGCTCTTTATATATTCTGGATATGTAAATTTATTTATTGAATATGTCTTTGGCAAATATTTCCCCAAGTCTGTGACTTTTCATTTTAACAGTATCCTTTCAAGAAGGAAACTTTGACATTTTGATGAAATCAATTTATCGATTTTCTTCTTATAGTTCATGCTTTTTGGGTCCTGTTCAGAAATCTTTGCCTAACTCCAAATTACCAAATTTTCTCCTTTATCTTCTTCTAGAAATTTTATAGTTTTATCTCTTACATTTATATCTATACCCTATTTCAAATGAATTTTTGCATATTGAATGAGGTAAGAGTTTTGTATGTGCCTTTTTATCATCTGAGGATGTTGCCTCTTCATTTTTTTAAATCATGTGTGAGTGTTGGATTTTATCAAACATGTTTTCTGTAATAGCTGAGGTGATCATTTATTTGTCTTATCTTTTTTTTACCTATTAACATGGTAAATCACATTTATTGCTTTTTGAATATTAAAGTAACCTTGCATTCCTGAACTAAACTCCATTTTTCCTGATGTGTTGTCTTTTAAATGTGTTTAACAATTTCATGGGCCAAAATGTTGAAGATTTTTCCATCTACGTTATGAAGGGCATCCATTTGTAGTTTCCTTTCTCAGCATATTTTTCTGGTTTTGCTTTTAAGGTAATATTGGCCTCTTAAAATGAGTTGAGAAGTGTTCCCTCTTTTATTTTCTGTAATAGTTTGTGTAAAGTTGACATTATTTCTTCAATGTTTGGCAGAATCAAACCATGAAATCATATGAGCCTGAATTTTTCTTTGGGGGAAGATTTTCAATTATCAGTTCAGTTTCCCTCATAGGTAAAAAGGCTATTTACGTTATCTTTTTTGCTCTCGAGCTAGCTAGTTTGCTTTATTCAAGAATTTTTTTTTCCATTTTATCTACGTTGCTGAATTGATTGGCATCAAGCTGTTTATATTTCCTTATTATGCTTATAATGTCTGTAGGAGCTGTAGTGATGTTTCCTCTCTCATTGCTGATACTGTCAAGTCGTACCTGTTTCCTGATCAGTTTGGCTGCAGGTTTTATTGATTTCAA
The DNA here is from genome assembly GCA_029783875.1 of Phataginus tricuspis. NCBI lineage: Eukaryota > Metazoa > Chordata > Mammalia > Pholidota > Manidae > Phataginus > Phataginus tricuspis. The sequence continues at coordinate 28,072,752 of JAQQAC010002701.1, read as the reverse complement.
TGTTTTTATCTATTTTTCTATTTTCCATTATTTCTGTTCTTTATTATTTTATTCCTTATGCTTACTTTGGGTTTAATTTGCATTATTTTAATCAGAAAAAAAATCAATTAAAAACCCCAAATATGACATGCAAGACACACTAAAACTGTCCCTTTTTAGTATTAAAGTAAAATGTTTCGGTTTGAATAGAGGACTAGATACTCTCTCATTCTTCAAGGACTACTAGCAGTTGAATTAAATCACATAAGTCACTTTTTGCCTTCCTATAGAAAAACAGTTGCTGGAGAAGCACGGCATGGGGGCCAGGAAAGATAATTTATTTTACTTTCTTGTATCAGTTTTTGTGCTGCATATGCTCAACATCACTCATAAAACACTTTGCTTTTTCTCAGTTTAGAAAAAAGAATGTCAGGGAACAATCTTTATTACTCTCCTCCTGAGACTGTCTTGACAAACACTGGCGAACAATTGTGAAGCGCTGTGTGAATACAGCTTCCGAGTGTAATCGCCAATATGTTGATCAAGAATTCATCAAGAGCGTCCACATACTGACACTGAGAGTCTCTGATTCACCTAAGAATGATTATGCTGCATGACTGAGCTGTTGTCCTCATCACTAAAGCAGCCAGTGTTCATAGAATGTCTGTCTGTGCAGGACACCGGGCTGGCAAAGAGGCCTCCCACCCCCAAATTATTCATATTTTCATTGGGGACCCAAAGCATACATAAAAAGATAAGTGGTCCAGGTTGTCAAAAGCTCAGTGCCAGATGAGTGGTACAGAGCTTTAGACATTCAAAGGGTCACAGGATATAAGGGCTGTGGTCATAGATCAGGACCTCAGGGGAGCATTTAACAAGGGAGATGAAATTTATTTTGACTTTGAAAGTCCAACAAACAGAAAAAAGGAAAAGAAGCATAAATCCACCTGGAAGGCTCAGAGTAAGCAAATATGCAGAGGAAGGAGGGCTTCTAATGTACTTTCAAAATAAGCCGAACAGCCCTGCTTTTTAACAGCAGAGGGAAAGATTGGAGAAAAATCATCGACCCATAATATGCATTTTATGTGAAATGTTGCATGTACTCTGCACATAATTCTGAGCTCACCGTGCCTTTGTTGGGGTGTAGGGATTGTGACACTGATCTGACGGCAGAGAAAGCTGAGGCTCGGAGAGGCAAAGAGCTTGTCCAGATTCAGAGTTAAGGCAGCACCTCCAGTCTTTCAACTCAACTCCAAGCCATAGTCAGATTGGCCAGAACCTGGGAAAGCAACCTAGAGGGATTTGGGTTACTGTGTGAACAGTGCAGGCATACTGCAGGTCTGAATGCATGGGGCACATGCGTGTGAAGGGTGCCAGGAGGGAAGTCGGGCAGGATTTTGTAAGATGAATTAGAGAGGCGATGTGGGGGCAGGGAGAATTGTGCGATAGCTCAGGAGAAGACACTTAAGGCAGAATGGAAGCGGTAAGAATGGAATGAAAAGGTGTAAAACACTTTCCTAAGTGAATCAGAAAGATAAGGTCTCAACACCTTTTACAACATAGACATTTTGTTGATCTTAAATAAAGGGAAAAGTAGGGAGGATCTTGTCTGTGCAGATAAGAAGCATGAGAGAGAAGGAAGAATAGAACATTCAAATACTTTAAGATTGAGTGACCGAGACAATGAGAGAAGCAGAGAAATCTGGCAGGGATGGGCTGGCTGGGGAAGAAAAAGAAAATGTTTAATTTGGAGGAAGTTGACTTTGAAAAGCAGGCAAAGCATCCAGGCAGAGACACCTGCCCGGGCACAGGAATCAATATAGTGCTGGAATTTTCAGGTGACCGTGAACGGAGTATATTAAGTAGAGGTCAAAGTTAAGCATGATTCTTTTTGGAATTTTCCTATTATAGCTGATTCTTTCCAAAGGATTGATTCTTCCTTGAATCACTCCACATAATGAAAGAGAAGGCAAGCATAGTGCTTTGGAAAGGTGACGAAAAGTTTTGGAAAACTGGGCTTAGAAAGGACGACTTTGCAACCCCAACTATAGCAGCAGCTAAAGTTGATGAAATACTTCACTGCGAGGAGTTCCCCTTCGCTGAGTGCTTACATTGTACTGGCTGATTTTCCTCCGTAGCCTCAGGTACCAACATTGACAAGCTGGGTAGGTAAAACGATGCAAGAATCTTGCAACAGAGTCGCAGAGTTGAAAAGGACCCAGAGACTACCAGACATTCATTCTGGAGGTGAAGCAACGTGAGCCCAGGAAAAGTTTGAAAAAGAGAAAGTATATTCTTGTGAGTTTAGATGTAATCACCATCCTGTTTAGAGCCATCAAAAAGACTGTGCCCCCTGTACACCACACGGGGTGTGTGAGTAAATTTTGAAATTGTGTTTCGTAAGGATGAGAGGATGCCTTCTTTGTCATGATACTGTCTTTGGCCCTAAGTGTACCCTTTGGAGTGACTGTGACATCACCAAGCATACGACTTCTTCTGGTACCTTGCATGCAATCAGAGTGACCAAATATTTCTGCTATTTTGAATAATGGGTAATTTTCTCCAGAGCCTCACTAGGTCAGAACCATATAGCCTATTTTGAGCTATTTACACAGCTTAAGCATTTTTTCCTTTCCAGATTAGCGTTTCCCAGAATGATTTCAGCCCTGAAGAATATCTTTATTTTTGGAAAGTTCTAAAGAAAATCTGTTCAACTATTTTTGAGTTTCCAGAGTGAGAAAAATCAATGTTTTATTGTTGCTAAAAAAAAAAAAAAAAAGCTTAAGTACTTTTGATGTTTTGGATGCCCTGATAACTAGAACCAGTCTTCCCATGGGAAGCTGTAAGTCAGCATGCTTGGAGTTTCCAGCAAAAATCAGCTCCTGCGCAGAGTGGACAATACAGGTCCTGTTTGGGTTTTCGCTTGCTGTGTAACCAGTTACCACAAACTCTGCACCTGGAGCCATGTGTATTTAGTCTCTCACAGTTGCAGCCAGCAGAATTCAGGGGCCTGTGGTCATACGGCTGAGGCCCCGTTTTCTTGCTAGCTCTCAGCCAGGGACCACTCTCAGCAGGTAGGGACTCGCCTGTCCCTGTAAACTGCTCACGACATGATGGAGAAAACTCTGCTGCTTTAAAACTGCTCTACAGGGCTCACCTGATGGGGTCAGCCCCTCCTAGGATGAGATCAACTCATCTGCAGCTCGGATAACATCTGCAAGATAATGCCATATAATGTAACGTGATCAGGACAGCCATATCTCACCATATTTGCAGTCCCTGCACGCTGAGGGGCGCGCCTGGTGCCAGGACGAGGGTATCTGGGCACCAGCTTAGAATCCTGCCCACCGCAGGTCCCCATATGAAGTTGCTTCAAATAAGCAAAAGCTGTCGTATGTTATCCTATCAAGTCCTCTATCAAAATGTCAGAGTCAGATGTGTGTCATAGCTGCATCAGACCACGGACCTGTCAGACCTCCTGTCCCCTCTCTGTGCTGTCACAGAGCATGAGAAAGCCCCACCATGCTTGGGGCAGCTCCCCCCTCCCAGCCTGTGTGCCCTCGCTCACTTCGGGTGCCATCCTAACTCCCGATGAGCCAGCGTCTTCTACAGTGGAGGAGCAGCTAGCTAAAAAGAGAATTTGCAAGGAGTTAAGTGACTTAGATGTGCTTCCATGAGTATTTGCTTTTTAAAGAGGAGCATATGACACCCAGGGTCAGGAATTCCCTAGGATGGAGTTTCACCCTCCTGGCTCGGGAAGGGAGAGGGCAGGGGAAGGAGGCTCCTCCCCAGTAATGCTGTCTGACTCCTCCCTGGGTAAGTAGAGGCGCTGAATTATGATGACTGGAGGTGTCTCTCTAAACGGGAGGGAGAGCTCACCGCTCAGAGCCTCACACCACCTTCTGTGGAGTGTCAAGGACACAGGTTGGCCAAGGAGGCAAACTACATTCCAAATAGTAGGGCTCTTCCAACAGTGGTACCCATGGCCTTTTCTGGAGTAGGTTTATCATTATTCTCTTTAAAACACATTAGACATGCCATTGGGTTCAACTTTCCATGGCTCTACTAGCCGGTCATGATAAGATTCAGGACGGCTGGCTCTGGAGTGCAGGCATGGCTTACTCTGGAGTGTCCTTAGTTAAAGAGCTAAAGGACCCTGTCAGCTCTACGGTCCAGCCTGGCTCACCTGAGCTCTGTGCAGGGGCTTGGGTGCATAAGTCCCCATAGAAGTAGACAGTGTTGGGATCTGACCGAGGGCATTTTCTGCATATCTTTTTGTCAAGTCAACTACTGAGTTATCTGACTGAGGTCCCCACTTTTGGGAAATAGATCTCCTCCTATCTCTGTTTCCACCAGGGGCATGACTAAGATGCCTGTTTTCTAGACCTTATTTCAGGGAACAGCATCCAGCTTCACGGAACAAACAGCATGCCAACTGAGATGCTATTTGAGACTCGAATTGTCTTGAAAAATATTAGGATGTGTGGCTCTAGGACCAAATGCGCTGTCTTTCCCAGGTGGGGGCTGGAGTTTGACTTTCAGACCCAACCCACCGGAAGAATGCAGGTTTCTGACCATTTTCCTGAGTCAGTGTATGGTGTGCCGAGGTATTCCTATATTAAGGAATTAGCCCTTCCCGGGGCCCCCTCCAGGCAGTCAAGCTTATTTCTCTGCGTCTGGTGACAAATTAGGAGTCAAGTTTCCATGTACCAGTTTCCATATGGGACCCCCTACCTTTAGTTGGGAGTTGCACTTTTTGGTGGCCTTCCAGGGAAAGCGTTCATCCCTGCCGCCACTGGCAGGTCTTGCTCCAATTAGAACTTAAGATTGGCATGCCTGCCACGTGCTCCGTGTTGTGGGAGGCCGGAGAGAACCAAGACACACAGCCCTGCCCCCCAACAGCTCCCCAGTAGACCCCCCTCCCGCAGCTCAGACCCCCTGCTGCAGTTTTCTGAGGAAGAGAAGACCTTCTCCCCCTCAGGCCCCACTTCTCTTCATTACCTGAATCGGAGCTGCCGCTCAAGACAGCTTCACATTCTGGTCCCCATTTTACAGATAAGACTATCCGTAGGTCAGAATGACACTGCTGAGTGTATCGCTGTTTGCTTATCCCAGTGAGCTGCGAGCTTTTGTAGTTAAAATAATGTTTATTACTCATTTCAGTGTTCAACATTCGGCTGGAGCTCCCCACACAAAGGGGGCATTTCGTGTTTGCTCTTATTGTAATTGGTGGTGGTGCTTCTAAATACCACTTCCGAACTCCTGGGGCACGTGATCCCTGATGCCGAGGAGCTGGGGTGGTGCTGTCCGGAGAAGCCCTGGGTGACCCTTCAGTAACGCGACCAGGCAGGGACACACCCCACTGGTGCCAGCGGCTTCCCCGTCTCTCATCCCACCTGCCCGCCGGACACCTGGTAAACGTCCTTGGTGCTGCCTTGGCTGGAGCGGGCCAGGCCCCGAGAGCGGGCAGACTTGGAACAATTTCCCTTTTGCCACCGACCCCCACGTTATGGCCTCTGCTGGACCCAGGCCCCTGGCTGTTGGTTCAGCTCTGGTTATGTCCTCCGAGGCTGACTCACCCTGCTTCCTCTTCTGCAGCCCACCTCACTTCCTCTCATTTGTCCCAACACGTCACGCAGTGAAACAGACCTTTAGAGCATGTACGGTTTTCAGTATTCTTTTCTCTCTCTCTCTCTTTTCTTTTTTTCATTTTTGCTATTTCCCCAAAGGCAAAGGAATGAGACAGTTTATCTATCCTAATATATTTTTTTTAAATGGGTGAATTTCTAATTCTAGGGAATTGCCTCATTCCACCCCTTCACTGCACATTCGCAATACCTGTAGGGTTCTGGGAATTTTTCCCAGTGTTTCCAGCACATTCAGTTCAGCTCATCAAACATTTATTAAGTGCCCCCTACATGTCAGCCTCGGGATTAGACTCTGGGAAGGCAGAGATGGATTAGATGATGTCTGGGCCTCTGAGGGGCTCACAGTCCACCTGGGGAAGCAGAACAGCAAGTGCCTCCTGGTACGAAAGCGCATCTCAAGGCAGAGTAACGAAGGGGCCGCGTGAACAGGAGGGTTCCGGGAGGGTGGGGATGGGTACGAGTTCAGGACACGTTGTAAAGGGCCTTGCATGCCAGAGTAAGTAGCTGGGATTTTTGTCCTGCTGTTTACTTTATCCGTAAAGGTAACCTCAGAAGGGATGATTGGATTTGTGTTAGGCTTTGAGTCTGATGTGTTGAGGTGAAATTCACATAACACAAAACTGTTTTAAATTCCGGGGCATTTTGGGCATTCAGTATTGTGCAACCTTCCTCTCGAGTTTCAGACCCTTTCCCCGATCCCAGGAGAGCACCCACTGTCTACTAGGTTATCCCGCCTCACTCCCCCACCCATAATCTGCTTTCTGTCTCCATGGATTTGATTATTCTGGGAATGTACTTCACATAAAAGAAATCGCACAATAGGCGACCTTTGTATCTGACCTCTTCACTCGGCACTATGTTTTCATCCAATTCGTGTCAGGTGTCAACATTTCATTCCTTTTTATGGCTGAGTGTTATTCTGTTGCATGTATATGCCACAATTTATCCATCCATTTCTGGATGGGCCTTTGGTTTATCTTCCCATCTGTTGGCTATTTAAATAATGCTGCTATAAACATTGTGTGTAAGTTCCTGTGCAGACATATGTCTTGGGTACGTATGCAGAGCGGGATTCCTGGATCACACGACATTTCCATGTTTAATTCTTCGAGGAATTGCTGAACTGTTTTCCGCTATGGGTTTGCCATTTCACATGCGTGCCAGCTGTGTGCAAGGTCTCCTGTTTCTTCCCACCGTCTCCCACGCTTGCTCTTTCGTTTCTTTTATCACAGCCGTCCCAGCGGGTGTGAGGTGGCATCTCAGCGTGGTTCGAGCTGTGCTTCCTTAATGGCCAAGGGTGTTAAACATCTGCTCCTGTGCGTGTTGGCCATTTGTATATCTTCTTTGGAGAAATGTCCAGGCAAGTCTTTTGCCCATGATGTATTTTTATAAACAGTTTAGTTGAGACATAATTTACAGACCACACAATTCACCCATTTAAATTGTATGATTCAGTAGTGTTAATATACTGACAGAATTTCGCAACTAGCACCCCAATCTAATTTTAGAATACTTTTATTACCCCGAAAAGAAACTCAGTAGGCTGAAGCAGCCACTCTTCATTCCATCCCCTCCCAGGCCCCGGGGACCATTCATACACTTTCTGTCTCCATAGATTTGCCCTTTGTGGACATTTCCTGGAAGTGGACTATACCCTGTGTGGGTTTTGTGACTGGCTTCTTTCACTTAGCATAATTCTTCAAGGCTCTTTCATGTTGTAGCACGATTGGTGCTTCGTGCTTCTTAGTGTCAAGTAATAAACCATTGCGTGGATGTTACCTGTTGTTTATCCCTTCATCAGCTGATGGACACTGGGGTTCTTTCCACCTTGTGGCCACTCTGAATGAGTGTGCGTGTGCTTGTTCAAGTCCCTGTTTTCAATTCTTCTGGGTATCTCTCCCTGGGAGCAAAATTATTGGGTCATTTGGTAACTCCATGTTTAACTTCTTGAGAAGCCCCCAAACTTAAGTGGCTGCAGCATTTTATATCCCACTAGCAAATGCATGAGAGTCCCAGTCCCAGTTTCTGCATGTCCTTAGCAATATTTGTTACCGTTCTGTTATCGTCACGGTAGAGTGTGACAGTGGTGTCTTATGAGTTTGATTAACGTTTCCTAAGGGCTCGTGACGATGAGCATCCTTTCATGAGTTCATTGGCCATTTGTGTATCTTCTCTGGAGAGATGTCTACTCAGATCCACTGGCCATGTTTTCATTGAGTTATTTGTCTTTCATCACTGAGTCGTAAGAGTTCTTTGTATATTCCGACTACAAGTCACTTATCAGATGTATAATTGCCATAATTTCCCCCCATTCTGTGGAGTGTTGTTCACTTTTTTGAGGGTAATATTTGTAGTAGACATGTTTATTTTTGAAGAAGTCAAATTTATCTCCATTTTCTTTCATTACTTTTGCTTTTGGTATCATATCCAACGAAGGTTTGCCCAACCCGAGGTCACAACTATTTACTCCGTGTTTTCTGTTGAGACTTTTTTAGTTTTAGCTCTTACATTTGGATCTATGGTCAATTTTGGGGTTAAGTTTTTGTCTGTGGTGTCAGGAAGAGGCCCAGCTCTGATTTTGTTTGCTAAGTATGTGTCTTAGGTCTATACTGTACAGCCGAACTAATGATGACTTCAGTAAAGGTTAGGCTGAGGGGCGGAGAAAAATATGAAGAATTGGAGGGGCAGCCGGGGTGGCAGGACCGAGCTCTGTGCCATCGAGGCAGTGATTCAGGGACTCCCATGGGACTCAAGCCAGGCCGATGAGAAGTAATTCAAGACTTGCTGGAACTATTGGGATGGAAACTCTTTTGTGACACTTGTCAGTGTGGATGAATGATGGGTGACTGAAGTCTGAAGCTGACAGTCTCCTTAAGTAGTCAGCCTCCTGGAAAGTGGGCTAGTAAAACGGGAAGGAGAGACAGCCTGCAGGGAGGGACATGCTGATCTAATCAAACACATGTGAAAATCTACCCCTGGGTTTTTCAGTTACATAAATGGCTTTGTGTTAGGTTTTCATCAATTAGAGTCAAGTTAGTGGAGAATGGTATACACCTGTCCCTTCCCCAACACCCGTAACCGTATACACTAGAAAAAGAATGAATTCGGTATAATTTCCCAGCCATCCCTTGCTCTGGAGCTTTTACATGGGCTTTTCTTTCTATCAGGAATGCCTTTCCTCTTATTTTCTTCATTAATACTACCTGTCCTTCCAAGATCAGCAAACTCCTCAACTGTTCCCCCAGAATCTTGGCTGCGAATAGCTGGGCAGGGTGGAAACTCCCCTATGAGCTCCAGTGGTAGCTGTCTCATTTTATCTTCGTTTTCTGGCCCCTTAAATCCTGATAAACTAGTGGGCAGTGATACACGTATTCATCTTTTATTCCTAGTCCCCAGACCAGGGCATGGGACACAATAGGCAATTTGTAATGTTTGTTAAAGAAACTGATAAATGCAACAGATAATCCACACCCATTAACTTTTTATGAAGGTCTTCCTTTCTCTGTGTCTAGCTGGTCCCCACTCCCATTGTCCTGGCTTTTCAAACACGCCCACAGGAAGACACTTAGGACGTGGGAAAACACGAAGGCATGTGGTGGCTTGGGCCGGTGCGGAAGGCAGCAAAGTGCTGCTGGCCACGGGTCACACCTCCGTATTCCTGACTCATCGGTAGGTTTTGGCATAAAGTTCCTTCTTCAGATTGGCTTTTTTAGAGCGAGAAGGCCAACGGAAAAAACGATCTCCTGGGGCTTAAGACATATTCAGCATCCCTGAGGTTCCCCTTCTACTCAACAATATCTCCACGTTTCTGGAGTTGCTCCATGTTTCCTTTGGAGCAGTGGGTACCTGCTTTTACTTTATTTCCTTATGAAACTTCTCAGTTCCAACCAACAGACCTGTAACATCTGTTCTCTTAATATTTCTGAACAATTTTTAGTGCGCTTATTCTAAGCATAATGAATGGCTGTCCTGTAAAATTTCTGACCCGAAGGGCAAAGCGCTGGAGCCAGGCAAGTGGCCTCCGTTCTTCCCTCAGCTTGTTGTGTGACTTCCATGCTTCTGTTCTCTCCTCCTCACCTGAATCACGACGGGCCTGCGTGTAGGGGTCCCCGAGGTCCACGTCAGCTCCTGGATCCACAGGACACCCAGCTTTCTTAGGAGTCTCCTCACAGTTATTCGTGTTCATGGACAGTGAGCAAAGGACCACGTATGGCCTTCAGCTCTCGCTTCCACGTTCCCAGAACGCACGCTTTGGCAATTGCAAAGAAAACACCGGCTTTAACAAGAGTCCCTTTCTATTCAGACAGCTGTTTCACCCCTTTCTGTGTTTATCTCTTGAAGGTGTATGTTGTGGCCATTTTGTGGAACCCAAATAATCCAAGTGGGCCCTGTAATCTGCCTTATTTCTTAAAGGAAGGCAGTTAAGTACCTGGGGTCTAAAGAGACTTTTTATGGCTGGGTTGTACCGATGAGATGACATACTGGCTTTTCCCCTAGTTTCCGTGGTTTAACAAATGGGATACTGAGTTACCCCCTAATTTCAATGGTTTAGCACCCTGTAGAGGTGTATTTCTTGCTTATATCATGGTTCAGTGGGATATGGACTGGGGCTGGGAAAGGGGATGAGTGCAGGGTAGAGAGGCGGGACAGATGGCGTCCACCATGTGGCCCCACCACGGGTGAGGACCTGCGTCCTCCAGGGGCTCTCTCAGATCCAGCAACGGCTGAAAGAGGGAAGGCGGGGGATGGCTTTCACGGCCACTCCTGGAGGCGTTATGCTAACTTTTCCTCCCTCACACTGACCACAGCTCAGTCATGTGGCCCTGCCTCTGCAAGAAGGCCAAGAGAGTCGTTTAACTGAGTCCTGAAGGGGAAGAGGAAATGAGCTGGGTGATCTCTGCTAGGCCATCCAGGTGAAGCAGAAATACGCACGGGGCGATGTCGACCCTCTGCGAGGCTGTGCAGAAAGAAACTGTCATATCCATGGACTAGGAAACTAAGGGGACTGAACGGTCACTGAACGAGTGATTCTGAGCTCAGAGGAGGGACGTGAGGCAGCCTCTCCTGTTTTATAGGCAAGGAAATGACAACCCTGGGAAGCAAAGCGGCCTGCTCAGAGTCACCACAAACCAACGGCTTCACTGAAACTAGAACTCCTAGGCCGGTGCGCTTTCTGGGATTTGTCCCTAGAGCCACAGATGCCAGCATTCTTTGGAGAAAAGCCAACTTGGCTCTGGTTTGAGACCAAAGTTAAGATAATCAACCTTAATTCTGTTAGTGGAACTGATATAAAAGCCTTTAAAGAAGTTCTTTAGAACTCTTAAAAGTCGCCGAGTGAGTAAGAGCACAGAAAGCCTTTATTTACTGAGAGATGGAGGGAGGGAGAGAGAGGAGAGCCAGTAAGAAAGAGCCGCAGGTTGATTAAAGAAATGTGCTTCGGACAGTCCCCCTGAACTGTTTGTTCTGATGGCTTTGGGGACCGTACGAGGAACTGCACTTCGTGTTTTCTGGCTCTAAGTAGAGCTCGCCCCCCACCAGGGTGAAGGGGGTGGAGCGGCCCCTGGCCCTCTGCCTCCCTGCAGTGTACCTCTCCTCACAGTCAGAGCTCCGATGGGGCCGCCCATCCCCTGAAGAGGTACCAGGCCCCTCATGCCCGCCCCTGGCCAGTTTGATCACTCCGTTCTCCATCCCCCAAAAGACTGTTATACTTTTATATAAAGTGCTGATTACATACATTTCATGTCTCATAAGCCTCATGCATACCATGTGAGCTAAGTTTTATTATACCAGTTTTATAGGTGAGAAAATTGAGACCAATAGATAGAACTACCAATTATTGTTTCCAGATGCCTTATATACATCATCACATCTCATACAACAACCTTGCACAGTATTGTTGTATCACTTCCCTTTAAAGTATGAGGTGTCACCCACAGGGAAGTTAAATAATTTTCCCAAGATCACCAAGCTGGGAAGACAAAAAGCTAGATTTTAAATGTAGATCTCATTTATTAAAAAACTTATGTTTTCCGTGATGCCTAATGATAAGGATGATGGTTTTGATTAATTTATTATTACTTTTTTCACTTTTACTATTACTAACTTATTTCCCAGAGAAGGATGGTGGGATTCCGTGTAGGACTCCTAGGACTGCAGCTCTAAACCCTATGAGTGAATGTGGTAATTCAAGTTATCAGTCAGGATGCTTTCAGCTACAAGTTTTTAAAAAAAACAAACAAACCCGAAGACAAATGGCATGAACAAGAAGTAGACAACAGGCTCCTTATTTTCTCTTTCAAAGAGAAGCGCAGAGATAGACAAGTTCCGCAGCTGGTTTGCGTGGCCGCTCACTGACATCACCAAGGGCCAGGCCCATCCACGCGCTCACCCGCAGCAGTTCAGTTTGTCCTCGAGGGCCGGCCCTGGTGGTGCCAGAGGAGACCTTCGTTGTAGGTGACAACATCCAGACGCAGAAAAGGAGCCATGGAACTGTGTCCCTTTATAGCAGTGAGGGAAACATTCCCTGGCCTCCCCGCGAGCTTTCCCTTGACATCTCTTCAGCCAAAATCGTCATACGCTCGTGCCTAAACTGATCGCTTCCCAAAGCCAACGGAGTTCCCATACTTGACTTAAACCAATCAAGACTTAACCTTTTGTAGCATTTGTGTCCCCTGAAATAACAGGCTCTTCAGCATTTGAACAAAATTAGAATTCTGTTGGAAAGAAGGATGAATGCCAGTGCATGAGCGGGTAAGGGCAGCATGGCGACCACATGCGGGCACCCGGATCTAGGAGGTGAGGGGCAGAGGGGGAGCTTCCGGGCTCGCAGTGGGCGTCTCTTGCTTGCCGTGAGCCCAGCCCTGCTCTGAGACTTGGTGCAGAAATAAATCCTATAAGTGTTTGGGAAATAATTTTCACATTGTTTTAACGTGCTATTTCGAAATGATAAAGATTTCAAGTTGGTTGGTTGACTGCAAACCATGTGGGAAAAAAATTCAGCCTAACGAAGGGCCACTCGTGCAATTCTCCGGCAGATGCGGACCTCACATACCTTTAAGGCCATTTGGCTTAGCCCTGTGCCTGTCCCAGCGCTTGCGCAGTGTCTCATCATCCGGCCTCTGCTTCAGCCCGTCCTGGGGCAGAGGGTTCACTGCTTAGGGTCCATTCCCTTTCGGGACAAGTCTTTTTTGTTAAGAAGTTATTTCTTATTTTAAACTGATGTTGCTATAATTCAATACATATATCTTATACATAGACACACATGTGCTGTATGGAAGCAACAGGTTGGGGACTCAGGCGGCCGGAATTTGGTACCGCAGGTTTCCCAGCGGCTGGTTATGGGGCCAGGAGCAGCACTGGCTGACCCCCACACCCCATGCCTCCTTTTCTGCGAGTGGCCCCTCCAGCGGCCCCTACTTAATGGGGCTCAGTGAGTTGACAAGGTAACGCCTTAGTGCCAAGATGATCGATGGTCCTATTACTAGAAAATGAGCTGTGAGGACCTGTGAAAATAACTGGAACTCTGAGACTCGGGGCGCTGCCACAGCCGTTCCTGCTTCTCAGGTGTGTTTGAATGATTAAATGAGACCCTCACGCGGGAAACTGAAAACAGCAGGCGCCCTATGAACACTGTCCACTCCGCCGGGTCCCCTTCTCCGGGAAGCCAGAGGGGTGAAGTCCACCGGGCTGGGGAGCCCACGTCCCTGCAGCCAGGGCTCAGGCTGGCAGCGACTCAGGGCAGGGCTGCATCCCAGACGCCCTTTCCCTGCAGTGCGCCATCCCCGGTGCGAAATCAGCGCTCGGCACAGACTTACAACCGAAGAAACGTTTCTCTGGGATTGTCTATAAGCTCTGTGCTCACAGGAAGTGCCCAATAAGCATCATTATTGATGTCACTATTATGTAACAAGCTCGGATGTTTCCACGGGCGATGGGGTGGAGGCTGGCGGCGATCAACTCCTCCCGACGTCCGCAGCGCCCATGTCCTCTTCTCGCCACCGAGCTCAGCCAGCTGCGCGGGGGCCCGGCTGTCACAGGACTCCTCGCTGCTCTGCCTCACCTGGCCGGGGCCCCCTTTGCAGCCCAGCTTGGGGTTCTGCAAAGTGTATTCAAAGGGGATTAACAGACTTCAAGGTCGGCTGACTGCTGCCCTGCACGTGCTTGGCCCCATTGCTTGGCCTTGCCCCGATGGCCACCCAAAGTTCCTGTGACATACAGCGTGTGGCTCAGTGAATCGGGACACCCATGGGCTCAACCCAACCTCCCCCCACTTCCGTCTCAAGGTAAGGATAGGGCGGCGCCTGGAGGTGTTATGGCATGAATTTAAAATACCAAAACAATCCTTCATAGCTTTTTATGGATTCATCCTCATGGATGAACCTTAAACTTTCTGGAGTTTCTGCCTTGGAGAACGCCAAGGCCGTGCCTGGTTCCTGTGACCACGTGTGTGTGCTCACTGCGGTCTCGCCGATGCCAGGGAAGTGGGCACAAGCGTGTCTGGCCTGAGGCCCACCTTCCCAGCTTGGGAGATGCCCCTTGGAGAAGCCAGAAATTCTCAAGACTCACTGAACTATTCTTTCTTTAGGAAGCAAGTCAAAAATCCGATGAACTGACCGCTCTTGTAGCTGGGCTGGGACGTCAGTATAAACAGCCATTCCCAGGGCACGTCGGCAGGGCGGCTTCTGGTCCGGACGAGGGGAATCGTCCCAGTGTTTGTGTTTCTCAGCCCCTGTCCTCCCTCGCCCCCCTTCGCCGCCCCTCCCTGAACCCAGACTAGAGTCTGACTGGGGCTTTGTTCCGCATCTTAGGCAGGAGCTTTGGGTCAGCTGAGGTCACTACTCACTTTATCTCAATCAGTTTGCCCCCCTCGGTCTCAGTGGAAAAACTTCAACAGAAACACGTTTACACACAGACGTTTTCATTGACTTGGGTCTTGGCAAAGGAGGCCAGCTCCTCACCCCAGGACCCACTTAAACTCTTTAAGCAACATTTCATTAATTTTTTCAAAGACCCTTCCACTTCATCATAAATAAATTGGCTCCAGAAGATCGTGGGCTCTCAACACATGCCCTGGGGTCATCATGTGGACATGGCCTCAAGAACATCATGAGAAGGCAGGACTGCAGAATGGGGAACAGAGGGCTGGTGGTCGGGGCTCCCTTCCTGACCGCACTGTGAGCTGCGGCCTCGGGCACATCACTAGACCTCCACTCCTCGTCTCAGGAAATAGGGGGCTGGATAGTCATTATCCTTTCTTACTCCAAGATTTATTGATTCAAATGATAGAAACTGAGTGGAAATCAAGACCCATAAATAAATAAAGAGATAGATACTGGATTTATATTAGAACTGACAATTTTCTACATGGTTACTAAGCAAGGAGTCCTTCTTGAGTTACAAGACTCGAGCGACGTCAGGGAGAAACAGGGACCTTTGTGCCTGTCGGAGCCGGAGGGAAGCAGGGGCGCTTTCCAACCAAATCCATTCCCTGTACAGATGAGGGCACCGAGGGCGCAGGGGC
>JAQQAC010002701.1:28004705-28057595 GCA_029783875.1 Phataginus tricuspis | reverse complement strand
GCCCAGCACTGGCTGGAGGGCACCCGGGGCGCAGGGGCCTGCCCAGCCCTCCTAGGACTTCTCTTCCTTCCCTTCCCTTTGTACCACCCAGACTCTTCAGCCACTGCTCAAAGGTGTCCTTTGAAATACATGTCAGTGTTGAGTTTTAAGTAATTATAGTTTTTAAAAACTCCACTGTTAAAAGCAAAAAGTGTGTGGTTGACACATGGACGCACATCCCAGGGATTTTGAACAGACCCAGAGGATTTCAAATACCGCCTGTGTGAGGGCACATGAGTGCATGCCTTCATCCTTTCCGTCCTTCCACATGCTCCAGTCACCTGCACACCAGCCTGAAAAATACCTTCTTGCCACACCCTTCCTTCCAAAGACCACCTTTACCTGGGTAGCTGATGTACAAATATAATTTGGAAAAGTGACCAATCGGGTTTGTTGGCTCTGGAGAGTTTCCATGCTGTACTAATACAGAGTATAGGGTTTGTGTGCACATACCTTCCCCCATTTCATCTGTTTGTAACGTTCCTCAGACAAACGGACAGCTCATCGAATTTTAGCAGTAGTTGCATCACCCTCAGAGTTCACCCGTAAGATGATCTGTTCTTCCTGATTTGTTGATAGTATCTTGTTTTCCCCACATTTGGGGTAGTGAAAAGCATCGTATATGTGAAATTTTCAGGCAATCACTGTCTTTGCAGGTGTATAATCCTAGTTTTAAATCGATACTCTTTGATGGAAGATTTGATAAATACACGTTGTTCTACCACTGGCCTAGTGACAGGTCCTTTCATGTTGTCTAAGTGCTCCTGTCTCATGACCACGTCGCTGTATTGTCCCTAATAATGCGGCGATGTCCTCGGGTGTCACGGGCCCGGCTTCGATGTGGACAGGCCCCCGTGAGGGTTTCTGTGGCCCCTGTGCTCATGGCCTGTCCCCTTCAGGCCCCACTGTAGATAATGCGGCCATGTTTAGTGGCCCTGTGCTCACCTGAGAACATGTTGCTTAGGGTTTTGAAACCAGATGACCAAATTTGTTAGAATTGTGGGAAGAATGAGAGAGAAGCATCTGAGGGAGTTCTGTGGACTTGAGGGCATGGAATTTTCCTGGGCAGAGAGCTCTTTCATTCACTTTAGCAATGACCAGATTCTGGGAGGCACCTTCTCCAGGGCTTACATTAATTTCTTAATGGGAACTTTGGTTCAGTTTGTTTACATCCTCCTAAATACCGAAACCTTACTTAGGTCATTGTTGGATGCAGAGAAGTCATGAATTATGAATGAGTGCATAACAAGGAAGCAGCAGCCCCCCTGCACAGTGCTGTCTCGGGGGACCCGGTCCGTTCCTGGGGGGCAGCACGAGCGTGGAGCCAGAGCCTTTTAGGGTCCAGTTCAATCCTCCACTCTTTCACTCTGTGATGTGAACAATTCACTGAATGTCTGTTTTCTTCATCTGTGAATGCTCAGGATAATGATGCCTACCTCTCATTCGTATGAGAATTCAGAGTTATGATACATGTAAGCCCCTTGGTGCGGAGCCTGGCCTATGACAGATATTAAACCTTATCCTCCTCCCTCTTCCAAATTCCTCTCCTCTTTATCAGTTAGGACGGCCGTGTGATGGTGGCACCTACCCTCAGGAGCTCAGCAGAGCAGGGCTTCCCTTCTCGCCTGTGTGAAGTGCAGTGAGCAGGCGAGAGGGTCTGCCCCACGCAGCCAGAGGCCCCTCTCCGCCCCTGCCGGGCCTCCGCCGCCTTGGGCAGGAGCAGCTGACGGTGGCCGTGGGCCAGATCGGCCCGCTGGCTGTTTCTGTACAGTCCCTGTGCTAAGAATGGGTTTTACTTGTTTAAATGTTTATATTTTAAATAGTTATATGAGTACATTCACAATATCCTTGATTTTGCTTCTTGGCCCACAAAGCCTAAAATATTTACCATCTTGCTCTTTGAGAAAGTTTGCCAACCCCTTTCCGAGGGCCCCAGGGCGGACTCTCCCACTGGACCCTCTGCTTTGGGCCATCAGAGGAAGGAAGAGAAGAATAGAGACTTTCTAAATTACTTTTGGAAACAGTGCATTATCGGCCCCCAATCCCCACTTCCCATGGCCAGAACTCAGTCAGTGGCCACCTCTAACGGCAAGGGAGGCTGGGAGGTGGGGTCTGGTGTGCGCCCAGGAGGGCGGTCCTGGATTTTAGTGGTCAGAAGACAGCAAGGCCATCCTACCCCAAACCAGCTTCTCTAGGCAGCACCCACACCCCCAGTGCTGCACTTTCACCTGATCTACTCCTTCTCACCCTAAAATCAACAGACTCACTCCTCCCCTGCCTGCGCGCCCTTTGTAATACCCCTCGTGGGACCACCGCCCGGCCCGCCTCCTTGCACGCTGTTTGAATACTTCTCATCTGGTGTGTCTCACAAGTCCCCTCGGTGTCCTCCACGGTGACTTTCACATGACAGGGCTCCTCTCCCACTTGCTTGCTGTTAGTGTTCATGCCACTCAAAGAGTGGACGCACCCCGGCTGTGCACGGCTGCTCCTTTCTGCTCCACCTCTAAGACTCACGCTCTGAGATGCTCGTCATTGACAGTTTCTTATTATTCTGCACAAACCTTCTTCCCATACGCCCTCTGGTCTTTGCCTGCATCCCAGGCCCCAGCATCTCTCTCTTTCCCTGCCTCACTCAGTCTCTCTCTGTCTCTGTCTCCTTGCCCTCTGACTAAGCCTGGACCCAATGATCAGTTATGTCAACTACTCTTTCCCGGCACTCTAGGACCTTGAATATAAACACCTGTGGATAAAGCAGTGTCACTGTGTATGTGCTCCACTTCTGTTCCCAAGCTGGGAGTGCTGGGAAATAAAGAAACATAAGGCACAGATGACGGTTTCCTCTAAATATTCCTGCCCTCCACCCTCAGCTGACCTCCAGAGACTTAGCAATTCTTCCATTGTCTCAACCCACAGCCTGCACATACCTAAGTTTGCAAGATTTGCCCTTTTTGTCTCTATGTTTCTCCTGCCACTGACTCCCTGTTTACTGTAAATGACTTTTAATTTCTCAATATAAAAGTAATTTATACAATTCATTCATTAATGCAATGCTTATTTACTGAGAAACTATAACGTACCCTATTGTGCTTTTGATCTAATTTTTCAGGCCATCTAACATTGCTCTTGACTTCAAAATGTCTCTGCATCTTCTTACGTCATGTCCACCTTTCAACAAAAAATTACAAGCCATACTAAAAGCAAAAAACACAGTTTGGTGTACTGGATAAATAGGCCTTTGGAAGTGTGTGGTATGCCAGGCGGGAGGGGACGTGTTCTGTTATCCTGTGATCAGGCCTCAGATTTTTGGTGAGCCTGTGTGAAGCGTGATGGGGTCAAAAGGTGCAAACCACCCGGTATAAAATAAATAAGACCCGGGGCGTCATGTACAGCATGGTGACCATGGTCACTAATACTGTCCTGCACTTTGAGAAGTTGCTAGGAGAGTAAATCTTAACTGTTCTCATCGCAACAAAAACATTTTGTGCCTATGGGGGGGACGGATGTCAACTAGATTCATTGTGGTGTTCATTTTGTGATATATGCAAATATCAAATCATTACGTTGTACACGTGAAACTAATATCATGTCATATGCCAATTACATCTCAGTAAAAATATCTATGTACATTTAATGTAATTTAGGGTAAAATCTTTCATCTTGATATGCATTTACTATGTTTAATTGCTTTTTCTGTGCATTTTTAATTTTTTTTTTGCTTCCTTTTTTGGTAAACAAGCATTTTATTACTTCCAACTTTCCCTCCTTACCGTTACTAGTTACACTTTTTTTCTTTTCTTTAGGTGATTGCCATAGGCTACACTATACACCTCTGACTAATGCAAATGAATAGTTTTACAACGGCTGTGAGAATTCAAAGACCTTAGAATGTTAACCAGTTTTAACTTTTTTCCCTTTAATGTTACTGATGGTATGATTTTAATTATTGTGTATTTTAAACTCTATAGACATGATATTTATTGTCTCGCATAGTCAATATTTATGACATTCAGCCACACGTCTCCCTTCTGCGCTCTTCCTCATCCCTTTTTGTACCTTCACACTTGTATCTGGGACTACATTTCTTTATCCCAAAGAACTCACTGAGTATATATTTTCATGCATATGTCCTGGACGAGGTAACCTGAGGCCTGGAGGTGGAGGCGGGAGAGGGATGTAAAGGTCTCTGTCTCACCTTCATTGGGGGCTCCTCCCCTGGCCTGGGATTCTGGGTCGGCAGCCGTCCTCCTCTCCTGCTTTGAACGCGGCTCCCGTTGTTTCTGCTGAGAGGTCAGCTGCCAACTTTACGGTTGCTTCTTAGAAAGTATTATGTCTTTTCTTTGACAGCTCTGAAGACTCTAACTTTGCTTCTCAGTAGTCTTAATATGACATGTCCCTGTGCGTGTGTGTGTGTGTACAGGCATGTGCCCCTGTGCGTGTGTGTGTGTGTGTACAGGCGTGTGCCCCTGTGCGTGTGTGCGCGTGCCTGAGTTCTCCGGTGGTTCCTTAAAGAGCGCTTTCACTGTTGCACTGAGTGGCTTTCAGTCCTGCCTCCTTGAGTAGATTCTCTAGTTTGTAAACAGATAATCTCCCTAAGATGCAAATTTAACCATGTTATTACTTTTCAACTCTTTCAAGTGCATGTAGGAAAAAGCCCAGGCCCCTTGTCCTAGTCTGCAAGGCCTCCAGGGCCTAACCCCACCTGCTTCAAACCTGGTCCTTGACCAGCACAAGGTAAATATCTTAATCCCCCTCCACAAACTTCCGTATTCTCTGTTTGCTTTTGCTGTTCTCTTCATCCGCAATAGCCTTCCGTTATCCCTACCCACACACGTCTTCATCCAGATAACCCCTGTCAATCCTTCAACATTTGTCATAGACACCAGGTCTTCCAGGCAGCTTCTGTGTGGCCCCTGCCTGCACGGCATTATAACACCCCCGGCCCCCAGTGCAGCTCCTCCCGCTCCATGTTGCAGCTGCCTTCCAGGTAAGAGCCTTCTCGTTTATCACACTGGAATCTAAGCTACTCAGAAGTTAGAACCAGCAACTATTCATCTTTGGATGCAAAGTGCTTAACCCAGTGCCTGCCACATTATAAGCAAATATTTGTGGAATAAGTTAGAGATAGGGCCCAATTACTTTTTCTCCACATTCATGGAGGCCTTTCTGTACCAGGCACTGAGCTACATGCTTTGTATGCATTGTGCCCTTTTACCTTCCACCTATGGGATAGGTGCTGTAATTATCCCATTGCACAGAAGAAGAAACTGAGGTTCAGAGGTTACACAATATGCTCAAAAGTACACAGAGAGTAAATGACAAAGCTACGTTTCAAATCCAAGCTTCCATCCATCCAGAGCACAAAGGCTTATCCCCCAAAAGGTGGACAGCAGCAGCCCTGCCCAGTCCCCCCACCAGTTCCCCAGATTCGAACTCTGATTACTGTTGTCACCAATACGAGTCTGTTTCTGGATCATGGTAGTCTTCAGGAAAGGCTTAGCAAATCACTAAAAGAATAAATGAGAAAATAAAATGTTTACTGTATCTGAATTTAGCAGGCTTATTTTTGAGGCATCCAATATGCCCAGGGGCATTATGAGGAGTAACATAAAGAAATGTTCATTCAAATTCTCTTCAAGATCTAGGTGGGAATTAGACTCTTGGAGACAGAACCTGGACTATTTTAGGCTATGTGTATAGGACGTTTTAAGTGAATTCTTCAGACTGCTGACAACACAATTATGCCTAATCTATAGGTAGAAAAAAGAGCAAATGTGCTAAGTTTGCTGGTCTCCCTTTTCTGAAAGGGTAATATGGACAAAGGCCTCTACGTGCAAGGCCACTGTAGGCTAAAGGTCTTAGGAATCTTCCAGAGGAGCTTTTTTTGCATCCTGAGTGCCAAGTAGCTCCAAAGCCTGCTGAATCCCAGCACAGCACCTCCTTCCTGCAGGCGTTGTGTCTGCACTGTGGGTCACACAGATGCGTCGCATCATCTCTTGGAGGCTGATTGAGTGGGGCTGTCATCCCGGAAAACACACGCGTGGCATGTGTGATGTGCATCTGTGCCTCAGCAGGGACGCGACTCCTGCTCTGGGCAGCCTCTGGAGGCAGGCTCATCCTGCAGCCTGGAAGCACATTTCTCGGCTTCGGCTGCAGAACGGGGAGGGGCTCCTGCCTGGCGTCCTCCCAGCTTGT
Source organism: Phataginus tricuspis (assembly GCA_029783875.1). Classification (NCBI taxonomy): domain Eukaryota; kingdom Metazoa; phylum Chordata; class Mammalia; order Pholidota; family Manidae; genus Phataginus; species Phataginus tricuspis. The sequence continues at coordinate 28,051,364 of JAQQAC010002701.1, read as the reverse complement.
CCTAGTCCTCCTAGGCCACTCCCCCCACACTCGGGTCCTCCCTGGAGCTTCACTCTCCTCAACCAGAAGGGCAGGCGATGGATGGTCAGGCGAGAGTTGGTATTGGTGAGTGAGGCCGCTTTCCCTCACGAATCTGTGAGTGCTTTAGACATGGAGACCCTATGCAAACAGGAAACACCACAGATGAGGTATGATTATGTGAGGGGTAAATGTCGAGCTGTAGGGTAATGACCCATAGCTCCCTGGAATGATGCCTGAGACAAAATCTATCTGTGAAGTAGCCTTGCTAACTTAATAGAGGTTGAGAGGATTTAGAAATGGAGACTGAACCTAAAGGAAATGTGAATAAAAACAGGTTTGGGAGATTGCATTTCTGGCTTTATCTGTTGGAGGCTGTTAACTCAGTGACACCTACAATTTACATAACCGGCTGTGTTTTGTAAAGCACTTTAATGTATCCCTTCTCTGTGACCTCACAGTCACAACAAATAACCCTTTGTCCAGAGGAGGTGACCGGTGTTGGTCCACTGTCCATCACCTAGGCCCATGGGAGTCGGGTGAGGCGGGGGCCTGAGACGTGCTCTTCTGGTTCCAAATCCTTTGTCTTTCTCCTGTGGTGCAGAAACACCATCTAACATACCTGGTGGCCTTGGAATGTGATTTTATCATGAAATCAGTGCTCTTACCCCTTAGCTGTGCCTTAGACAAAAGGGCGGCGGGGGGCTGTGCAGGCTCACAGGGCTTCTGCAGTCGGCCTGGGGTCCTTGTATAGAATCACACAGAACCATCCCTGGGATCACATTTAATCAAGACATTGTTGACGTGTGTGCATCCCAGTGCCCTGAGCTGCAGACTTCCACAGAGGCGAACACAGCCCACAGTCCAGCTTCCCTTCCCTCTCCCAGAGCGCTGGAGGAATCCCAGCAAAGCACCAATGTTCTGGGCACTACTGGGGACTGAGCAGCTTACTGCAAGATCCTTGCTCCCCAGAGCCTGAAATCTAGACAAAATAAATGTATATGCAAAACATATGTGTGGTGCCAGTTCTCCTTGAAACGGCACCTCAGAGAAAGGAGAGGCCGTGGGAGCAAAGAGACCTGCAGGGAGAAGGTGTCATTTAAGACAAGCCGGACACAGAGGAGGAATTACATGGATTAAAGGGGGAGGCGTCTGTCTCCAAATGGAGGGACAGCATGAGCAAAAGCTTAGAGGCAGAGCAGCCAGGGCCCGTGTGTGAGACAGCGGGAAAGCCACCCTACTGGGGTGGGAGGACCAGCCCCCCATTCCATCTCCACTGCGAGGAGAAACACACAGGTCAGGCCAAAGCGGAGGCAGGAGCGGCGGTGCTGTGGGCAGGGACTCAGGCCCGCCCGGCTGTGCCTGCTTGTTGTTCAGGATGATTCGGAGTGGCAGGCTGCCCACCCTCGGGGTGGACGTGGTTTTCTTCAAAGGAGGAGGACATGGAGGTAGACGAGAGGAGAAACGATGCTCTCGGGTGGGGGATGTGAGTCTCGGTCCAGGTTCATCACCCCCAGGAAGAGGGTGTCCGCAGGTCAGCCTCCTTCCCTGTCTTTACAAGCCGGTGCCTGCCAGGGATCTTCCTTTGGGAGAAATGCCATTTTCTTTCCCCTTTCCTGCTTGGTACAGACTTTGTCTTCTTATGTGAGGTTTTGTATTTTTAGCCCAGGCAGTTGCTGTGGCAACCACTAGAGCTGAACATTTTGTTTCCCAAGAACAAATGTATGTTTAAATATTCAAGCAATTTTTGTGTTGTTCCAAGGGACTGAGATTTCAAGCATATTATTCAGACCATCTGAGAGAAATTGGATTTTGTCTCTTTTATGTTAAGGGTTCCCAGTGTTCACACTTTTTCAGAGTTGGGATGGAAGTTGAGATCAATGCTTACATCAAATGTGATCATCTCTTTGAGAAAGGAGCATGAGGAAGAGTTTTATGATGTTTGCCTCCCCTCCACATCTCCTGGAGTGCATGGACACTCCAAACATGAAGACAGGGAGTTCATCTCTCTCCTCCCGGGGAAGGGAAGATGCAAAGAGAGGTCTCTTCTGCAGCTTTTCAGTAAAGAAAGGCCATCCCTCCTGTGTCTGACTTACCCCAGAGGGTGCTGGCATGGAAATATGGCTTTTGTTCATCCTTTTGACCTCTCTGTACAGTGGAGAAATTGCATTTATTAAGTCTGAGTATTCTTTCTTCCCTCAAGAATATTGCATGCACACATTATAGGTTGTGGACTGCAAACATGTCTCTCTGTTAGTGCCTGAGTTTCTGAAGCTCACCCCAGCCCCCAGATGCCTTTCAAGTACAGTGATGTGTGAGAATGGATCTCCCACACATCTAACAAGGATTTCTTAACCCTGGTCCATGAACCTGGATGGAAAAAAATTACCCTGTTATTTTTGCTAACTTCTAACTGAGATTTATCATTTTGTCCCATTATGATTGCAGGTAACAAACCATGAGTCATCAAGAGAAACTCTACCACATTACAGTTTTTGAAGAACTATATCAAAATGTTGTGCATACTCATCATTACTTTGAAATTATAGTAGTTATTAGGTATACAGTACAGCCCGATCTTGTTGCAGCTTAGATTAGTGCAGAACATGTAAATATATTTACTCATATCACAGATTTGATTTTGGTATTTTGAGAACTATTTAAATTGCTTTTCTTTGTAATAGGTTATAATTTATGCATTGAAAAACATTACTTGGAGAAAGGGGTTAATAGGTTGTCTATGCTGCCGAGGGGTCCAATGTGCATGAAAATGTAACGCTTCTGATTTGCACGTCTGCACTCCGGGGTTCCTGTCGCTGGACCTGTGATGCGCTGTGCCCTCCAGAAGCAGTCTGACCTGCCTCCTTCAGTGTATTTAGGACTGTCACTTAAACACTGAGCCGAGGGTCTCATTAGCGGGGTTTGGACCTCATCGAGGAGGACCTGACTCTGTCGAGCGCCGGTGGTCTTTCCGAAGGAGCCCTAGGTGCTGATTCACCATCTCCCAGGACACTTTCTGACTCTGTTCATTGCCTTTGAAAGCAGTCAGCATAGGCGGTGATTCAGGAACAGCCCAGGGGCAGGATGACAGGAGGGGTGCCTGGACGCTGCCCCAGGCTTGCCTTCTCCTCTGCTCTCTGCATGGGCGTTTGCTCCCCCGTGTTGGGACCTAACCGAAGACCCCCCTGGCTGGGATTCCGAGAAGTGTGGACTTGGGGCTTCCAGCCTCTGGGAAACAGAGGCCGCCTCAGGATGGGGAGCAGGGAGCAGGGGGTGGGGGGGACAGCGTAGGGCCCGCAGCGGGCAGCCCGGCACCGGAGCCAGGGGGACGGTGGGTCTGGGTAGCTGAGCTCTGACCGCAGCTGTGTGCCTTTGGGCAACCCACACTGTCCTCTCTGGGACTCAGCTTTTGCTTTTATAACTTCACAGTGCTAAAGGTTTAATTTTCGAAGATGAAAAAATTTTTAATCTGAAATTATGGTTAAGGTCCCCCTCAGTCCCAAAGCCCAGGAGTTCTGGGAATGTGGCTACATGGAACTCAACCCCTTGAGGTGAAGACTGCCTTCTCCATCCGACAGCCATGATGGAGGAGCGGGTCTGTGGGGAGAACCTATCAGCCGGTGGGACAAAGGCCACCCAGCCGCCCCAGCGCCAGCGGGTGCACCTGCAAACCCACCGCCGGCCGGAGCTCACCCCTTCCCTGCGGCAGAGGGCGCTGCCTATAGACCCGAAAGCAGGGAAACCAACTGTGCCAGCCGCACCTGGTGCTCCGCCCGCTTAGCCTGGGAGCCCCTCGCTCCTGCCGCCCCGCGGCCGCCTTCGGACACCATTGCTCACAAACCGGAGGCCCGTCTCTGCGGTGTCAGCACCCACCCTGAGGAACGCTGGGCTAACCTTGCTCACAGCCACCTTCTCCGTCCACCCCCCAGTCCCCCCAGGTCTTGCCAAGTGCAGGAGAAAGCAACGCACAAACGTCTCAAATGCCCCGCCCGCGTGGAACCAGTGCGGACTGGACAGGAGGCCTTTTGTCGCTGCTCTCCGGGGGCGCCAGCCCGAGGCTCCTAGGGTGCCCTCCCCTCTCCTACAGGTAGTGCCCCCAGAGGGCAGAGCCCCATGCTCAGAGCGCGGAGCTCCTCGGCAGAGAGGCCGGCTGCCGCCCGTCCCGCCAAGGCCGGGGGAGGAGGTTTCGAATGGCCAACATTAATTCTGGAGCCTACTCCTCCGAGAGTGAGAGGATTATGGGCGGCTGAGAGGACTGGTTTAGCAGGAGCTCTGAGTAAGGAGAGGACTTCACATCTGATTTCATGCTTTGCAAAGGGCAGGCCTCAGTTTCCATAGCATGTCACCTCCGGCTCCTGTCCTGGCATGGGGACCTCTGAGCAGACGTGGGGCGAAGTCAGAGGCCCAGACTTCCCGGCATCCTTGGCTTTACTGAGAAGAGATAAGCTGGCTGGATAGCTGAGAGAGAATGCAGTTTTTGGGAATCTCTGCTTTGTACTGCCTACTTTCAGCCCCGGAGTGACTCAGAGAAAATCAATTGAATTCACCTTTAAAAAGCCACTATTGATCACCTCTGTGTAAAGCTTACTGCGGGAGTTACTGGAGATTCACGGGTGAAAAGTACACGGTTTCTGGCCCCAAGATTTCGTGAGACGACTGAAGTGAGTAACAAGACATCTAAGAACTCTGATACAGCTCTGTGATGAGTGCTAAAATGTTGTTACAAACATCCTTTGTGGGAGAGAGAACAGTTATTTCTTTCTCTGTAAATCTCTTGGAAGATATAAAAGTTGAGTGGACTCTGAAGAAAATGGATTTGTTTAATAAATAAGTGAGTGATGGAGAAGATTAATGAGGGAGGGACAGCATTTCATATAGAAGCCAAAACTTGATCCCAGGCCTGGAGCAGGACGGTGATAGGTATGTGTGAGACCTGTGCGGTGATCTCACCCGGATTTGCTAAGGGGCTGGAGGAGATGGAATTAGTTAGAGGCCAGCCTGTGGAAGGCTGGGTTGAGTGGTTTGGAATTTATCCTGTACATGGTCACTGAAGGTTTGAGACCCAGGGAGTGACATGGTCAGAGCTGTGTTTAGGGAATTTAGTTCTGGTGAAAGTGGGTGGACTGGAGTTGCAGACAGCATGTGGAGCACCAGCTGGGCTTGCATATCGTGAATGGAAGGAGGAGGTCAGCCTGAGAAACGCCGCTAGGTAGAGTCGGCAGGACCACAGGGCTGGCTGCCTGCGGGTCTCCACTCTGTACTCTAAACCAGAGGCATAGACTGTTTTGTGAAATAATAGAGCTCACAGAGTCTTAGAGATATGCTAACCTTTGCATATTTTACAGATAAACTGAAATTCAAGAGGTCAAGTTCCAAATCACAATGTATTTTAGCAAAAGAGCTTAAATCTTCATAGTAAGTTTTCAAATCACCTGGAAAGGAGTTTCTGATTCAAACTGCATCCCTGTTTTATAAAAAGGCCAAATGAAGCATGAACAGATAACAATGGTGCTTCCACACAGATCTGTGTCCCAAAAGGTTCTCCTGTTACCTCATCACTGTGCCCAGATGGTTCCGTTTTATACCCAGACATTAAAAACAACTCTCCTATCCATTTTCCTTTCCTACTCTGGCACCTACTGCTTGATGTTTGATTTCATTCTTTATTCTAGGAAATATTATGGGACCAAAACTGGGCCCACTTGTCACTGTGGCCCTTTTATCCAAACATCCGTCACAGTAGAATCCAGCTGAGAGAAACAGAGACAGGGCCTCAGAGGTGATCTGTCCAGTATGCTGAGGACATTCAGCTAGATTGCATCTAAAGATTCTTCGAGGCAAAATTCTATGCTGCTGTGGTCCTTGCTTAAACCAACTCTCTCAGCCTGCCAAGGAACATGAGTTTGGCCAGAGCAGGGCCTGGCAGGTCGTTCAGGTCTGAGCTCTCCCAGGAGGAAGGCTTTGCTCATGGTTTCAGTGCTGAAACTTCTGCTTGTGTGCCCAGCTCAGACAAGTGGAGGAGATGCAATTTCATCGGCCGCTGTGTATGGCAGACCATGGGGACTGGAACACTTCGACTTCTGGGAAGACAGATAAAGGAAATCTGGAAAAAAAAATCTTTCCTGTGTTTCCAGCTTAAGAAGAACAAAAAATTGAGAGGCAAAGAAAACCAGAAAGAATGGAAATTCATGAAACTTCAAGCATGACCTTAAAAACTTGGTAGATCTTAAAGCACCAGAGTAGCCCAGAAAGCCCTTGAAACTTATAAGACATACCAATAAAAATTACTATTGTTTATATTTTTGAACACTCATTGTGTACCAGCCACTATGCTAAGTGTTTATTCTTTTTATATTTTATAAATTTAAAACTTTTTATAAATTAAAAAAAATTTAAACTCTTTTTTAACTGAGGTATAATTGACAAAACTGTAAGACTGTTAAAATGTACAACATGGTGATTTGGTATATGTGTACATTGTGAAATGATTCCCTACATCAAGTTAATTAACATATTCATCACTCCAAATATATACCTTTTTAATTTGGTGAGAACATACAAGTTCTACTCTCTTAGCCAATTTCAATTATGCAATACAGCGCTATCAGTTATGGTCACCATGTTGTACATTAGCTCCTCTAAGTATTTCTTAATCCTCATGGCAAGAGTTTTAGGTAGTTTACAGATAAGAAAACTGAGGCTCAGAGAAGCCAAATAAATGGTCTGAAGTGCTCAGAGATGGGACCTGCAGCCACTCAGCTGACGCGAGCCTTGCATCAGCCAGAAGCTCTGTGTCAACCAGCACAAACGAATGGATGAATGAATGAATGAATGAATGAATGAATGAATAATGAAATGTTCTGCTCACGTAACAGAACCTGCCTCGGGCACAGCATGGCAAAGAGGCGTGGCCCCGAAGGCTTGCCAAGCACAGCCGATCTTTATGATTGACACATGCAGTGTTGGCAACTTGCCTTTTTGCTAAACTTTGTCTGTACCTCCAAAATCAGCACTCATGTTTTGTAGCCATTTGTGGACACGTTCAGAGGAGAAATTTGAGTCATTGGCACGCACACTTTCAGCTGAGGTCAAGCCCAGGGCCGCTCTGCCTTCTTGTTTTAGTTCTCACATTGTAAAGAAGCATCCTTTTCACTACTTCGTGCTATGGTTTTGGGGGCTTTTTTTTTGGTGATCTCACTGTCTGAAATAGCCCCAAGCATAGTGCTGAGTGCCATCTAATGTTCCTTGGAGCAAAAACACTCCGATGTGCCTTACAGAGAACATACATGTGTTGGCTAAGTTCATATGGGCTTGGCCAGGAGTTCGATGTTTATGAATCAACAATATGTATTAAATAAGGCATCTTTAATAGAACGTATGTAAAACAAGGTTGCATATTGATTGATTGACAAAAATATGACCAGAAGCTCACAGGAATAACCCTGTATTTCTCCTAGAAACAATAGATGAGTATTTAGTAAATTATAGTTTGCAGAGACTTTATAGAACACAGCTAAGGTGAGTAACAAGAACCAACTAGTCTTGTCTGGTCCCTGGACTGGACAAAACTACTATTAATAGCTACATTTAATTACCATGTCCTGCGTGTCGGGCATGGTGCTAAGGATGAGAGATACAGTGAAACAGAGACAGACACGCATAGCCCCTTCTCTCAAGGAGCCGCTGTAAATGAAGACAGAGATGAACCTGCAGTGCTTTGGTTTTAACAGCATTCAGTGAGCTTCTGCAGGTCAGGTTTTTAGCACTGCATTATTCACAATTTAGCAAAGAAAAATCTGCTGCAGAAAGGAAGGTCGTTCCATGCAAATCCATTCTAGTCTCTAACATAGGGAAATAAGTAGAGAAGCATTTTCCTTCCCTCTTTGTTTTCCTCCTTTATCCAGCTCTACGCTTTTCTCGGGGGACCATGGTTTCTCAACTGAGCTGTATTCAATTTTATGGCAAACTTCAGTACTGCTATTCTTTGGTTATTAAAGTAAGGCAACAGAGGGGAGAAAAGCAAGTAGAACATGGTTTCCTCTCATTTCCCTCTCACTTTGTAGAGATGTACTTTGGTTCTGATAGTAATGGGCAACACTGCTCGGGGGTCTCGGTGACGCACACCCCGGAAATGGGAAAATCTCTAGAGACACGTGTGCTTTCCTTGTTTATGTGAGTACAACAGCTCCCCTCCGCCTCGGGCTTAAAGGACGTGGTGCCTCCCGGTGACAAGGTACAGGAACAAGGGAGGGAGGAAATGAAGTGTTCCCTTAGGGGACAGAGCTTGGGACGTGGGGTGAGGAGAAGGTTGCCTGGGTAAGAACAGCCTGGCAAATCAGCCTCGTTCCTAGACCAAGAAGGGCCACTGCAGGGCCCATCAAGAGGGCACATTCACTTCCCCTCTTCTAGCGGCACTGCCATGGTTCTGATTTTTGTGTTCCAGAAATCTCTGTTGTTTCAAATGTGGTCCAGGGAACCAACTATTGTATGTGCGATGCTGTCCTGCCTCACGGTGCAGCTCTCCTGAGTGGGTTGGAAGGATTACCCATAGATGTTCTGATGGGAAACAGACACTTGGAAGAGAAAATTATTTTTCCAGTGCTCTCCGGCCAGTGAATAATTAGCTATGACTTAGAGCCTATAACCACCCAAGGCCACAGAGCAGTCAGAAAACACAGACAAGAAACTGTCCCTCTCTGAATACTAGCTTCCTAACTGACCGTGTGCTGAGGACTCAGTCCCCCTTCTTCTAAGACCAGCTGACTTGTAGGATGTCTGAAAATCCCACACTCAACTCATGTCATCGCAAACATGGTTGATTAAACCCAAAGGAAGGGCATTGAAACAAAAATAGTGTCTGGAATTTAATTGCAGAAAAGAACCATTTGATTTAAAAAAATCTCTTATGCCTCAAGCAGAGATTCTATGTGAAAATATAGCTGAGCTGAGCTTTCTGTTTTAAAATAGGACACTGGCAAAGTCAGAACCCATATGTGGGAGATCTTTCACAAATGACTATTATTGTTCAAGTTAAAAGAGGTAGATCCAGTATAGGGAAGCCAGATAAAATGCAGGATGCCCAAGTAACTTGGAATTTCAGACAAATAAGTAATTTTTTTAGTGTAAGGATGTGCCAGATATTCCACAGGCCAAATATTGCATGGGCCATATTATATTAAAGAATGATTCATTGTTTATCTGAGATTCAAATATAATTTAAATTTACTAGTGTCCTGTGTTTTTATTTGCTAAATCTGACAGCTCAATTCCAGTGACCTAAAATCAATAGTTAGGCGTGGACATCCAAAGTCTGAATAGTATTATAAATATAATGCCTTCCCAAAGTATATGCTTGATGAATAGCTGTATGAGCTGAATCAAGTGGAACATCTTCCCGGATAGTAAATAGATCCATTTCACAACAATTCTACAAAGCAGATATTTTTACCCTTATTTACCATATGAGGAAACTCAGACAACTTACCTGAATTTTTCAGGGTCACACAGGTGACAAAGGTGATAATTACCAAAGGTCTTTCTGTCATAAAAACTCATGGTCTTTCAATACAAAAATCCAGAAACGTTGAGATATCTCATTATATTAAGAGGAAAAGATTTTAAGACATCAAATTAAATTTGCAATAAGGACTAGAAACAAAGCTCACTGAGCCAACTGGATGTTCACTCTGCAAACTCAGGCTAAACCACTGGGTCAAGCAGGCGCGGCGCAGCTTTGAGAGCCTGAGATAACTCCTTGCATGCATGGAAGCTTTTAGGTGATGCACCAAGCCGGGTGTCGCCCCAGCTCTGCTTTGAAGATGATAGTGATTCGGTTGCGGGAACTTCTTCATTCTCCAAACATAGGAAATGTGGATGAAATATGCCGACAAAAGTTACATATATTGATAAGCTCAAAAGAAGGGGAAATCCACAGGTACCAGAAATAAAGAGAACCTTGAAGTAAAGAGGTGGAATAAGAGCCTGAGGTCATAGTGGTTCATGGAACAACTGTTCCTGGATGTAAATTTTAGGAGATGCATATGGGCTTTTTCACGTCCACAGAGGATAGGTTGTGAGCTCCAAAGACATTTGAGATGAGCAGATGTAACGGAGTCTCCTATTGATTGCTAAGATCTTCTTAAGGCAGTACTGTCCACAGAAAAGGGATTGATTAACAGACTACACATACTTGCCTGAGGGACTGAAAAGGAACCAGCCATGCACTGGTACCCTGGATGGAAAAGGGGTCAAAATTATGTATGCAGTGGCTGCAGAGTCTAAATTCACCATACCTGTGTGGTGCAAGACCCCCAGCTCTAGAAATCAGCCCGAAACCCACCTGCTCTGGCAAGAACCCTGGAGCCGTGGCAGAAGCAAAGTGAGAATGTTTTGCAGGTTCACCTCCACAGATCAGCACGAGAGAGTCCCCACCAAAAACACGTCCAGGAGAGAAGAATTTAGGGATAAAAATCTTAACACACGTGCATCTTGAGAAGGCCTTAGCAACAAGTGAGCAGAAAAGCAATCAGGAAGAAGAGAATGACAAAATAAATATGATGTCAAAAGACACCGATGGGCATTTTTCTAAACTAAAGAAAGATGTAAGTCCTCATATTGGAATTTCAAAAGCAATCCCAGAGAGGATAAATTTCATGCTGCAACTGCAGAGTAAGGTAAGGAAAAATAAATTTTCTAAGGTCCCAGAGAGGAAAGACAGATTACCCACAAGAAAAAATAATGACTCTTAGTCTATGTCAGTAACAATACAAGCCAGAGTAAAATGGAATAATATCCTCAAAATATTAGGCTGTTATTGGAAGGTATGGTAAAATAAAATTATTTTCATAAAAAAGAAGACTGAGTTTACTAATCACATTCATTGAAAAAAAACTACTAAAGATACACTTCAGAAAAAGGAAAATTACTCCAGAAGGAAGGTTAGAGATATGACAAGCAACAGGAAGTAAAGAAATTGGTAACCAGGAGGACAAATCGAAATAATTGTTGATATACAAAGGTATTATTTTGGGAAGTTTAAAAACAAGGTGGAACTAATGTAGAATACCATGAAAGTGGAAAAGGGTTAGAGTTAACACATTACAAATTTCTCATATCTCAATAAGAGATATGGAGTGAATCAGATTTTATTAGGTATCCATGCTAAAAAATAGAAACCAAACACAATATGTGTTCAAAAGAGTAGCTTAATAAAGGGGGGAAAAGAAAATTTGATAGTATATAGTACAAGAGAAAAAAATCTGATAAACAGCATAGAAAATGGAAAACACATGAAAAAGAAGTAAGTCCAGATATATCAGTAATCAAAATAAATATAAAGGAATTAAACTGAGTGATAAAAGGCAGAGAATTTCAAATTAAATGACAAGCATCCACTATTCATATCACTAAAAAGTAAGAATAGAGAAAATTCTAAAATAAAAGATGTATCAGGAAAAAATAAATCTTAATACTGGACAAATTTTGATTTTAAAACAACCATTAATAGTTATAAAAACAGTTATATCTTAGTGATTAAAATAATAATTCATCAGGAAAATATAACAATGATACCTATTACCAAGAGAAACTGACAAATATTTCAAGCAAATAACAATTGGCAAAAATAAAGTATTTTAATATTAGTTCTAACAGGTTGATTTAGGAAACACATATAGGACACTTTACCCATCAAATAGACAATTTAACACATACTTTCCATCTTTTAAGCTCTTTTCAAGAGCAAAGGAAGCAAGGGAAACTCAAGTCAATTCATGAGGCTCTCCTCACTTTGATAACCAAACAAGGTAGGCACAGCCCAGAAAGGATAACTGAGGGCAAACTCTGATTTATAAACAAAATGCAAATTTTGTAAAACATACGGAAGTTAAACCTACCCATTTATTATTTTTAAATCCATCATGAACAGGACAGTTTATTCCAGAAATTCAGAGATATTGACAGTAAGAAAGCCATAATGTAACTTGCCTCATTAACAGATTCAAGGAGAAAAATCAGAAAAGCAATTCAATAGATACAGAAAAGGCATGTGATATAAATTCAACCACTCCTTGTGGTTAAATACAACACTTAGCAAATAAAACAAACAGGAGTTCTTTAACTATAGAAGACTATCTAACACATGTATAATGCGAACACCACACCGAAAACCTTAGGATATTTTCCTTTAAAGGATCCGGCAGAGATGCTCACTAGGGCTATTTCCACCCCTCACTGGATTGCACAGAGGTCTTAGGAAATACAAAGATGCAAGAAAATACAATAGGGAGAGTAAGGATCGGGTGGGGAGAAACAAATTTACTATGTAGACAAGCTAGAGAATAATTATTAGAGATATCTTATAAGTTGTAAGGTCAGTATGAGGAGGTATATCTGAGGGTGCGGTGAAGGGAGTCGTTTCAAGATGTGATGTCATGTTAACGGTGTGGACACACGCTCCTGTGCCAGGCTGGGTTTAGTGCAGTCACCCTACAAAGTCTGCCCTTGATAGATCCTCTCTTTGGTCAGATTCCCTACATTGACCACTGAACGGTATCTCTCCATAACACATTTCTCCCTGTTCCTTGACTTACAGATGTACATTAACAGGAAAGTCAGAATTTTGATGATTCTCTTTAAGTGACTAAGGACAGAGACAATTTAGGACACATCTTACCTTACTGAGAAGCTTCAGGCAAAGAGCCCAGAGAGGGGTTTATTTGCTCGGGAGCTGCACTGAATGAATGACTGTCACAGCTGGGGGGATAGGCAGGGCTGGGGGGTGTGGAAGACATCAGGGTCCCAGGAGGGAAAAGTAAATAGGAATTAAAAAACACTGGGACCCCATGACTGAGCCAGAGGTGGCCCATAGAGTGGGAATATGTCTTTCCTCCTCTTGAGAGTGATTTTGTACTTTTCATCCTAGATTTTCTTAGCTTCTTGGTGGCCTTGGGAATCTGTACCCCTGAAAGTTGCCTTCAGAAGCTTGTGAGCAAAAGCTTGCCCAACATTTACCAGATGTCTTACAGTTACAAAGCAGCTTCACATACGTGACGGCCTCAGATGCTCACACGGTGCCTGGTGGGGAGGGGTGGGCCGTTCCCACCTGGTAAGCACAGTGACATCTGGAAAGGTTAAGCGACTTTCCCCAAATTCACCCAGCTCATTTAGCAGCAGGGCCCAGATTCAAGCCTGTTGGCTGATTCCAAATTCAGGGTCTCGTCAGCCGTGCATTGGAGCTCAGCGAACAGTACAATGGTCAGCGATAAGTAAGTCACCAGAAGCCACTTGTGTGCAGGTAGCAGCTCTCCTGGAAGCCCCAGTCTCTGCCGAGGGCAGGGGGCAGAAATTTGTTTTTGGGGTCTGCGCCAGATTTGCCCACTGCTAAGGGCTCTACTTGGGTCTCTGGAATTCTAGCCTTGTCCACTGTATTTGAAATATTGGGCAATTTGGGAAATCCTTCTGGTCTCAGTTCCTCTATTCATTAAATACAGTTAATAATAATCGCCCGAATAACATCAGGATTGTTGTGAGGTTAAAGGAAATAATAAAACAATGCCTCAGGAGGCTTGAAATGCAATGTAAACGAGAGAAAAGTATTACCTTGGCACTACTGACATGTTAAGTGGCCCAGCAAGCTCTGGTCTCAGTTAATGTTTGACATAAGCCCTGCGCCCCAGGTAAATCCCGAAGGAGCTGGCAGGCAGGGTGTGTACTTATTTTTCTAATTTGAAGAAACACAAAGACACATCCCTATAAAAATTACCCACATTTCTAATATTGGAAATTGATATAAAATAAAATTTACAGTCTCCTGCTCTCCCCGCCCCACCCTGCCTTCCCTCCTGCCTCTCAGGGCATGAAACAACATTGCTTTGCAAATAATAACCACACCTTGGACTCACAAAGAGCTTAGTAGTTTATGAAACCCTTTCTTGGGCACGGTCTCCTCTGGGTCTCCAGAAGCCCTTGAGACACCCCTCTAACGGACTTCGTGTTGTAGTTCAGTCGGGCAGACAGGATGACGGTCAGTCACTGAGCGTGTGCTACGAGCCGGACGCGGCACAGACCACGGGGATCCAAAGCCGTGTGTTCCTAAGGAATCACAGTTTAGGAGGAGCTGAAACTGATATGCGCCCGCTCCTCCATGACCCAAAGCTGTGCGAAGTATAGGAAGACCATAGATGGAAGAGCAAACGAATCCTCTCCGGGCCTCCTGGAACAGAGAGTTAGGAAATATTTTACAATAAAGCACAATTCTGAATGATAGTCAAATCCAGAGAAACAGAGTTTACTCAAGGTCAGGCCGCTGGAAATGACTCAGACTCATATACTGTGCCCTCCAGCACGTGGCTTTTTCTCCAGTACCCTGCTGCACAGTTTACACCGTACCATTCCAAGCAGGTGGTGTCCTATGTAATGTTTAACTAGAGTTAAAGGACTTTCCTAGCTTCAAAGACATTTAGTACAGCCAAGGGAGAAGTGGATTGCCTGCATAGATTCTAAAGTTCGGGGAATTACCGGGCACTGTGAGAATGACCTTGATTAATCAGGGTGTGTCTGGTGCCCAACAGGGAAGTAAGTAAAGTTTGCTTTATAGTGTTTTCCCTCAAGCACTCGGGGTCTCTGCGCCCTCCTGCTGTCCCTGTCTCCTGGGAGGCCCCGCTGTGGTGGCAGACCCAGGGCTGGCAGGGCCACACCTCAGTGACCCATTAGCGCTGACCAGCCGGCGGCTCCTAATGGTACTTACCGGGTGTCATGGAGTCCGTGTATGTTACCATGTGATCAATGACTAATAACTGTCTGAGTGATTCACCGTAGCTAAGGGTCAGTCCATCTGAGCACAGGATTTCCAGAAACTACAGTTCCTTATCTCAAGGAGATGCTTTCTAGAGGTGCAGTGTGGGGGCAGTGCCGCCTGGGAGAGGGAAGCTTTGGTGTCCATGTACACGTGCCGCTGGGTCCCCAGCAGCTGCGCCCAGCTGACTTGACTGTTTTCCATGATGGGCAGCTGGCTGCTCTGGAGACTCCCTTCCTAGTACTGACGGCTTTGTTTGTCCAAGGAGAGGACGGCATGAGGTGCGGCTGGCCCGGAGGGGCTTGCTCGCCTTGGCCGTCTGCCTCATCACCTGGGGGTGGGGAGGGAGACGCTGCAAGGCCACCTCCGGTTTCCTGTGCTGTGCTGCCGGGTGGCGGGGGCCAGAGGGGTGGGCGGGGGGCTTAGAGAAGTCAGTGACAGCCCAGAAACCAGGAGAGGAGAAGCCGGCTCTAAGCACAGCTTTCGCTTCAGCCAGCAGCCCTGCTGCTGGGACGACACCAGCCCAAAGGCCCTTCCAGTGGGGCTTAGCGACCTCGTGACAGTGAGGAGGGCGAAGTGGCGGCGTCTGGGGAGACAAGGAGTGTTTGTCTGGGGTGTTTGCGAAGAACCAAAAGTGTGGGCAGCCTTTGTGGGTCTCCACGCCGCCCTCGTATTCCAGGCCTTCACGTGCCCACAGAAGCCTGCACGGGCCGGCACGGGCCTGCCGAGCTCCCCGCTCTATTCCAGCACTCAGCACGGGGCCCACACAAAACAGAAAACCCTGCTAAATATTGGGCACGACCTTCGTGACAATCTATTTGGGGTGAAATCCCATAAACCAGTTCCTTCTTTTACATTTCAAAAATCATCCAGACTTACACGTAGGCTAACAATAGACAAATAAAGCTTGCACATAGGAAAGTGCTGGAAGAGAATAATCAAAATGTTAAAGATAACATCTGGGAGATGTGAATAGGTTTATTTTTCTCTGTTCGGCTTTTAACTTTCTGTTTTTTCTAACTTTCTATAACAGAAAAATAATGACAAAACCCTTAGCAGACTTTAAGAATGTAAAATCCTTTTGTGGAACCATGTATTTTTCTGAGGCAGTGACAGCTGTCTGCTGACTTCTCAGTGTTCAGGTGGGCAGGGTGTGGGTAGGCGTGATGCATACATGCACACTTGTGTGTGTGTGTGTGTGCGCATGGTTATATATGAGCACACATGTATACACGTGTGTTGCTCCCACAGAGATGCTGACTCATTCTTTGAAAGTGCACTGTAACCACATCAGAGAGACGGGGCTGTCCTCCGGGAGATGTGAGGACTCGCCTCCATGTGGCCTGTAACCACATCAGAGAGACGGGGCTGTCCTTCTGGAGATGTAAGGACTCGCCTCCATGTGGCTCTCCTTCTGCTCTACTTTGTCGTTTCTGTCCGGAGATGTCATCTGAGATGATGCTGTACCTACCTACCTTGTCTATCACAAGTTCTGTGGCTGGGCGGTTAGAACACAGACACCAGCTTCTATGCTGCCATGGGAATCCTGCCTGTAAAAAACAAAACAATGTTTCTCCTTAAGCCCATAAAAGAAAAACTGGCTTTGGGATTCTGCCTAATTTAGATGTAAGAATTAATACCAAATGCTCCAGGAGAGCTCTGAGGAGGACAGTAGATTCTTCATTCAGTTAGCAAACATTTGCAAGGCACCTACTATGCGCCAGACACTGTGAAAGGCGGGGCGGCTCCACCCATGGGGCCTGCAGGTCTAGCCCTGACCCACAACCCGGTGGCGGGGCCGTAGTGGTGCTGGTTCGTCCCTGCACCACCCTCCAGGGGGCACGGTGCCTGACCCGGCTGGAGAGGGCCCAGCACGTGACACCTCCCTGACAGGTGCAGAGGAGAGGCTCTGCCCGTTTGCTGATTCTCTGACTGGTGAGAGATGCTCCAAGCACAGGGCCTCAGAGAATAAGGTAAACAGGGCTCCCAGCATCGAGGGAAGCCCCAAAGACAAGAGGGAGAGAAAAAGGGTTTTCTGGGCTGAAGAAGGGGCAGTAGCACAGGGAGACAGGACATTCCAGAAATGGGAACTGCAGGGAGAGATCGAGACGAGATGTGCAAAGGAAATGGAACGGGAAACGGGAACCAGAAATGGGGAGGTGGAGACAGCAGTGGGGACGGGAGTGAGAGAGCCGGAACTCGGGCCCCGTGGGGCCGGAGAGCTGCTCCCCTGTATCCGGCCTGTGCTTCCTCTGGGGGGGCCCCGCTGTGGAGGCGCTTAGCCCAGCTGACGATGCCCCCCGCCAGCGCCCCCAGGACGCCTCCCTCCCCAGAGCCCAGGTGCTTAGTCTCCTGACTCAGCTCGCCACCCTTTGGCTTCCTTCCTGAGGCTCTGAGCCTCCAGGACTGGCCACGGTTTAGGGCAAAGGTATCTCTGCCACTCCCCATCCAGTCACCTGTTCATTATCACTCAATTCCAGGAAGTAAGGGGAAATCATTCATTCTCTTGCTCATCCATTTATTTCCCAAATGGCAGCCTATCAAACTTGAGAAAACCTCTTCCTTGGCACTTAGGGCATAACGTGCCCTGACTCCTCTCCAGTCCCGTTCCCCGCCTCTCACCCTTTGCTCACCCCGCCAGGCTCCTTGCTGCCTCCCACATGCACCCCGCGCTCTCCTGCTATTGCCCTTCACACCACTTGCTCTCCTCCTAGAGTGTGCTTGTGAGGCAGGGATTCAGAAGGCTCTGTCCTTCGGTGTGTTCGGGCGTCTGCTCGAATGTGGTTCTCCGAGAAGCCTTCCCCACAAGGCTGCTCAAAACAGCCTTGCCTTCCTCCTCGGTCTTCACGGCCATATGCTGGTCTTTTCTTTCCTATCACCAGTTACTATCTAATTCCATTCATTCGTTCATATTTTTGTCCTTGTCACTAGAATATTAGATCCCTATGTTGGGAGATATTCTCCATGAGTCCTTGTGTTTCCGCGTGTCAAGACCATCTTTCCCAGTACTTTGTATAGCTAATACCCCAGAAAATAGTGTCTTCCTCTGAAGCAAGGATCAGGAGAGTTACAGAATATTGGAAAAATTCAGTTTCCCTATGCTCAAGGCACTGCCTCTCTCAGGCAGCCCACAGCATGTGTAAACTGTCATCTGGTACCCCGAATCTCCATTCCCACAGGATGAAAATGGGGCAGGCTACTTTTAGCTTGTAAGCAGAGTAACAAGCTTTCCCTTAGATAAACTCAAAGAGTTAATACTTGGCTGCTGGTACAGATCTTGGTAAGGCACCCCCCCTCAACCTGTGCTCACATCCACTTAGGTTCCTGCAGACACTGTGAGCCCCTGGAGCACGGTGAGTGGGCACCTGCCCTGAGGCAGGCATCCCAGGACCCACCCAAGACTCATCTCAGTGTCCTCGTTTAGGGAAATTCCCACTCTCCAATCTCCCACTTCCCCAGGTTGGCACATGGAAAATAAATTTAGGTAATCCCCTGACTTCTACCCAAGCCTTGAAGTTTTCGTTTTATTTGGGAGAAGTTATTTACAGAGAGTTTTCATTGTGCAAAGACAAGGTGAGAGTTCACAGGGTGGTTTTGGCGTCTCCCGACCCTCAGCTGCCCTGAGAGCATTTGATCCCCAGGGCAGGCGGCGGCCAAAGCTAGCAAAGCCATATGTGAGCCTGGATGACTATTTTGCCTGAATTAACCTAAGTATACTTTTAACGAGATGTAAGTATTTATTCACATTAGTACTAGAAATGCATGCAACAAGCATTATCCCCAAAGGTCTTAAGTAATGGAATTTTGCTCGGTTAAGTTGTATTTCCTCCTTCAGTTACATTATGATTTTAGAGATAATACTATTTATTCTCAGTGCTTAATGGTCTACAATTAGGAGTGATTACTGCCTCTATTTCATTCTCCAAAAGTTTATTGAGCGCCTATTATGTGCAAAGGATTGTGTCAGGCAAACAAGTATATCCTAATCAAGTTAGAACACAGTACCTGCCTTAAGCATTAACAGAATGTTAAGCATTGGTATAAACGAGGTGCTCTGAAGGTTTCAAAGAGTGGCATGGTCAGGAGTGTGCTCAGTTCTTACAGTATTGAGCTCAGGGCCTGATGTCGAGCAAGCCCTCTGTAAGTGCTTATTTAATTGAACAGGAAAGAGAGCAGATCTTATGGGGAAGATCAACAGTTTTGTGGAAGGAATGTTATTTCATATAGATCTTAAAAAAATGGGTAGGCTAATGCACAATTTCTGGAAAGAGTCCAACACTTTAGTAAATGTGTGTGGAGGTGAGGTGATGGAGTTCTCTGGCTTCGGCCCCTCTGTAGGACTTTTCCATGACTTTGTTCTCCTCTCTGCTTTGCTACAACGTTGCATGTGGAGTTACATTAGGGAGTTTAGTAGTAATTGCAACCCATCAGTGAAGTTTCTTTAATTGGACCATGTTATTCATTGTGGTCTCCTCTATTGCAAAGAAATAATTTTCATGATAATTCATGCCTTTTTTACATTTTCTAAGTAAGTGGAGAGTCAAGTCCACACTAGGCAGAACTGTGATGCCCAGAGTTCATCATGAGCTTCTTTCCCCAGGCAACACTTACACTCTGGGCACAGTACCTTCCTTAATATAGGCCATCCTTGGGGCTCAATTCTTGAAGAGCCCACTGTCTTCTAATTCATAGCTAATTTGCTTAATAATAGCCAAAAAACTATTGTAATGAGTTGCTTTTCTCTGGTGTTGCATATTTAAAGACAGCAGTGGGGGCCGATCTGAAACTCATGGTCCTAAGCAGCAGCTTGAATGGTGGGACTTTCATTCCCCACGACTGGCTGGGGGTCAGGATAGTGAACTGCACGCAGGTGCATGACGTGGTCTTTGGGAACATGGCATAAAAGCAGAAAAGGATGCTGGAAGCCTCCTAGTCTGATAGTCTCATAGTAAAATAAGGGAACTGAGGTCTAGAGTGGTAAACACAAACAAGTGAGTAAGCAACTAAGTAAACAACAAACTCATCCAAAGTCATGAATCAAGCCAGCCTCGAGGTAGTGGCTCAAACCAAGTTACGTGAGACTAAAAGTCAGTGTAAGTCATAGTTCTTAACAGTTCCGAGACTCATCACTTACCTACAGCTTGGAAATTATTTACTCTCTAAGAACTGACGGCAGACTGAGAGTAAATGGGTCTTGTTATATGGAGGAAAAATCCTGAATATTCATGATGAACTAATTCATATTATAATTTTCCCTCAAGTCTCATCAAAGACAAAGCAATTTCCATTCTGCAGAGTTGAACCACCAGTGGCCCTTAGGTAAAGCGACTGGTCGGAGGTCGCGTGCAGCATCACGGCTTCAGCTGCGAGCAGGACCCGGACCGCCCGCCTCCGCCCTGCGGCCTCTGGAGCCCCAGCCCTTCCTCGGGGCGCGTACGATGCTCCCACGCCTGTGCGGGTTTTAACTGACGCCTGGTGCTTCTGAACGTCCTGGCGAGGCTGCTGTGTGAGCGCCAAGAGGCAAGGTCGGCCCCGCCGGGGCGTCCACCTGGCTGGGAGAGTGTCCGCGGGGGTCGCTGCAGCCGGAACGCGGGTTCCCACAGCTGGCCTGAGGCCAACGCTCCTGACCGCAGGGTCGCAACAGGAAGCCAAGCAAACCAGGGCGAGGCGGCGGACCCCAGGCCCTAAACGCGCACGGATTTTCCGTGTGGCGTCACCACCCCGTTGTAACCCCGCACCAAGGATGCCGACCTTTGCAGCCAGCTCATTCTGGCGATGCTGCCGCGGCAGAGCTCCAAGCCTGACGGCCGGGTGCGGGTGCGGGAAGCCCCGGACGCGCCCCAGCGGCGCTGCCCCACCCTCCGACCCGCACCCCCTCTACGGCCTTCCGGGGCCCCCTCCCCAAGCTCAGGAAACCCGCTGCCCTCGCGGGGCTCCAGGCCAACAGGCGGGTCTGCCCTCTCCTTTCCTCATGGTCGTAGGCTCGGGAAGGCCCCGGCCAATCCCCACGTAGTACAAACCCCTGAAAAGGGACCCCAGACGGCTTGGATGCTTTCTGAGATGGGGAACCTAGCCTCTGAGACGGTTCAGCAAGGGTCCCTTGCGTCTGCGCTCTCAGGCGTGGCTCACAGTAACCCTGGTCAGGTGCATCTGAGAGCCATGGCCTCGCCTCCTCCTCCTTCCCGCTCACTGTCTCCACATCCTTCCTCTAAGCGCCCCGCAGGCATCCGGCATGTTGATCCACAAATGAATGAAAGACCCTATGAAATGTGTTCTAGCCACCTAACCAGCAGGCCGCACACCTGGAGAAGACGAGAAAGGACACGCGGAAGCTTATTTTGGGCTTAAAACGTACAAGTCGACCCAGTTTGCGAAGGGCTAACTGAATTCTCTGTCTAGCCAATCCTATTTCCCTGCTTTTTCCTATTTACCGGAATAATTCATCAGGCTGGAAACTTGAGCTTTTGGGTTGTGACCAGATTCACCTCCTACTCTCAGGTGTTCTATCAGAGTTAGGTTTTTAAGGGGTGGGGGGACCTTACTTTCTCATACTGAGAGCCAAGGTTTTAATCCATTTTTCAAACGTCACTGACATAATGATCACATTCACTTCCTGAGCACTGCCTGGACTGTCGCCTCACTGTCTGGTGCCTCTGTGTGCAGGTGACGTGCTCAGAGGGCGGAGCCTTGGTGTGGGCTTCTTCCTGAACTTGCCCGTTCCTGGGGAATAACTGGAGGTCAGCTCCTACAGGGCCATAGGGCCACCACTAACTTTATGCAACTTGGCAAAATATTCCACCTTGGAGGAGTGCAGCCCAAAGCTGTGCACCTTGGCCGGCAGAAGGAGGCTTTGTGGAGCGAGAAGGCACTCCGTCCTCCGAACAGATGTCGCCCTGCGCCAGGCCTGCGCTCTGGCTTTGCATGCTGAGCACAGAAGTGGTGGTTAGGCTGATACAGTTGCCACAAAAACAAGCTGAAAGTTCCCAGGGCCTTGGGACAGCGACAGTTTGCTTTTGTTCACATTAAAGTTACTCATCAACCTCCGACAGACAGGTGGGAGAAGACGGAGGCAGAGCAGGGTGACCTGCTTCTTTATCTTTTCAACCTAAAGATAACACCCCCCTCACTCCTGCTAACGTTCCATCGGCAGGAAGCAGCCCTTGGAGCCACCTGGGTGGCAGGGGAAGAGGGAGGTGAGAAATCTGGTTCACGTCTGGGTGGCCCCCTCTCAGGTACAAGTAGACTTCTGTGCCTCAGGAGTTCATTAAATGCCTTCTGAGCAGGTCGAGGCGCCCTTCCTTATGCAGCCTCCACCCTCATCAGGAGGCCTCGGGGCTGCTGCCGGTCAGTCTGGGAGACTCAGCTCCACTTGCTTTTCAGATGTCAACTGCTTTAGGCCATATGTTCATGTGAACGTGCACTTAGAAGTCAGTCGGGACAGGTGTAAAAATCTCACAAATTTCTTAGCTATTCATTGACTCAGTTTTCTAACCTATGAAATATGAAGAATTCCAGTTAAGCATAATGAATCGAAGGCTTGCCTCTGCTCCTTTCTGAAGTCCCAGTAAAATGGGTATAAAATGTGAAAATTTTATAATCTGTAAGCCTGCGGGGACAGTGACAGGAGTTAGAGACACACACAAATGGACAGAGATCTGCGTGCCTTCCCGCACTGTGTCCCCTCTCGTCTCCTCACCCCGCTCGGCCTCCTGCACACAGGGCGGGGTCCCCGGGAGACACAGTGGGCCATTCTGGAAGGAGCAAAGCTTGTGGCATATTCTTCCTCTTCTTCCCTGGAGGGAGAATAGAAGAAAAGCCAGATCCACTTATTTGTCAAAGAAAAGATGAGGCCGAAGCCGGGGCTGTTGGCCTGGACGTCTGGGTTCTGTGGTTTCAGGCCTTGGATGTCTGTGAAAGGAATCTTCTGGCAACAAATCGAGAGGACGGGGTCTCGGGTGGACTAGTACACTGGTCCAGGTGGCCACAGACAGAGGGCCCAGGTCAGGACAACTTGTTGGGTTGTTAGTGACATGAGAGGTGCTGTGGACATGGCCACATATGCTGTACAGGGGCCCCTGTGTCTCTCCGCTCACCCCTTTCACCCCTCCGCATCTCCTTCTCTAACCCTGCCACTTCTCCCTTCCTTCTGTGTCACTCTTTCCCTCACCCTTTACTCCTTTAGTTTCCCTGCAATGTTTTTCTTTCTCTCCACTCACTTGTGACTTAAAGTCCCCACAATGTCATTTGTTTCACACATCAGTGCACACCAGAGTGAATGCGCTTTTCTCCTAGTTTTCCCAGAAATTAGTTTGATAGCATGTTGTCATTGCTGCATATTATTTCTCCTGCCTTCCTGAGATTCCTAAGAAATATCTGAAACTTAGGAAAGACTTTTACCAGTTGTACGACATGTATTCCTTTCAAAACAGCCTTTCACCAGATGTACTCTGAGAAAGTGTGCCAGTGGAGGGGGAGGGAGCTTCCCTGTCTTCAGTCAGTAAACTCTCTGAAACCCTCCCAGCCTGCCCTGGGTCAGTGTGATCTCTTGGCTGCAGTTATGTGGGGAGTCGTGGGGCGTCAGCGGGCGCCAAGGGCAGGTGGGGAGGTGGTGCCGAGCGCAGAACGTCCTGTTCCTGTGTTTATGATTCATGTTCCAACACCTGCCAGGAGGGCAGCGCTAATGTTCCAGGTTCCCAAGGAAGCTCTTACTGGAACCAGCAGCTGCGTCCCGATGGACCAGGGAAGAAGGGCCATGATTTAGGATTTCTCTCAGAAATGAAGGGAAGAAAAAGAGCTGTTTCTCAAATGCATCCTTAGATTTGGATTTCTCTCTGTTTGTGCCCAAATTGATATGATGGGGAAAAAAAAAAGACTTGCATCAAAACTTCTTTAAACTCTCTGCCATTAAATTCTGATGTGTTCACTTTCCTTCCAAAAAGAGTAGAACAATCATTCACGTCTTATATCCTCCACGGACCCTCACGGTTTTCTATTTATTCTTTCCGTATGTATAAACTGACTGATTAACAAGCATGATCAACTAATTTGTTCTAAGGAATTGATGACCGATAATGGTTTACAATATTAACTCCTCCCAAATAATATGTTTGCATATTTTATGGAGTCATCCATCCTCAACCCAAACCAATGCTTAAAGTGAGACATCAACCCCTTGGCAGGTCAGTGGATAAGGTCTCTGTGGCTGGACTTCCTCTCCATGTGCCTCCGAACTTACCATGTGGACAGTCCCATTTTCTGTTTATAGTCAGAATCAGAGTGGCTGAGTTTTTCTCTGTCAGGATGTCTGTGGGGCACCAATCTGTCATGGAGAAGGTTTAAAAGAAGTCTAAAAGAAGTAATGAGAATAGATTTACATAGCTTAAAATTACATCAAAGCATTCTCTCTCACACTCTCACTATATATATATATACACATATATTACATATTGAGTATATAAAAACAATATATATAGTCAAAACCAGTAAAAACACTACATATATTGGATACATATATACTCATGAAATATATCATGGAATGTTATATACTATACATATATATATATTACACACACACATTATGTCTATGGAATTCTGAATGGTTTAAGTAGGTATTTTCTTACCTCACAGTAGAGTTAAACTGGGGTAAGTGACCCAGGAGACTAGTCCTCAACCGCAGCTACACATTGATATTCTAGATATTCTCATTTAACAGACTTGGGTATAGCCTAAGCCTCTAAGTTTTTGTTTTTTATTTATTTATTTATTCTTTGTACCATCCTTTATTTATTTATTTATTTTTTACAATTTATTTTGGTATCATTAATCTACAATTACATGAGCAATATTGTGGTGATTAAACTACCCCCTCCATCAGGTCCCCCCCACCAACCCTATTACAGTCACTGTCCATCAGTGTAGTGAGATGAGAATCACTACTTGTCTTCTCTGAGCTGTACAGTCCCCCCCGTGCCCCCCACCCTATGTCTGCTAATCGTAATGCCCCTTTTACCCTCTTATCCCTCCCTTCCCACCCTTCTTCCCCAGTCCCTTTCCCTTTGGTAACTATTAGTCCGTTCTTGGGTTCTGTGAGTCTGCTGCTGTTTTGTTCCTTCAGTTTTTTTCTTTGTTCTTATACTCCACATATGAATGAAATCATCTGATACTTGTCTTTTTCGGCTTGGCTTATTTCACTGAGCATAATACCCTCTAGCTCCATCCATGTTGTTGCAAATGGTAGGATTTGTTTTCTTCTTATGGTTGAATAATATTCCATTGTGTATATGTACCACATCTTCTTAATCCATTCATCTACTGATGGACACCCAGGTTGCTTCCATTTCTTGGCTATTGTAAATAGTGCTGCGATAAACATAGGGGTGCATCTGTCTTTTTGAAACTGGGCTGCTGCGTTCTTAAGGTAAATTCCTAGGAGTGGGATTCCTGGGTCAAATGGTATTTCTATTTTGAGTTTTTTGAGGAACCTCCATACTGCTTTCCACAATGGTTGAACTAATTTGCATTCCCACCAGCCTCTAAGGTTTTAAAACTTCCCAGTGATTCTTGGGTTCAGAGCAACTAGACACCCACTGGCCTAGACCATCTTTCCACCTCCACAAGGACACTGTTGGGGACTATATATCCATAATATATCCATAATAAGGCTGTTACATATCTACTATATGTTACCTTATAAAATTTGGAATCCTTGCTGCAAATGAAATGCATATATTTTCATCTCCATTTAACAGAGAAGGGAAACAAGGCTCTGAGCGGTGAGTAACCTGCCCCAGGTCACATGGCTAGTAAGCGACAGAGCCTGGAGTCCAGGTGAGGTGGGTCAGCCGAAACGGGGACTGTCTGATTTCTAGGCCAGTGTCCTTGCCGGCTCACTGTACCACAATGTCTTTTCTTCTGCAGCCCCCTCAAGGTGCAAAATCAAAATTTAAAGGCTATGAAGAAAGGTAATTCTATAATAGAAAAATAACATTCTTTTTTCTTTCTTTCTTTCTTTTTTGTAATTCACATCCTTCTCCTAACCTTCCTGGTGTCTGTCCAGGCCCATTGGCCTGGGGCTCACCATCAGTCCCGCTCACCCAGCACAATCTTGAACCTTGGAGATTTTTCTGGAAAGACCAACTTTGTAATCTTCATTCACATGATCAAAAGACAAATATGTCCGTATTCTTCATCCCAGCCTTACCTCCTCCTTCCTCTACCTGTTACCAACTCGTCTGACAAAAACTAAGCCATCTGACTTTCTTCTGACTTCCAGAAGCCCTGCTTTCTTGTAACTTGGGTGAGAATAGGAGGGATGGGTAAAAACAGTGGAGGGAAATATGAGGAAAATGTCTCAAAATGTTGCTCAGCAGGTGTTAGGGTTGAATTGTGTCCCTCAAAAACAAAAACAAAAACAAAAAAGAAAAGGTGTAGTGAAGTCCCACCTCCCAGGCCTTGGGAATGTGACCTTATTTGGAGGTGAGGCCTTTACAGAGATAATCCAGTTAAAGTGAGGTCAGTAGGGTGGCCTTCATCCAATGGGACTGGTGTCCTTGCTTTGCAGAGAGCCCTTTTCTGCCTGTATCACGTTGTCTTCTAGCTGCGTGTCTGTCTCTCTGCAGACTTCCCCTTTCCATAAGGACATCTCAACCATGACACATTACATTTCTGTTGTTGAAGGTATTCAATCTGTGGTACTTTGTTAAGGCAGCCCTAGGGCGCTGATGCGGGGCAGGCGTGCGCGGGAATCGGGCTCGGGGAGAGCAGCCGGGGCCGCTGACGTGCTCTGCTGGGAACACGAGGCAGGGCCTGGGCCTCCAGGGGCCGCTCCTGGGTCGCCGGAGGAACCGGCCTGTGGTCTGAGCCACCAGCATCCGGCTCTGCACCCAGTCTGGGGACAGCTGGTCTCTCTGTTGCCATGCCGATCATGGAGGTCAGACAATTCAGATGCTCTCTTCTGCCCAAGGCCACCATGTAGGCTCTTTATCCATCACTACACATAGGTTTGCCTTCTTAGAATTTCTATTCTAAAGTGGATGAGTCATATTTTCTCCTTTCCCTGATTTCAAGATCATAGTCTACTTCTAGGAGCAGGCCTACCTCCGTGCATCTCAAAGAATTCGCCTTGTTAGCGCACGTTCGCTGACTTAAGTGCATTGGCTCTTCGCTGTGCAGAGAACGGTGCTTGTCCCTCAGGCTCGGATCCGGTGAACGCACTTCCTTCCCCAGCTGCCCCTGCAGAGGCCGCCCTCTCTGAGTCTCTCCTGCCCACTCCACCCTCCACCGTCTCCTGCCAGACCATCGCTGTGGGAGCTCAGGTGTCAGACTTCAGGCTGCTTATTTTATCATTGTAATGATTACAGGGTGTCACTTATTCCTGTGCCAAAGGGAATAGACAACACACACTCTTTGCTCTTATACCCGTTAAGACAGAAGCAAGCAAGGGTCTGATGGAGGGTCACGAGTGGGGCTCTCCAGGGGCCCCGAGCAGCTGAGGGCCCAGCTTCGAGGAGATGGCCTGATGTTTCTGAGCTGATGAGATTTCTATACACGGGGCGAGTATGATCAGAGGTTGTGGCTGTATAGTTCCCAAAGAAGGATGTGTTTAATATACTTATAAACTGAGAACAGAATAGTGGGGGGCACACAGGCAGGGAAGCTCTGCTAAGGGGTCAGCACAGCAGCTGGAACATCAGAGGTGATGCCGTGATGTTCCCTCTGCTTGTGTCCTTCCTGCCCCCCTGTGAACGCCGGCGGCAGTCAGGACCACTTAGGCGAGATGGAGGCAGAGCAGAAGTGGTGAGAACCCCCGAGCCAAAGTAATTTGACATTTATTCCAAACAAAATACTTTTCCCCCACTCTTCTTTCTACTCAGCTATCGTTGGAAGGAGGTATAAAATTACAGAACCCTCTCGAGAAGTTAGCTTGGTGCAAAGTACAAATCGCACGTCATGGGGCTGGAGTGTGAATCTTGGCTCTGCCACTGTATTAGATTGTGTGAAATCGGGCAGCTTCCTTAGCTAGTGTTTTGGGGAAGGGCTGGAGGAGGGGAGTCTGTACTGGCAGAGGGGGAAGTTCCCCCTCTTCTCTCCCCAAGTCCAAACCCCGCACCTCTCTGAGCGCACTGGCATGATAGACCTCAACAGCCAAGCGAAATGAATGATTGTCTGTTAACAGGGAAAATTTTCCTTCAGCGGACAATTCAGGCATTTTCTGAATTTTTACCCCGCTGACTTGGG
The DNA here is from genome assembly GCA_029783875.1 of Phataginus tricuspis. NCBI lineage: Eukaryota > Metazoa > Chordata > Mammalia > Pholidota > Manidae > Phataginus > Phataginus tricuspis. The sequence goes on along the minus strand of JAQQAC010002701.1, from coordinate 28,023,316 downwards.
GGCGACGCCTGGTGGCACCCCTATTTCTTCCTGCTTCATTTTCCTCCACGGAACTTCCTCCTCCTAATATCCCATGTACGCATGTGACTTACATATTCGTTCTCATTATTAAATGTCTTTACCTCAGCTGGACTAAATCTCCATTAGGACAGGTTTTTAAATTTTTGTTGTTGGTTTTTTGGGGAGGGGATTTTATTTTGGTTTTGAATTTGTTTTCTGGACCCTCTTTCGCCAGGCCTGAGCTTCTCAGAAGCCGTTTGGTAAACCTGTGTCTCCTCCCTTTGGGTTCCTCTACCTCTGTCTTTCCCTAAAAAGGCACAGACAATAGCAAAATAAAACAAAATAAGATAAAAACAGACACGTGCCATGCCACACGTATTTTATATGACATCACCTCTAAGCCTTGCTAGATAATTGGCTAATTAACTCAATCAAGATATATGCATATAATTTTTAGAGTAACACCATAATTAAAGTAGTGATTATGTCATCAGCGGAACTCCCCCTTCATCCACTTCACTATTCACATGTGTTTGATGCTCTCTTCTACTGTAGTCGCTGGTGTTATTGAACTTCTTGGCACTGGACATGTCCACTTTTAATAGCTCTTGTCTGGACCCTCAGTCAGCTTTTGGGAACTTTCGACCCCAAGGCAGGCAGGTGTTTTCTAAGCATAGGAAGTGAACGAATGCTCCAGTTTCATTCAGATTCCCACACTCAGTAATACAGGAGCGCAACGGAGAGGGAAATGCAAGGCTTATGATGAGAAAATCCCTATCTGCTGAAGGTAGCCTCTGAGGCTTCTGACTGATAAATGATCTGTGCTAACTTTGTTCTTTCAACAGGCTAGCAGGGAGTCCCCCTGAGGGGCTTGGAAAGGCACCACAGCCTGCCTGGGCTGATGGTTTACAGTGAGAATGGGATAGGGCTTTATTTTTTTATCTTATTTTTTTTTTAGATTTCACATATAAATGAAACTGTATGGTGGTGTCTTTCTCTGGCTTATTTCACTGAACATAATACCCTCTAGGTCCATCCATGTTGTTGCAAATGGCAGGATTTCTTTCTTTTTAAGGCTGAATGATGCTCCGTTGTGTATATGTACCACATTTTCTTTATCCATCCATCTACTGGTGGATGTGGGTTGCTTCCATATCTTGGCTATTGTAAATAATGCAGCAATAAACAGGGGTGCATGTATCTTTTCAAATCAGTGATTTTGTTTTCTTGAGGTAAGTTCTCAGAAGTGGAATTACTGAGTCCTATGGGATTTCTCTTCTTAGTTTTTTGAGGAGCCTCCATACTGCTTTCCATCATGACTGCACCCACCAACATCCCCACCAGCAGTGCAGGAGGGACTCCCTTTTCTTCACATCCTCACCAGCACTTGGTATTTCTTGTTTTGGGGATTGTGGCCATTCTGACTGGTGTGAGGTGATATCTCACTGTGGTTTTGATCTGCATTTCCCTGATGATTAACGATGTGGAGCATCTTTTCATGTGCCTGTTGGCCATCTGATATTCTTTGGAAAAATGTTTGTTCAGGTCCTCTGCCCATTTTTCAACTGAATTATTTATATTTTGGTGTTGAGTTGTATGAGTTCTTTACATATTTTGGATATTAGCCCCTTATTGTATGTATCATTTGCAAATATATCCTCCTATACAGTAGGTTACCTTTTTGTTGTATTGATGGTTTCCTTTGCTGTGCAGAAGATTTTTGTTGGATAGAGTTCCACTTGTTTATTTTTGCTTTAGTTCAAGAGATTCCTGCCTATGTTTTCTTCTAAGAGGTTTATGGTTTCATGTCTTGCATTTTGGTCTTTAATTCATTTCCAGTTGATTTTTGTGTTCCTTGAAACTGGACAGTGAGCCAGTCTCACCCCGTTGCATGAGGCTGTTCGGTCTTCCCACACCAGGTACTGATCCAGGGACTTTACACTTGGAGTCAGAGCTCTGGGCTTGAGGGTCGCTTCTGCCACGTATGGTGGGGTGGATATCTACGTCTTCATGGGTCTAATGGGATTAGCACCACCTCCTAGAATTTTTCTGAGGGTTTAACTCTGGTAAAAATGTGAAAATGCCTTGCATTGGAACCAGTGTTATGGTAGCTGATAGTAAACACTAGCAATATTGAGATTTCATATTTTTAATTGCATCACTTTTCAGAGCTGTGATGGCACAGGACAGTGGCCCTGGTTACGGACCTGGGGGACCTTCGTCTTCTTCATGCACCTGCACAGGCATGACAGGTAGATGCTCAGAGTCAGGCGCCCAAGATCTCACATGTCCATTAATCGTCTGGATAAAGAAAAGGAATTAGCCTACTTCTCTTGGTAAAGATGAGCATGAAAAGCGAGTTTTATGTCTACAAACAAATATACAGAAAACCACAGGGAAGAAAATGATGTCTATGTGTCTCAAGTGGAAGGAATAAGAATAAATGAGATTTCGGTTGCCACACTGATATTATTGGGAAAGAAAATGAATATGGATATAGGATGAAGAATATGAAAGTTTTTCCAGGTGGGTGGTGACGAACCGGCAGAGCCAAAGGGAAAAGCAGTGAGCCGACCTCGCGCCTGCGCCTCTACTCAGTCACACACTGAGGTCGGCCCCACTTCTGTGTGCTACCAGAGATCCATCTGGAGGAGGACTTAGAAAGCAATCTCACTCAGAGTAACATCAAATGAAAAAGAATATATTATCCTTACTCTCATTCCCCAGCAAATTTGCATAGGAATTTGCAGTTTCCTTGGCAGTGGAAAGAAATTTAAGGAACAATTGTGCCTCAAAGTGTCACCTCTCCGGGGCCATTTGCATTTAACAAGGAGCTTCCAGATTAACAACTAATGCAAAACAGTAATTCAGAGAACAGGTCTCTACTAGCCGGAGAGGAGCCATGTAGGCATCCCCTGAATAAACATCTGGGGAAAGGACTGTTTAATTAGCACACTGGGATAGCTCTTTGGTAATATTGAAATTTGGAAAATATCCATAATAATTATAATCATGAAGACCAATCAGGGCTAATCGATTTATTGAATGCTTGATGTTTAAACTCACACATCTATAGAGTACAGAGTGTCAGAATAAAGCCTTTGGTTATAGGGATTCATTATTCATTCATTCAGCAAACACCGTACACCTTTGTGACAGCCCTGCTTCAGGCTCTTAGAATACATTAGCAAACACCACCAGCAACGGGCTCTGTCCTCATCACGCTCACATTTTCACTGGGGAGCCAGACAATATATAATAAACTGAATCATTAATTTCTACTGTACACAAGAAGAAAAATAATAGAGCAGGTGAGAGAGCTTAGATACAGAGAGGGATGGCGGGCTTGGTCGTAATATAGTGATAATAAGGTGGCTAAATCAGGGTTGTTTGGGCAGGTGAGGTGACGGAGCAGGCCAAGGGGCTATCTGAGGAAAGAAGGTTTCAGCAGGTAGAAAAAGAAACTTACATCCCTCAGGGAGGAGCTAACATGTCTGCATTTCTTAGGAAAGCAAGGAGGTGAAAGCAGTCGGAACAGGGCGCACAAGGGGGGCGGGAACAGGAGGACAGCGGGCGGGGCTGGTGGGCCACAGTGAGGATTCGTACAGTCACTCGGAGTGGGAAGGGAGCCCAGGCAGGTTTTGATCGGAGGAGTGACATGACCTGATGTACTTAGAGTATTCCTGCTACTGCTCAAACGCAGAAGCGGTGAGAACTGCGAGGAGGTAGTTGTCCTGTGCCAGGCACTGGATGGGAGCCGCTGAGGTGGGCCGTTGCCCTGCAGGTGGTGAGAAGCAGGGTCTGGACAGGTCTGGACAGCACAGTCCGCAGGGCAGCCTCATGCACTGTTTATGTGCGAAAGGCCGACAGGAGCCAAGACTGACTCCAGTTTGGTCCTCCGAGCTGGGAGGGGAGTTGTCAAGTGGAACGAGGAAGGTGCCGGGTACGGCAGGTTCAAGGGCAGGCAGTGGGGAAGACCGGAAGTCCCTCCGTGGACACGCTGACCTGGAAATACCTGTTGACACGCATTAAGTCGAGTTGATAACCCCAGCTGAACTTCCAGGGCCTCCCAGTGTGGTCCTGGGTCTCCCGCAAGGAGCAGCTCTGCTCAGCACGGTCGGTCGTGCCAGGTGAAGGGCAGGAAGTTGCCTCCCCTCTAAACCCATCTAGTTTCCGGTTTCATTCCCAGAAGAAATCTCAGTAAATAGAAGGACAAGGGACTCGGGAAGTCCCACAAAAGCATAAGCATCACTTACAATACTGCATATACAGGTTTACCTAGAATGTGTGTGAGAATCCAGGTGCTGTAGGGATGTCTTCCCTCTGCTAGAGTTCAATTCACATGCAAGTATTTACTGACCATTAAAATGCCCCAATCAGTGCCCCAAACATCTCAGCTTTACTTTTTTTTATATTCGGTTAAACTGTTAGGCTAGTATATTCTAGGATATTTTTCGGCCACAGGATTCTCCCCACTGTGTGCTGGTAACTCAGAGGGGCCCTTGGGGAAGGTGTACCAGGAGCCAGCACACAGCTCAGCGATGGAGGCATTTGGAGATACCAGTGGAGATAAGCAGAGCTGAATTCCACTGATAACAGTACTCTGTTTTAAGAATTTTCAAAAACAGATGGAAGACCTATTACCCTGAGAATTACTTCTGCCAGAAATCGCGCCTTTTAATGAGGGTTTTGGGCTCATGTGCTTTGGTTGGGTGTTTGATTTGGGGTCTGTTTTTTTATTATTTAGCCCCATAAAAGAGCCCAGGATAGCCTGCATCTTGCACTACCTAATCATTGTTCATTTCCCCTATAAATTCCTAATGTCTCTAACATTGGTTAAGAGCTTCATGTAAATTGTACCTTCCTTTATATCTTTAAAAATTGAAAGTGTAAAGAGCTAGCTCCTAGAAAAACAGTGACACCGTGAAATACCTCTAGGTGTAGATGGCATTCTGCAGAGAGGTGATTAACAACAATGCGAAGGAGCGACCGAAATGCAGGACTCGGGACCCTGAGGAACTCTTCCAGAGGCAAGAAAGGACCTGAGAAACAGCCCCAGCAATCTGCAAGCGTGCTTGATTATGCATCCTCCTCAGGAAAAATGTTTTAGGTTGTCCCCTCAATAAATAAATGTGTATTTATTTGTAACACATGTACAATTTGTTAGGCAGGAAAATAGGTATGAGTGGGTGGAAAGAGAAAAAGGCCATAAAGTCCACTAAAAAAAGACCCCAAATCAATCAATTAAAGTTCAAAAAGCAAAGAGCAACTTGGCCTTGAATGTTTGAATATTTCCCAGGTAAAGGAGGGCACCTCAGCAGAGCCCATGTCTTTACTGTGTTAATCCTGCAGGCCCAGCTGACTTCCTTTACCTTTACTTCTGTGCTGTTTTTTTTCTCCTTCCAGCCCTAATTAAGTAGTTTGTAACCTAGGCAGCTAATTTAGCACGCAGCTCTGACCATAAACAACATAGTGAAAGGCAGGAGGGATTCCATTTTAAAGATTGTATTTTAATATCCAGGAAGTTAAAAATGTAAGATTTCTTAACTTACTCTTTAGCAAACAGACAATAACTCAGCCCGCCTTGGGGGCTGGGCAGGCAGCCTGTTTGCTCTGCTCCCAGACCAAGACCCCAGCATCCCAGGGAGAAGTCAGAGCAGGAACTTCCGTGTGTCAAGTTAATTCTAAGCATTCAAAGACCACTTAACAGGTCTGCACCCCCAGCCCTTAGTCACATTCCCAAAGAATCCTTAATAGGGGGAACCCCCAACCTTTCGGGGTGCTCCTCTCTCTGAGGTCGCCTGCAGTTTCCAAGTGCGTAACCTTTTAACTTTAAACTCTCTTTTCAACCTTTCAGGGTGCTCCTCTCTCTGAGGTGGCCCACACTTTCTAAGTATGTAACCTTTTAATCTTACACTTTCTCCGACCTTTTGGGGCGCCTCTCCTCCCTGAGGTCGCCTGCTGCACTTCTTCTCTCTTTAAGTGCCTTTAAATAAAGCTCTCACTCCGCTTCACCCCTGTGTCTCTGCCCTTCACCTCTTTGTCGCGGCGGGACAGGGACTGAGGAGATACACAGCGCTCCCCCAACACTGTTTTCCTAATATATCATGCATCATAAAATACACATAACACAGAAATTCCATGTAAATTAACATAAATAGCTTCCTAATAATTTCCTCCTGTGCCGTAAAGCATCATCTTTGCCCCTGAGGGGCAGACCCCACCTGGGAGACCACTGAACGCAGCAGTCAGGTGCAGGACGGACTTGCCAGCTGGAGGCAGCCTCTCCACGCGGCCCCACACATTTCAGCGCCGGGTTCCTGCCCTGCCCCGCCGTCAACGACACCCCCGCTGTCTGCCCCTGTCACGGTGGCCCGCAAGCAACCCCCACAAGCGGTCAGTGTGAGACTGGAGACAGGAGGCGTCCTGTCAGTGTGAAGGGTTGGAAGGGGATAAATGCCGCAGTCCCAGCCAGCTCCCGCCAAGGTCAGACTGTGCCAAGCCTTTTGTAGGGCCTTTGAATGGTTTGAATGAGAATCCATCCCTGCCAACAGCAATATAAAAATCGCCCTTCTCAGAAGCCACGCTTTGATGTCTGCCCCGGGCATTCTGTCTTCCAGGCATGCATTCCCCCTCGCCCTTCGGCCAGCGGCCAGCAGTCCCCTGACCACCTGGTACGCACCCCCACCCCATGCCGCTCGGTTGTTTTCCTCAGGTTTGCTCTTTCCCTCATGGAGAGAGTGTATGTGCATTTCAGTCCTTGTGTGCCCACACACGTGCATTTTGTTCAAGGAAAACTGCCTTAAAGGTTGTGTTGACACCCAGAGCAGGAAATAATCACGTCTTTATTTTAAACAGATGGACGGCCTGATAAAGGCTGATCGGAGAACTGGAGCCCCCGTAAGATGCACACCCACACCAAGGTGTTGACAGGCCATCTCGCCCTTGGTCTGCGGGCCCTGTCGCGGCTCCTCATTCATTCTGTCCACGTTAAATGCCTCGGGTGGTGGGCGGCAGATCGATCAGGGAGCTGAGGTCACCCGAGAGGAGGGCCGGAGACCATAGAAACGAACTGCCTGGGTGGTTTGGTCCCCAGGAGAGCGAGTAGAGCTCCTCTGTGAACGCCCTTCAAGGGAAAGAACAGCCCAGGCTGTATATCCAGGTCTTATTTACATTCGAATACAAAAGACGATCATCTGTTGGCTTAAGCAAGTCCTGGCATCATTACCAGGTTTCAACAGAGCAACGTCCACTCTGACTCTTACCGCCCGCTAGGAAATGCGTCATAATGAATGTTAGATAGGCTCCTGGAACTTGTCATTTTACAGAGATGACCACTTGTGTTCTATCCCAACAGAGCATTTCAAGAAATGCGTATTATCATTGACATGTAATTTAAATGTTAATAGATATTTTAGTTAAAAAAATAATTGAAATTTTTCCCTTAACTTCAGCCATTAGCCAGTTTTCACTCTTTCCCAAATTACAGAATTCAATCAGACCATCTTTCAAGGATAAGTAAGGAAGGAATTTTTTTAAATGTTTTAAGTTAAAAAGTATAGACTTGACTCACTCTGCTGGCACATAAGAATATTCTGGGTAGTTAGTTTAGAATCCTGGCATATACAGAAATGTATTATGTACTATTTAGTATGAGTGCCGTATGTGTGTTTAAATCTACAGCGTTCGTGTTGCAGATCTGTGAGGTTAATTATCATACATATTCTAGCTACTTGTCCTACTCACGAATGCAGAAATAAGATATATAAGGGTATGTATATATCTGTCTCCAGTTCCTTTTGAAACCAAGAAAATGTTACACAGAATAGAAACTGCTTCTTAGAACTTTCGAGTTTCAACAGAACTGAAGCACCATCTATTCCATGTGTTTAATGGCTGAGGAACCTGGGGGAGGCTTGGGGGGGACTCACTGCTGGCCAGTGGCTGAAACAGACCAGGAGGCGGGGCGTGGGGATGGGGTGCGACTCCTTCCCATTCTCTTTATGCCTTAACCAGAAATGGGCCTGACCGTGGCTCCCCGTTCAAGTAAAGAATGAATGAGGACATTTTAAAGTTTAGTGAAGGTTAAAGAAGTGGATTTCCTTAGTGGAACTGATTCACAACTAGTGAATGTTCAGTGCACTGAAGGAAGCCGAGCAGTGGTTTATTAGGGGTAACATGGTCCCTTCCTGGGCTGAGATTCACTCTAACAGTCGGATGCCCTGGCTGGTGGTACAGTCTTAGCTGTGTGCCCCACGTGCCACCAGCTTATCTAAATTAGGTGAACTATACCAAATACAAAACAAATCTGACCTCTTATTCTCCTGATAAAATTCTTCCCTGGACTTCCATTTTCTACTCAGGCCGAGAACTGCATTCCTCCACCGAGCCCCGTGCACACCTCCAGCCTCACCTCTGCACTCCCTCCACCTGCAGCCTCCTCGCCCGCCCCAGCCTCACTTGGGGCAGCTGGCTGGCTCGCATGAGGCCTCGTTCGGGGCCTCCCTGCTCCTTCCCCGACATTAGGCAGGCTTCTTCTCTTTAATCCCTGCTTTTATACAGAAACTATAGCACATTACGCTATATGCCTTTTTCTAATAATTTGTTCTGAGTTCCTTGGGAGAAGGACAATTCTGCAACAAGCATAGGGTCTGAGAGATCGCAAGAACTCACGCAGTTTATGCTCAGTGAATGTTACTGGGATGAGTCAGTACAGGTAAGGTACGCAGAGCAGGGCCTGACGTACAGAGCATGAGGAACACCGAGAAATGAACGAGCGGGTAAACTACCGTCTGCCCCGTCCTGTGCTCTTCTGACTGGCGAGCGTCATGCCCCAACAGGAGTCAGATGATCAGGGGAGTTACCAGAGGAATCGGGGAAAACTCTTATTTGGACAACTAGGAGGAATCTTCAAGAAGGGGCATATTTTTTAGGGGCCTTGTAGAGAGCGCTAAAAGCAAACTACAAAAAAAAAATCAGACATCTCACCAAATAGTGTCAGAAAAGCTCTTTCCGTCTACAAAGAAAATGGCAGACTGCTATTGCTTCAAAGTAGATCTTCCTAACTCCCGGGTGCTCATCTTCCCTGTTTATGATTTAGATTTTATTCCTGATACATCCACTAGAGGTCAAACTTTTATATACAGTGTATCTCTCTGCCCTTGTATTGCTGGCCTAGGAAAAAACTCACTTTCTTCTTAGTTTGAGTAAAAATTGCTGTTTTTCACTATATGTGGGTTGCATAGTCAACCAACCTGCTGTCATAATTTGGGGAACAGGAACAAATCAAAGCTTTTAAAGAGAGTGGTTTTCCTCTTGTGCAATGTCCTGCCCCATTCGTCCTGGAAATGGGTGACTCTGGCGTTGGTAATTCACAGACTATCCATTTTGTGGAACGATTTACATCTATTGCCATCTGAAAACGAGAGGTGGACTCAATCTTTTCTAGTTTTGGCTTACTATCTTTTCTATTTTTGTGTGGGTAGTGTGTCTGTTGTAAACTATAAATTCAGCGCATTCATGGTCCTTCACTTCCCCTTGAGCTGTGTTAAGATAATTTATGGATGAAAAGTTAGAATTAATATTTGCATAGTCTTTTATAGTCGATGAAGTAATTTTACAAGCATTGAGCTATCTGATCTTGTAATACTCTAATTAGTTGGATAAGGAGAAGTGATTTTGTAACATTCATTTTATGATTGGAGAGATGAAGCCTTCCATGGTTAAGTGACCAGTTCGAGGTCACACAGACAGAATGTAGCCGGGCTGAAATGAAAATCCTGTCCTTGGAGTCTGATAGATGTGATCTTACTCTCGTGAAATTCCTTTGCAGAATCAGTTTCTATCAATTTCAAAGGGCCTTTAAATCACCCTAAGAAATACTTTTTATATGTATTTGTCTTCATAAATCGACAGATTCTCAAAGAGAAGAGTTCAGGGGATAATCTGGTGCAATCTGCAACTTCTGAGAAGTTAAATATTTTGAAACTCATCAGAGTGACTTGTTTCCTTCTGGAAGGTTTTAAAGCCCAAGATCCTAACGTATTTTGGTCACACTGGTCACTCTCCATGTAGAATGAAAAGCCATCCTGATTTCTGACTATTTTCTCATGTTTACACTTTTGGTATGATATAACTGAAATATCAATCTTTTCTATATTTCAGAGAAGAAAACAATTCTTTTCCATTTTCCTTTTTCTCTTTTCCTTCTCCTCTCCTTCTCCTCATGCCAGGTCTTATGCCCAGTCTTCGCTGGCATCCGTTCTCAGCTCATTTCTACGGGACCGCCAGGCCTTCCTGTGGTACATGCAGCCTGACTCGAGCAGTTTCTTATCATGTCCCCTGATGGCAGATTTCCTCTCTATGCATTGTAATCAAATAGCTTCGAGCCAGTGATATAGAGAAACATGTAGAAACCTCCAGGGGCGGGGGGAAAGGGGTGTCTTATATTCAGAGAAGCAAAGATAAGGGCAGCAGACTTCCGTTTGGAAATAATGCAGGTAAGAAGATAGAAGAGCAAATCTTTATTGTACAAAATAAAAACAAAGATTGGGAGGGGAGACGTGGGAGGGTTCCTCTGCTTGTAAGACTACACACGACATGGAATAATATTGCTTCAATGTTTACTCTGGCAATTTGAATAGATAGACTACAAACCCTAAGGAGACCAACTAGAAAAATAGCAAATAGTCATAGATACACAAATGAGATAAAATAGAATCATAAAAAATTAATCGAAGGAAGGTAGGAAAAGAGAGAAAAGGGGAGGAAGACCAGTCGGGACAAAGAGGTGCCTGCGCCTCGGCTCTGCGGCGTGAGAGGCGGCCCTCCCTCCCCACCTGCCCTCTGGCCCCTGCCCTTCCACCTCCTTCGGCCCCCAGCTCTGATCCAGCCTCTGCCTGACCCTTGGTTGTTCCCATCAAGCACAAGTGTGCTCTTGTTATCTTTCATTTTAAAAGCAAAACGAGAACCGTCATTAGCTGAGTGATTCCCTACAGGAAGTGCCAGCGCCACACACACACACACACACACACACCTGCACACGCACACGCACACACACACCCAACCTCCCAAACCCAATCAAATGCTCTTCATGATTTCCCCAAACTCAGTGAATTTGGACTTGATATCTTTGCCACACGATTTATTAAACTAATGAGCTGTGATTGAAACTAATGAAACTGAATACAAAATGGTCACTCTGTGCAAACACAGCCGACACGGATGGAGAGATCAGAATGACCCAGTTTTGAGCTCTGGCTCTGCTGCAACCTGGTACCGTGGCTGTGGCTGGGTCATTTCACCCCCAAAGAGTGTTTATACCTGTAAAACGGTTTTATGATAACTATCTGACCAGTTTCAGAACATCACGTAAGGAGCGGGTGAAGTGGTGTTTCTGCGCGAGCCAGGACGCGTCGGACTCGGTCGGTACCGGCTGCCGCCTCGCCCCGGAGGCCGGCCCCCCTCCCTGCGCCTTTCCCCTTTCTCACAAGGGCCTAGTTTGTTTCAAGGTGGGGAGAGGCGGCGCCGCTCACCCCGCGCCCACCCCCGGCCTGCGGGGCGCTGGGCACCCAGCCCGGCTGACTCACAGCTTCTAAGCGTCTCCTCATCCTCAAGGCCCAACTGAATGTCTGGTATCTTCCTGAAACATTGATTTCTTCAGAGCAATGTGATCTCCACGCACTTTTTAAAAATTAGCTTCCCTGCAGTCCTTCCATCTATCAATGCAATAGACTATAAACAAAGAAAAATAAAAGCCGCCAACCTAGAGCACCCCCCGCGGGCACCATGTGGGTGTTCTCCGGGACCAGCTCTTCTGTGTCAGGGCTGTTTTCCCTCACACTACATGATCCTGGAGGGTAAGGACCGTTTTCTTTGGAGTCATGTGAAGTACTTAACCCAGTGCTCAGTTCATGTTGCTCCGTTAATTCTGATGGTGTCAGCTGAAGGTCACACATCTTCCCCTGCACACACATCTTCCCCTGGGTGGGTCTTCTCTCAGGGCTCCTTCCCTTTCCGCCTCTATTCCAGAAGGCAGGGGCCCCGCTGGTCCCCACCTCCTCCACGAGGCTCTCTCAGCGCCTCGGCTCGCGCCAGCGTCTCCCTTCCCGTCCTTCCAGAACTAGGCTGGGATTCAAAAAACTCACATTAGTTACCAGCTGTGGGAAAGTGGACATGAATTCACATTCTCTGGGGCTTGGTTATCTGTGACTCTAAATGAAGTAACGCCCATCTCAAGGGTCCTTGTGAGGATCCAGTGAGGTCATGTAGATGGCATTTCTTCCTAAACTGAACCAGGATAAACAAACAGAAGGCATAATCATCTTGGTGCGGCTTGTATCGTAGCTGCTTGTCAGTGGGTCGGGCTCCTGAGCGGCTCTGAGGACGGTGCCAGTAGAGACCACTGTATTCACCTTCGCAGCTCCCACAGTGCTGAGGAGACGTCCGTGCACCCTGGAAAGTGCTGGGCCGACCGTGCAGTGTGGAGCCCGGCCCTCCTCCAGCAGAGCAGCTAACACCCACCGCGGCGCATGCGATGCTATAGGTGGCCACACGCACATAGTTTGCCTTGTTTATGCACCAAGAGATGATTTTCAAAGGGGAAGGAGTCATTTCCCTTGATAGATGCCACAAGTTCAAAGTCTACAGCATGAGTAACTAACACAAGTCATGAAGAGAGGTCACAGGAATGCAGCAAACAGCAAGTCCTAATTAAAGCAGAAAACAGTCCACGCTGGAGGCACATTCTGTTTTCAGGCTGAGATCCTCTATTTTGTCATCCCACCCGGCGGTTTGGGAGCAGGGCTCACGGCAGAGGGGCCGAGCCTGGACGCCGAGGCAGGACGGCAGTGCAGCTCCTGTGGAGGGATGGGAGCCGGGGAGCTGGGTGCTTACGTTCCAAGTCAGGGCCCCCTTCCAACCAGGAGGGGACTGTATGCTTAATGGGCCACCTGCCTTCCTGGACCCACAGAGGAGGGATGATGCTGGGACGCTGTTAGAGCGGGTCCCCCTTATATGACTTCTTTGGATGCTCTTACCGGCCCTCTGGCTGCAGTTGGGCCCTTGACCTCTGCATTCCTGCCACCTGTGCTCATCTCTGCCCAGCACTAGCTCACTGCTGGGGACAAGAATGGCCTTGGCCCATGTCTAGCCTATAGGGCTTTCAAGGATGTTCTGAACAGAGAAATTGAATCAGTCAGATGATATGAAGTTTGAAATCCCCATAATCCCACTAAAAGAAAATGCTGACTGAGCTACTGGCTGTGACTTCGGAGACCAGAGGGGAGCAGTGGGCTGCAAATGCACACGGGGAACACGGGAGTCGTCCTCAGGGAGGGGCTTGGCCATGTGGGGGCCATCCTCCAGGGCGAGGAGAGATTAGGGGAGGAGAGAGGAGAGGCCGGGGAAGGGGAATGAGGGCGGGGAAGGGGCTCAGGGTGCAGATCTACTGTATGTTTACTAGGTGAGAGACTCCAGACAATGCCTCCAATCATCCTGAGTGACAATTTCACCTTCTGTAAAAACGTCATTCATTCAGTTAGTTGGCAAACAATTTTCTATTTATAAGCCAGACACCGTGCAGAGCCTTGAGGATACAGTGGTAAACATGATATACACTTTGTCTTAGTATGTGTATATAATCCAGAGTGAGATAAGGGTGAATGAATATGCCATGACAGGGGGTGACCAGCGTGGTTTTGGTGCCGTTTTGACAGGCAACCACTCCAATCCTGGGGGATCGGGAGAGGTTTCTGGAGGGATGACATCAAGAAGGAGACCTGAAAATTAGTTAGCAGTTATCCTGGAAAAAGCTGGCAAGGGGGAGGAAGCGAACTGGACAGAAAGGGCCTGGTGAAATGTGAGGACCTGCGGGCATTTCAGTACAATTTAGGGAAGGGAAATGCGGGGAGGAGATACGGGGGCGTGAGGCTGGCCCCGAGCCAGGAAGCATCTTGCAGGCTGTCTGGGGGATGCTGACTTTCATCTCAAAGAAAGTGAAATGGTGCAGAACGGTTTGAACCCTGGGGGTTCTTTTAATAGACTTGTGTTTTAGCAGTTGAATCCCTGTTTCCGTGTGGAAGCTGGATTGGAGATAAGAAGGTCATTAGGACGCTGTTCATATCATCTGGATAAGGGGTGAAGACGCCCTGAATTAAAGCAGTGGTTGTAGAGATGACAAAAAATAAATGTTTTGTTTCTAAGGCAACAAGAGGGTAGAACACAATAGCAGCTAGCATTCCTGGGTGAACGAAACTGGACTTCAGTGGTAAGATGGCATTTTGCTGTCAGCCTAGCAGTGAGGGGCTCAGCAACCCAACCATCCCAGTGACCTTTGGCCTCTGTAAGTTTGTCGTGTTTATGAGCGTGAGCATCTGCCTTAAGAACCATCAGCCAGAACACCCTCGATGCTCAGCCGTGAAGACTATAAACATACCCACCTCGGCGTCAACACTGCCGTCTCTCCTTCGGTGGAAAGAGAAGCTGTCCATCCTGGCTCCAGTCCCCCTCTGCTCTGGGGCTGTGCACTCTATCCTCCGAGGAACGATTGCTCCTCTGTTGCTCACTTATTCCGACCCTTCCCCTCCCTCTGACCCTTCCCAACAGCACTTAAATGTGCTCAAGTCTTTCGCAATGAAGGACTCAAACCCGCATCCTCCTGACAGCCTCTCTCTGTCCTCCTTTCTTCTAACAAACGTCTTGAGAGGATGGTTCTCACTCACGGCCCCCTTTTCCTCCCCTTCAGCCGTCCTCCCCAGCGCACTTTAGTCTGATTCCACTCAGAATTCCTTTTATTTACAAACTGCTTACAAACTGTTTCAAATTGAAAAACATGAAAGAGAACCAAGCATCATACAACAAGTACCCATGTAGTCAACAACTAACAATTTTTAAATGTTCACAATTTTTACGGAAATATTTTTCAAGAAATAGGCTGTTGTGAGCATTGCAGCCCTGACTCCCTTCCCTCTCTCTGCGCAGAGCAGGAGCTCCTGGGATTGAGGTGGGGCTTCCTGTTCACAGCCCGCTCACCGCAGGTCTCAGGGCCTCACAGGGTCTGGAAGACAGCAGGTGCTCGACAAATACTGATGAATATGTGAATTAATGAGAAAGAGTAGTTTATATTTAAGCACTTTGGGGTAAATGGGGCAGGTGGTTGCTTTTCTGGGAATAGGATGGGGAAAGACAAGTCACCTCGGTGAGATGCCTTCTTGTTAAGCGGAGCAGGACCACACACTCACCTTTGGGCCTCAGCGGGACAGTCTGCGGGCATGTTGCTGGCATGGTGAGATCCAAGCTTTTGGTTAGAAAACCCAAGGTTTCTGGTCCACATGTCAGCGACCAGCAGAACACTACTTCATAAAGTAACTCATTTCATTTCCATACTCCTCGCTTGGAGAAAACTTCACTTTGACATCTCTTTTCAGGTATTTTTCTCTGAGTATTTCCATAGCAACCACTACACAGGACACACGCTCAACTGAAACAGAGGATTTTCCCTTTTCAAATAATGGTGACATGTCTCAGGAGGGGAGAACTTGAAAACATCATTTCCATGAGCGTGGATGCATAGGGAGAAGGGCGGGTGGGGAGCGGGAGGGAAGGACAGAACATGAATGAGAGGTACAAGGACTGTTCTCAGTGAGGTGGAAAAAGGAAAAATTAAAGTTAGTCACAAAGCTGCCCCAATTACATTCTTGTACACATTTCCCTTAAGCACATGCATGCACACACACATACACACACGGGCACACACACAGATGTACACAACTAAGGAAAACATGCAATTGGGGGAAATCAGATTTGGGACTCAATACCTACTCCTAAACTCTGTGTTTCAGCAAAGCATTCTTTATGCCTGCCGGTTGCTATGGAAATACTCCAAGGAACATGTCACATGCCTCATGTCTGCCCCACAAGGGGGACACTTAGCAATGCAAATCACAAATACGCTCAAGAAGACATTAGCAAAGTGGGATTTCCCAGGCTGATTTCATTCCACGGACACAAAAACCTCTTAATGTTAAATCTCCAAAGGGTCCAAGTAGACACAAAAAGGAATAGTTTCACTAGTGTTTTAAGTGAAAGGCTGCCTGGCATCCTAACAGCTTGAAAATGGTCTATGCAGCTGTGGGGACCAAAAAGCTTATTGGAAAAGAACAGGCCAGGAGACAGAAAGTCTGTTCTCTAGTATCAACTTGGCAACCCCCGTCCCGTCTGACGAGTCAGTCCCCACCCGTGGGTCTCATTCTGTTATTTGTCTTTGTAAAAGGAGAAGAAAGCGCTAGGTGATTCCAACAGACTGTCCCGCTCGGGAGGCTGCAGGGTGTATGTGACCAGAAACATTAAAGTCGGCTTAAAAATAAAGGAAGCATAATAGGCAAAGGGGATAAAGAGGCATGAAACCTCAATCACAATATAAACCAGTCGCAGGGAGGAAAGCTCAGCGTAGAGAACACAGCCGGGGCTCTGGAACACCTTCCTGTGGTGGCCGACAGTGACCGCAGCGGCCAGGGTGAGCATTTACTAATGTAGGTACCTGCCCAATCACCACGCTGTAGACTTGGAACCAAGATTGCATATCAACTACACTTCCATTAAAAAATATCAAAAACAAAACAAACAAAAAGACTATGTGGCTGGCCAAGGTCACACACACACACACACACACACACACACACACAAATACAGGAAATGTATTAGGATCTTGAAATGGAAAATTCCAGAACTGGGTTTGGCTTCAGATAAGGTTTAATTTCATGCCCCAGCAATGTCACCAGGAGGACCTGGTTTTGCTAGTAACTGCATCCTGAGGCTGGTAAATGCATCAGCTCAAACCATACTGTGAGGACTGAGGCTCTTCCTGCCTGTCCTCCGTGCCCGCCCAGCCGGCATCTGGGGATGGCCAACTGTGCGTCCCAGGAGGACGCCCCAGCCATGAGCATTGCATGTGAATGGCACATCCGGGCAGGCAAGACTAATTTTCCCTCGTGCTTCCTTTTTTAAAAGCAAAGCAAAATCTTCCCCTGGGTCATTGCCTCCCTCTGAACATACCTTCTCTCGTGTCTGTTGGGGCGGAATAGCGATGCTCACCCTTCTGCACCCCCGGAAGGTGAGGGGGCCCAGTGGGCTTATGAACCTGTCCAGCCTAAGAGACATGATCGTATAGTATAGATCACTTCTCTGAGCTGAAGCTAATACTGTATGATCACTTCTCAGTTGAAAGCTTAAAGAAGGCCTGGAGCCCGCTTACTTGAAGACTTTTATTTATCATATGTAGCCAACTCGGTGCTATGTTTTAGTTAAGTTTCCACAGGGGCATGTGTGGTCAAGCTAGGAGACTGCGTGACTGAGAGGGGTGAGGGGGAGTCAGAGCAAAGGGAGCATTCTATGTGAGGCACCCAGAGTGAGCAGGCGGGGGCTCAGGGGTGTCCGAGAGCCTTGAGCAGAGGGTGGGTGGACGCAGAAGGTGGGCTGCGATGAACGGATGGAAGATAAGGCTGTAAAGGGAAGTTGGGATCAGATTATAAAGCCCTGTTCTAAGCTACAGCTCTTCAGTTTTATCCAAAAACACTTCTTTGGGAAGGTCTCCTCAGCTTCTGTGATTAAGGTCACATCTCTCTTGTATGTGCTCACAGCACCGTGAGCCTCCCTTACATGGAGCTTATCCCGTGTTATTTTGGCTTGCCTGGTGACCAGCTGTGTGATCCATGTGTTTCCCCTTTAACAGATTGTAGGCCCTGTGACCTTCTCCCTCACATACCTTTGCTTACAAGGTCTCCTCTTCTATAAGCTCCATGAGGGCATGGACCCCGTTCATTTCACTCAACTTTGTATCCCCAGAAAGCTGTCACATCAGTCCGTGTGGCAGGAGATGCTGACCTGCACAGGTGGGTGGCTGTGAACACTGACCAGTGACAGACCTCAGAAGGGACCAGCTCTCTCCCGGGAGGATCCCCACTTACTTACAGCAAACAGTTCAGTAAGAGGCAGATCGCCTTCATCCTGTCCTGGGTTGAGATTTTGAAACTGGGTTTCAATCTCTGTGAGGTCTGATCTGGTCTGGTCTAAGCCTTCATGAGTCCCGCTAGAATTCTGGAGTGGGGTGTCAGGTCCCCCTCCTTGCAGATGGGCTCTGATCCCTGACTGCTTCTTAGTCTCTCACCTTCACAACTGGCAGGTGCCATCATGGAAGAGAGCTTTCTACCCAGACTCTCTTCTCAGGGCTCCCTCGTCTCTAGGAACTTGGTCCCCCAAATCCTCACAGGCTTCATAGTTCTGTGACACCTCCAAACAGATTCTAGGCAATGCATTCATGCAGATTTCTTATGTGGATTTGACGGAAAGATGAGCCTGGTAAGCCGGTGAGCCATGGCTGGACTGGGAAGCTTCACAGCTAACCTTCTAGATTCAGACACACACCCAGAACCTGAGTGAGAAAATACAGGAAAAGCACCTAACACAGTATTAGGCATATGTCAAAGCACATTTCATGGTAGCCATTATTAATCTCCAAGTATAAAGCATGGCCTCTGTTGAGGGATTAAACAGCCACGAGCAGGGGGAACCCATGTGCAGGAGAACATATAGAGACACACTCAAGTGCCCAGGGA
>JAQQAC010002701.1:27905705-28003062 GCA_029783875.1 Phataginus tricuspis | reverse complement strand
CACCAGGTGGTCAGGACAGCAGGGGCTGAGGACACCAGGTGGTCAGGGCAGCAGGGGCTGAGGACACCAGGTGCTCAGGACAGCAGGGGCTGAGGATACCAGGTGCTCAGGACAGCAGGGACTGAGGACACCAGGTGGTCAGGACAGCAGGGACTGAAGACACCAGGTGCTCAGGACAGCAGGGACTGAGGGCACCAGGTGCTCAGGACAGCAGGGACTGAGGACACCAGGTGGCCGGGACACCACGGGTGAGGGCACCGTGGTCCACTCCTGACCCTGGCCAAGGAACAGGTCTGATGGCCTCTTGAGGTGCATTGACTCCTGAAGGTGCTCAGGAAAGATTTTTGAGGCTTCATTAGGTTTTTTTCTCTTCTCTCGAGAAGGAGGACGTGCCGGTCCTATTACCGACTTTGTATCTGAAAAACAGACTTGAGAATAATAATTCTCTGCGCTTTATCAACACGCGAGTTCATGGCGGCAGGCCCAGAATGCAGGTGAATATTGCCTCGATGCCACCGTCAAGGGACAGGCTGGGAGGGGAGGGCGGGCTGGTGATCAGAAGTCTTAGGTCATGTGGGACAATCAACAAAGGTTGTTTTATTCTAATGAAAATTTTCTGGACATGGTAAGTGTGCTGTCTGATAGGCTGATATCCCCCGCTTCACACGGTACTGTGAGGAGCTAGTTATCCGACTACGCTGTCTGCCAACCAGGAGGGCCCAGCGAGGCCCAGCTCAGAGGCTAAGGAGCAGAGGGGCCCCCAGGGCGTTCCTGACCACGGGGCAGCCGGAAGCTCAGATGTCAGGCTCTTCAAAGCCTTCTACTGGTTCTATGACTTTTTTGCGTTTGCATATTTACATTCACACATATTTATGTTAAGGTTAGGATAATTAGTACAAAGCAAGGACCAGAAATTATTGTCTGAGCAACTTTTTCTCCCTCTTGAAATAACTGTGGTCCACTCCTAACCCCCAGCTCTGAAAGAGCACCCAGTTCCTCTCTCCACGGGCACCGTGTGGGACCCGGCATAGGATCGGGGCTCTTAGAGAACTGGGACCCATACAGAAGCCTGTCCCACTGCTGCAAGAGAAAAACAAGTTTTCACCAATGTGTTCTCAATTATGGTCACTTCTTCATGGGAAACAACCCTGCAGTTATGCTCATTGCCATCCGGGGAATAATGGTTACTAGGAGAAGAGAAACAGCCTTCAGAGGCTCTGTCTAGAGATCCATCTCTATCAGGAACAGACGACATAACTGATTTCTTCAAATTTGGGACCAGGACACTTTTTTCGTGGAAGCCGGCCAACCACTGATTTTTTCCCCCTTTGTGTTTTTCCCCACTTCTCTTCCCAACTAACACATGTAAACTTATACTTCAGAGAATCTGGATCAGTGATATAGACCAAAAAACAAAGACAAAATATTGGCTTAAAGTTACTAAAATGATAACTTTAATGTTATTTATAAACTTAAAATTCAGCTTCTGTAGGCCTCAGAATTATTGTGTAAACACACACAAAGATAATTCATAGTTTCTATAGCCCTAAATTACAGTAATCTTAAAAAGTTCCTGAGACGGAGACACAGGGGTACTTACAGACAAGATGGGCTTAGGGGCAGGACTTACTCGAAGCACACATGTTGGGGAGGAGCTTCCTTTGCACTTCTACCTTATGTTTGGCTCTTTTTAAAATATAAATATTCAACATAGTCTCTATTTGACAGTCTCAGTACTTTTTGTAGAGCTGTTACATATTGATATATTCTGTTTACTTGTTTTTAAAGATTATGCAATAAGTATTTCATTTTACTTACAAAGACGCCTTTACTGAAAATTCCCCTATTGTTAAATATTTGGATCTTTCCCCATTTTTTTCCATGAGCTAAAAAGGCTGCTATAAAAATCTTTGTGCAAGTGACATTCAAGAAAGTTAAAATCCAAATGTAAAAGCCATGTTACTTCTGCTAGCTCTACTAATTATTATGCTTGAAACATGGCAACATTATACACTCAGAAACACAGCCAGGTAATGATGTTTTTCACACAACCAGACTGTAAATTCACTGACTTGTCCGCCATATCAAATGACGGTGGAAGACTATTCTATATAACTTTTTTAATATTTAATTTGTTCTTAAACTTTTTGAAATATTTTACTTCTGTTTTTCTATTCTGTAGTTTTCTACAGATACTACTACGTATTTCTTCACAGATTCAATGACGTGTCTCAAAATTACTGTATAAGCTTACCTGTGCTGATAGCTTAAATACTTCAATCTACGTTCAAATACTGTACTTTAGTATTCTAAATAAGAAAAGTTTCAGTAACATTGTCAACAACCACATAATTAGCCTGCAGATACTGCCACACTCAAGCTCAATATTATCTTTTCCAGATGGGGGGCTGTTGCATCTAAAGGTTGGTCGTTTCTGTTAAAATAAAAGGCTTTTCCCCAGCTCAGAGCTCAGGCATCTCTTCATGTTCTCCAGCAGTAATTATTGCCTATTCCATCCATGGAACACTGAGGTCTGCAG
The DNA here is from genome assembly GCA_029783875.1 of Phataginus tricuspis. NCBI lineage: Eukaryota > Metazoa > Chordata > Mammalia > Pholidota > Manidae > Phataginus > Phataginus tricuspis. The sequence goes on along the minus strand of JAQQAC010002701.1, from coordinate 28,000,523 downwards.
TCACAGAGAAGGCTGGAAAGGGGCATTTTAAGGAAATGTTCTCAGCATCCGCTTGTAGGGAAGGGCTGTCTCAGAAGGCTCTCATTCAGTCGGAGCATCTCAGACATACAAATCGCCGTCTTAAAACAGCTGAGGCAACTGGGCACCCAGGCAGACTGCTTCATAGCCTTTGTTCTGCCATATTGCATCTTCAGATAGCGATGCCAGCAAGAGGCACCTTTTTAAAAGGACACGTACTCCAGCTTATTGCTTCTGAAACTCTCAGTGGTAAAAAGGAAAAACAAAACACTTCTTTTTTCTTCTTTATATTTTTTAAATGTCATCAACTGATAGTTCCGTAAGACACAATAATTATCAGAAAAATAAATAAAAAATGAAGATATGCAAAGGCAAAGACAAAAGTATATGAAAAACAAAAATACCAGCCCCCAACTTGGCATTTACTGTTAGAGATCATTTTCATTGTTTTATTATTATGGTTAATATAAATATATTTATTATAATTATGCTAGAGATTATATTAAATTAGAGTTAAGTGAATTGAATCAGAACAAACATAGCATAGGTTTAATTACAAAACCTACACATTTTTCATAGCAAGTGTGTGTATCGGTGGAACATAGGGACTTTACCTGGCTCGTTGTGAGCGGATCTGACACCCAGGCCTAAAGTAACTCCATTCTAGAGGGCCTGGGATTTACAGTCAAAGATACGTGGCCTTATCTCAGTCTCTTCTGGCTATGTAATCTGAGATAACTCACCGTTTAGCAGCCATTTCTTCATTTGTAAAGTGTGGATAAAAATAAAATCGAATAGGGTTGTTGTGAGAATCAAGTAAGGCTATACATGTAAAGTTCTTAGGGTTGTACCTGGCATAGAAAATGCTAGGAAATGATAGCCAGCATTTCTGTCACAGGACCAACCAGCCTGGAAGAGGTTTAGGAAGATTTAATGATGAAAACTGTAAAGTACAAGCATGCGTCTGGTTTCAGGGGCCACGTGCTCTGAAAACCCACAATATAATAGACTACCAAACTCATAAGAGTTCATGAAGGCTGCCAGATACAAATTCAATTTGCACTATCATTAACCAACAAGAAACATTTATAACAGAAAATAAGATGCCGTTCATAGTACCAGGAATCGCTGAAGTTTCTAGGAACAGAAATTAACAAAGAATGCACCAAATTTTATGGATAAATCTTTCAAATGCTAGATCCTTCAAATCATTGTCTTTCGAAAGGCATGAATAATGAATGAATGAGTGAATGGAATTATCAGACAGTATAACTCTGCCATTCTCCCCTACATTAATTTATATATTCAATGAAATTTTTGAGAAGTTTGACAAACTGATTCTACAGCCACACTGAAGAATTAAGCTTTACAAATAGTTGCCCATGTTGTGAGTGTGTGAACACATACACACGCAGCAAGGGGGGAACAGTGCACCAACATAACAGCGACAACACAGGGAACCCATTAGCACGCCCAGGAACAGAGCATGTGGGTAATGAGATGATGTCTGCTGGAGGCAGGGAATAGATACATTGTTTAGCAGGTGGTGCTGGCAAAGCTGGCTCACTTATTAAGAAGTACACATTTATATTCCTATTCATGCCACATGAAGAATGAGCTCCTAATGGCTTCCAGACCAAAATGTCAAAGGCCCAACTTTTTAAAGTGGGAGAAAAAAATGACTTGAGGGTAGAAAAGGGGGTTGTTTTAAACAAGACTCTGTAAGCACAAACTTTAAGATTAAAAGGAATTATATATTAGTAGGAATTCTAAAACAAATTCCTACTAAACATTGGAAAAAAATAGGGAAATGAGTAAAGGATGTGGCCAGGCAGTGCCTCACAGGGGAAACCCGAATGACTCAAGTTCAAGAGGTTCTCACCTCGCCCACACTAAGGGACAACAATTAAAACATTATCACACCACTTAATATCCATTCAACTGGCAAAAAAATTTTAAACTAGAGGACTCCAAGTTTTCAACAGTTTGGGGAAATAGGAATCTACAGGCATAGGAGGTGGGATTTGGAACTGGCAGTCTTTCTGGAAAGCAATCTGGCCTCTCTGGGGGAATCAGTGTCTGCATGCTCGCATTCAGCAGCCCCTTTCCTGGGGACATGCCTGAGAAAGTTTCGCACAGGCCCACGAGGCACCACACAGAAAACTGTACACGGTGGCCTTATTTGTAGCAGCAAAGTGCAGTCCTTCACCGAAGGGAATATTATGCGGCTCAGAAGCAATACTAGTGAGCGGTCACTGGAATGTGGTGTTAAGTAACAAGGTAAGAAATACCGTGAGGCACTATTATGCACGTTAAAGTACATGCATACACAAAATCCCACTACATATATTTCCCACAGATGCATACATATCAGGAGCATATATTACACATCTTAGGGGAGGTGCTGCTCAAAGGCCAGGAATAGCAGGGACAATGAGGGAGGAGAACTAAAACAAAACAAGAAAGGGACCTGTGGGATCAGACTTCACAGTGTGCCGTGAATAGAGAGAGGCATTTGATTAAATCAAGTTTTGCACCTGAAATCTAAAAAGTTTAAAGAAGAAAAGGGGCATGCCCAGGACAGACCAGAGTGCCACCGAACGCAGGCTTGGCTCCAGGTAGATTTCCTAAGCTCCTGGGAACACACAGCCCCCAGGGCAGAAAATGAAGACGAGGCTCGCTTCTTTCATTCATGAACTGGTTTTCCCAGACAGCACTTCAGCCCTTCAGGTCCTTTCCATTCTGCAACACTCGCGCTGATGAGCCCTGTGGGGAGTGGAGGGCATGCTGTCTGCCCCGAGAAGCTGGCAACGGAAGCCTCCTCCCGGCTGAAGTGACCTGGAGACGCTTGGTGCTGTTCTAGCCTGAGTGTTATTTTCCATGTTTCTCCTCCACATACTGGCGGCACCGTGGCTGCCGTCCAGAGAGTTGGAAGCCAGAGCTTGGCTCTGGACAAGCATCCAGAGGAGGGACTTGGATCCCGCAGCTGAAGCATCCCGAAGTTTAAGGAGGACCCAGAGGCTGCGCCGCTGCCTCTGCAAGACTCCATGAGTGGAGGAGGGGGAAGGCTGGAGCCCCCGGCTGTTCCCCAGTCTGTGTGGTCTTGGTAGAGGAGGCCCAGGTGTCAGGAGGATTTCCAGAGCGGGGGTGAAGCATTCCCAGGGGAGGCGTGTATTTGCTTCTAGTTCTCACCCACCTCCAAACTGGACATGAAGATCAGCTGGCTGAGCTTCTCCTCGCGCGGGCTGTGTCCTCGGGAAGACTGAGGAGGGTGTATTCCTCCAGTGTGGGACACCACTGTGAAGGAAGAGGCTCCTATGTGATCAGACGTCCTCCGTAAGCTCCAGTCCCTTATTAGACCCACTGCTAGATAGTTTATTCAATACTTAAATAGAGAATATACATGTCACAAATATTTTAATATTTTGATGAGTACAGTTCAATATCATTTGTCTCCTTTGTAATCCTAGGCAGTTTACTTTATGTATTTGAAGACATTTCTGAGGCAAATCCATGGCTTTGCCACAGAGAAGCTTCCCCGAAGCCGTGCATTAGAGGAGTCAAGCCTGTCTTGTCTAACATTGGGATAGTAAGGCTTCCTATTTGTAACATGCTTTGCCACTTTCCGACCACCCCATCTAGTGCCCTCAACTCAAAACGCTGCGGGCTGCGTGCACACAGGCACACTGTCCTCCGTGGGAGGGGCAGGCTCAGCAGAGGGCAGGGGGCCAGCGCCCAGAGCCTCAGACCCTCAGCCAAGGACCCTTCGCAGCACGGACACCCTCAGGCGCCCCTCACAGAAACGGCCTCTGTCACCTCTACCCACTCTTCTCAGCCTGGAGGGACACCTTCCCCGAGGACGCCTCCTGCCCGCCATGAGGAACCCCTCCCCGCCGGGAAGCCCGTGCCCTCTGACCTCGTGGGGCTTCCCGCCTGCAGGGTCCCACTCTGTGTGCTCCGGCCTGGGTCTCATCCTGCGTCTCAGGCCAGCCCAGCTCTGCTGACTGACCCTAGGCCTGCCTGGGCCTGGTTCTCTCATTTTTAAATGAAGGCAACCCCAGTTTCAGAGATTTGTCGTGAAAATAACAAGACCATGTATGAAGACACTTTCATGGTCCCACACGGTGTTTCGTACACGTCCTTGGACACTATCAACAGCCAAAGGAAGGGTGGGCCGGGAGGGGGGAGGCACAGGGAGGGCTCTGGGGACACGCGGGTTGCTCTGCTCCTGGCCGGGACGTGCTTTAGTTTATAACCTTGGAAAAAACTGCTGCCCTTCTTGAGCCTTAGTCCTCATTTTTGATAGAAATGTTTTGTCTTCCTATCGAAGTTCTTGTGACGAGGAGGAGACAGTGAAGAAACGACTTCAACACGATGCCTGCGTTCGGTGCTCATGCTGGGATGGTGGTGCCGTTATCTTCTCCTCTGGAGGGGGCTCTTTTCCCAGACATTTAATGTCCTGCAACTTTAAGCAATGTTTTGCAAATAATAGGTGCCCCAAAATATTGAAGGAATGATTTTTTTTAATGCAATATTGAGGTAATAACAAGATGGGAACCACTGTGCTGTTTTAGCAGTTCTATCCAGAGAGCATGTCTCCCTGTTTCTTCCACATTTCAGAGCAGAGTGAACGTGGTCTGTCCTTGGGCCTCCACTTCTGAAGACCAAGATGCTCATGAGCAGGCTGTAAAGACCCGCTCTGCCTGCGCCCCCTCCACGTCCTTGCTGGCTCACCCGACCTCCTTAGCCTGATGCACGCAGGGCACCGAGTTCAGCCCAGAGTGAGCGTGGAGGCTGTCCAGCCCCAGATGAGCCTAGGCTACAGTTTGACTGCAGCCTCAGGAGACACCCTGAGCCAGACGCACCCCGCTCGCTGGGCCCTGAGCTGCACATGGGGCTTTGCAGGCTCCATCGCTCGCAGTAGGTGAGCTCCATGGGCTCTGAGTCCACATGTACGGGGTTTCCAACTCTCAGGAGGCAGCATTTCTGATCACACTCAGTTCACCTGCTCCGAGGCCCAGGGTCCAGGCAGAGGCAGGCAAGGCTCTGAAGAAAGGACCCATTCTCCCTCCTCCCTCCTGAGTTCCTCTGAGGAAGCAGTCTTTGGGTTTAACATAAAGAGGGAACTAAAACACCCACTGTGGATGCTGGGATTTTTATTACGGGAGTTAATTAGCTGCTGACAAATGAAAAAAGGGAGGTGTTTATAGCCTTTGAATGTTAAATTAATTAAATGCACAGCTGGGCACTATGGTTGCATCCCAGCAGATACAGTGAAGCCAGCACACACGTCTAGCTCGTCAATTCTAGGAGCCCATAACACAGGGCGTTAAACAAATAAGACTGCAAAGGCCTCTACTGTGAACTATCCCGGAGTGGATATCTTACTTTATGTCCCACTTTCGGCCTGGAAGTAGCTTCATCTGCATCCTCGCACGGAGTCCGTATCAGCCCTAGGAGCCGACGACGCTCTGCCCAGTTTTACAGATGAGGCAATGAATGTAGGGAATTCAATCGTGGCTCGAGGGTCCACAGCCAGTATTTGTTATTTTTTGCTGTGGGACAAATTACCCCCAAAAGTAGTGTCTGAAAACAACAGACACGCTCTCAGTTTCTGTAGGTCGAGAATCAGGCGCTGTGAGCCGGGCGCCCCTGGCTCAGGGTCCCCCGAGGCTGCCATCCAGCCGCAGCCGAGGCTCACCCGGGGCAGGACAGGCTCCACGCACACTCTGTGGTGGAGCTCGATGCCCGCGGGTGTCAGGCTAAGGAGGCCGGGTGAGCCAGCGAGGAGGTGGTGGGAGACCTGGCTGAGTGGGTCTGCACCTGCCATGAGCATCCTGTGCACGGATCTCCACGCCTCCTGAATCTGCTGCAGGAAGAAAAGGCATATGGACAGACCACGTCTGTGGAGCTCACCTTGCTTTCAGAGACAGGACGCTAACATGCATGTTGTACATGCTGTCCAGGTAGAGACCGGTGCTTAACAGGTACCCTCTCAGGGACGTCACTCAGCATCTCAGAGCCTGTTTTGTCATTTCTGAAGCCGGATCTTACAGGCATCAAGGCAGTGCCTGTAAAGCACCTCTCATGCCATCTGAACAAACACAGGCACTCAGCACATGGGGGCCAATAAATCAGCGACATTCAATCACCGGAGACCAAGGATCTGAGGCCTGTCCTCCTAACCCGTCCACACTGGCGTTTTTTTAATCATGCAGGAGACTCCACCGTGTTGCCAGGGTGTGTGTGAGCCATGGGCTCAATCAGGAAAGGGACGTGTAGGCTATGCCAGAAGTTGATCATTTATTTAGAAAACATCAAGGGAGATGTGAGCAGGGCAGTGCCTGTGTTAAACTTGTACTTTAGAAACATTCTACCTACATAGTCCGGAAGATGGGATAGAGGAGAACTGGAAAGCAGGAGTCGGCAGAAACAATCCAGCTTAGAGACCACAGAGGTTAGAATGGCGGACCAAAGCGGCCACGGGGAGGAAGGGCGTGGGCCAGGGGCCAGGACATGCAGGCCGCGAACCGACTGCCTGTGGGATGTAAGGGGGGGGTGAGCTGCACTGAAGCAGTGGGGGACAGTGGTGGGACCCCCAAGGAAAGGGATGCAGAAGAGCGATAGGAATGAGCGAGGAAATGGTAGAAGTATGCGTTTAGTTTGGACAGGACATCCAAGCCGAGATGCATGACAGACCACTGGAATCACAGTCAAGAACTGAGGAGAGGAGAGAGGCGTGAGCTGGAGATCATGGTTTAAGGACCGCCAAGCCAAGGGGGTGCGTGACATCCGTAAGAAGAGAGTCGGGGATGAGCCCATCCTAACAACCTGGACCCGGGGCACGTGGGAGGCCAGTAAGCCCCTGGCAACACAAAGCACAGTCTTGGGTGGAGACAGGGAGAGGGTGAGCAGGGACAGCCTCCCAGATGCCAGCCCACAGGAGAGGAGGGACACCAGAGGGGCATCCAGGCAGGGAGAGCCTGAGGCTGGAGGTGCCCAGCCAGCAGCAAACACTACAGCTCACCCAGATGCACTGGGGTTTCTGAAACTGGGGGTGCAGGCAATCGTCCTTAAAAAGGGTTGCCTCTGGTCCGTTTCACTCCAGATCTCTGACAGGACCTCATGCATCCTATAGCCGCCACTGCTCAAACATCTGTCTTCCAGCTCCCTGGGTGTCTGTGTGTCCGGGCTCATTCCTGCAGACAGACCATTCAGAGATAAACTTACCCTCTAGGCTGCACATAACCTGCCACCAAGTTTGCCCAGTGAGCTTTTAAGCTTCAAGAATCACACGTTTCTCTTCTACAAGTTCTCCCTTGTCACATCTACAGTCTCTATTCCTTGTGCACACCTTTGGCACGTCTTCTCTATTTAAACCTATTAAATACGCACCCTTCCTATGTCGCAGCCCGTGAACCCCGCATGTGAAGTCCCCGTGGGTCTGATTCTCCGTGTGCTTGTTCCCGCTGGAGGTCACTCACGGCGCCTTGTTTTCTCCATGCTTTGGAGTGGACTCTTGTTTGAATGAATGTTACGAGACTAAGGTCTTGCTGAAACCACATTCTTCCCTGAAGAATCCATTGTTGAGTCGGATGGTAGGAGCTACCTGTGGGGCTTCACCTGGATATAGAATTTCAGCATGCAGATTTTTAATTAAATAGTTAATATGAATTTGGTATGAAACTCCCAAGAGAGCCAATTTTCAGTTAAAAACTCTCAGGGTACAATTATTTTCCCCCTCTCCATCTGTGGCCGAGTTTAAGGCAAATGATTTTCCCTGTGGACTCTCTTTATGGGGCTTCTTTCTTTCTTTCAACTTAGCCTATTTTCTTATGGAGAATAGATGGCCTGATAGCATTCTGGACTTCTTTACCCCCTAATCTGAGTGGGCTCCTGCAGCGGGGCGTCACCAAGGGCGCCGGGAATTGGCTGATTTCTTCGGGATAACTGGCAGTTCAAAGGCTTCAGTCTCCCTTTGCGGTTCTGCTTCTGCTTTGCTTTCATCAAGCTGAAATCACAAAAAATAAGGAGCGGAATGTCCAGTGGAGCCTGTCAGTCTATTCCTGGGATTGAACCCCAGGGCTGCGTTCTCCATCATTGTGCAGTTTGGTTGATCTATTTGCTGCTCAGAATTTGTCCTCTGTAAAACATAAGTCATTGTATCATCTACACGTTTGGCGCTCCTGAAGATTCAAGACAGTGAATGCAGAGTGCCCAGAACAAAGTGACTTTGCTGACGCTTAAGTGGCGGCCGCTTTGACAGGTCTCAGCGGCAGGCTCCCCTGGGATGAGGGTCCTGGAATCTTCAGAAACTACACACCAGCCATTCCCAGGCAGGCCTGCTGCCCACTCAGCCAGAGTGACAGTGACAAACGGAAGACCTGGTTTAGAGTCTCTGAGATAGACTGAGAGTAGCGGGGAAGAGGAGTCTCTTCTTCTCCATCCTGCGCAAGTCATTCTGTGCCCCGATCAGAAGTGACCCACTGGCATACAGGAGACCTTGCCTGATGTACACATGATTGCCTCTGAGGAGAAAATGATATAGGGGGTGGGCAGAATCTCAACCAAGAGGCCACGTACTGTTTATTACACAGAACACTGAAGAACTGCAAGGAGTGTGAGCTCAGGGGTGTCTGGGCTGTGAAGCACACGCTCTCCACCTGCCAGGACGCTGGCCTTAATGATCACATGCACAGCCGCCAGCGGTAATCTAATCCACATACGCCTGATCCACTCATACTAATGTGATTTCATCCTGGCTTGATGGACGCCAAGTGATGCACGGGCCACCCTCTCTCCTTTGGATAATTTGGTCAGGTGAAAGTTAATGAGAACTTAATGTCCATTTGAAAATTCTTTGCCTATCGGATTTTACACGTGGCAAAGCAGCATCCTTTTAAAGGATTTTTATAGTTAGTTGATGGATGATGATGGGACTGTGGTCACTTTGGCTTTTTTGTTTGCTGTGCCCTGCAGTAATCATTTAAAAGTCTGTTGTCCCACTTTATGCCAGCATTGTTAACTGGAGGTGCTCTTACATCGTATGAAACGTTTAACTGTGAAACTATGGAGCCGCGGTCTCCATCGCTGCTCTCTTGAGGGGTGTTTCTATAAAACGGAATTGACTTGCCAGCAGCTCTGCCTCTGTAGCGTTCATTCAGCTTTGCACAAGTAGTATTTGAACCCACAATGAGCGTCTTAGCCTGAGCTCCCCAGGAAACAGACTGTGAAGGGCAGATTGCTAGCAGGTGGACTGAGAAGTGCTCTGGGGAATGACATCCATGGTGTGCAAGAGGAAAGCTGGGCTGGCGGGAGGCGCTGAACTGTGAGGGAGTCTCAACCCGGATCTCTGGAGCGGCGGGCGGCCTCCAGAGCTGTCCTGACCGGGGAAGGGGGTCCGCCCTCCGCACCACTGTGCCGGCCGGTCTTTGGGCTGCAGCCGCAGAGGGCTCAGGACTCCAGGCAAGGGGCTCTCTTCCCCTAAGGGCAAGGCTGCGGCTGGGAGCCATCAGCAGAGGACGCTCTGGGCAGCCGGGAAGGGCACGCCTCCATCCTGACGGTGCGCCAGGGCCCCCTAACCCGGTGAGCAAATCAAACACAGTCCCTGCCCCACAGAGCTCGCAGACCAGTGGGCACTCACAGGCTCCGCGTCTGTGTCCTTCATCCTGACCGCAAAGTCACCGCTCATCTCGCTCTTGGGGCCCCGGCCCTGCTCTGCCTTCGCTTGCTCGCTCCAGCTTCCCTGCAGCCTGGGCCCCTTCCTGCCTGAGGAGAGGGCTCTGCTGGCCCAGTGGGGTGCTCCCAGTGTCTGGGGCTCATCCGTGGTCTCAGCTCACAGCTGCACCCGGAGGGCAGATGAGGACCGGTGCAGGGAGCACGTCCTTCGGGCCCCCTACTCTTCCAGAGCCCCTGAGAACTGGCTCCACACTGATTGGTGGTAACGGACTGCAGCCCTGCACTGATTGGTGGTAACGGACTGCGGCTCCACACTGATTGGTGGTAATGGACCGTAGCCCCACACTGATTGGTGGTAATGGACCGCGGCCCCACACTGATTGGTGGTAATGGACCACAGCCCTGCACTGATTGGTGGTAACGGACTGCGGCTCCACACTGATTGGGGTAACGGACCGTAGCCCCACACTGATTGGTGGTAACAGACCATGGCCCCACACTGATTGGTGGTAACGGACTGCGGCTCCACGCTGATTGGTGGTAACGGACTGCGTCTCCACACTTACTGGTGGTAACGGACCATGGCCCCACACTGATTGGTGGTAACGGACCACGGCTCTGCACTGATTGGTGGTAACGGACCATGGCTCCACACTGATTGGTGGTAACGGACCGCAGCCCCACACTGATTGGTGGTAACGGACTGCAGGCAGTGGAACCTTCTGAGGCTCTGCTCGGGGATGCAGACACTTGGCCCCAGAGGTTCTGGGTTTGCAGGGGTGCGTAGGCCCGTGTCCGTAACTACAGAAAGGCTGTGAGTTGTTCTGTGCACTCTGAGCCCAGGCAGCTGTTCTCCGTCGGCTTTGTGACGGCGCACTGCCTCCCTCGCCCAGACTACGCTCGAGCCCTAACGCTTTTCTTCTCTGCCCAGATGCCGCTTCACCCTAAAGGCCGGGCTCCAGTGTCGTCGCTGCACTTAAGGGCCAAATGGCCCCGTGACTGGGGACTAACTGTTCTTATATAATCTCCCTTTAGGGTTGGGGTGGGGATCAAATGACATGAACATGTAAAGCCTTGAGCGCAAAACCAGGCAAGACAAGGCAGAGGTGGCAGAGCCCGCGGACAGGTGCAAGTTCACCCACGTGCGCTCAGACACCGGGCCGCAGACACGCCCTTAGCTTCTCCAGGCCCCGGGTTCTCCTTTGAAAAGGGGAGTGATAATAATTTCCATCTCAGAAAATTGCCGTGAGGGTTTGAGGACAGCACATTCCTGGGCTTGGGGAACATCTAAGCAAACGTATATTTTTATTATTCTATGAAGGTGTCCTGTCCCCAGCTCAGAAGGCCGGAGCATAGGACTTTACACCACTATCAATGTACTCATATTACCCAGCAATGGCCCCCGTGCTTCCCCATTAGGCCTTGTTATATTTTATATGTATATATATAATAACTACCACCTCATAGGTGCTCAATAAATATTAATGAATTCCGAACCAACCAGAATAATTAGGTGAGTTTTTAATGGGGTCAAAAAAAAGTTACCCGAGGCAGCCCATAACATGGCCAGGGAAGCTGACCTCCGTGAGCTGATCTGTCCTGGATGAACCAATGATGCCCCAGACTCAGCGCATGTTTGATGACAAGCAGGAAGAGCATTGTTCTCCTGTAACAGCTCAGGGAAGGCCCCAGTGTCTGAAGCTAAAAGAGAAGAGGGAAAATGTATAAATAAATGTTTGCCTGGGACAAGGTGCTCTGGAGAAAAAGAGACTTGTGTGCTGATGTAACGACTGTGGGGGCTGCCTGGGGGTCAGGGTTTTCCTTCGTCAGCCATCAAGGGAGCTCTGTCTTTTACAGTAACTGAGGACAGGATCTTATAAAGCTTTTGCAAAATGATTAAAGAGGCAGAGGGCTCAGACTGTTTCCATCCTGCCTAGAGGGAAAGGCAGCCACAGGCTTCCCCTACCGCTAAGGTGATGGAAGTTATAAAAACAGCTCCAGGTTACCCAGAATCTACTATGTCCCCTCACTGTTAAGCCTGTTATAAATATTATCACTAATTTGCACATTTACCCAGGAGGTAAGTACTAGCAAACTAAGGTTCAGAGTGGTGACCAAGCGCTGGATTTGGGACCCGCCCATCTAATTCCAGAGCCCCCCTCTCTGCATTCTGGGAGATGGCACTGTAGGTGGGGAACAGCGCCGGTTTCAGAGAACAGTGCAGGGACCTTAGCCACGGTGGCTCAGGCCCAGGTGAAGGCTGAAGGCGAGGACGACAAAACCAGGTGTTCCCAGTGTCCCGAGCAGAATCCGGCCGCAGCGAGAGGAAGGCCAGAGGCGCAGAGCTCGCCCGTGAGGGTCTGCTGGGAACACACCGAGGCAGGAGCCCTGGGACACCGGCGGCCAGGAGGTCTCTGGGAAGTGTCCACCCCACACGGGGCAGGCCGGCTTCAGCCTCAGCGTTGATGTCGTCTGGGCTGATCCTGGGTCTGTACTTCACCAGGCTGAGCCCCAGCCTCCCACCAGGGAAATCAGGGGTGTTCTGACCATCTCTGCAGCGTGTGATGAAGGTGAACGGAGACTACGTTCACAGAGCCAATCACAGGGCAGGTGCTGACTGGCCCCATTCGCCTTCCAGCTCTGGGATGGCCGGGACTCAGAATGCCACATGAGCTGCTTCCCAGGAGGACGTGCGGCCCAGGGCAGCCCAGAGCAGCCCGGGCAGGTTTGGTGGAGGCACAGGCCTGGCCTGGCCGTTATTGCTGGGGAACAGGGCTGCACAAGGCAGTTCCAGCTGGCTTAGCAGGGTGAGGCAGTGAGTGCAGGAGCCGCTCCCGGGGAAAGGGCAGTGCTCTGCCAGGAAAGCAGGACCCAACCAGCCGGCTGGGTTTGCGGAGTCCACTGGTACTGGGAAGGGGTGGGAGAGAGGTCGCGGGGTTCCCAGGCCACTGGCAGGCCTGAGAGCGGCTCTGCCGCCCACACCTCTGAGCAGAGCGTGAAGGAAGCACCCATGGTGCCCGGGCACCCTGTAGTTTGATGAGCAGCTGGCTCTGGTGGGCACAGCTTTCCAAGAGTGAAAGCTTTCCGCTTCCAGACTAAATGGAGCTGACAGGGCACCAGCCTCCAGTCTGCTCGTTACTCCCCGGGAGCCTTAAGCGCTGCTGCAATTTGCAGTTTCTATGGGAACTGCTTCTCACCGTCAGCAAGCCTGCCTGGGTGCCCCCACCGCGGAGCACAGGTGGTCCAACACGGGGCTCGAGAGTCTGGACTCAGAAGCCCACAGCCTGGACTGGAAGCCGCTCCACAGCTTTCCCACCGGATGACCTCAGGTTCCTTGAGCTTGAGTCGCCCCTTCTAAGCAACAGGAACACTGTCCACGTGCTCCTGGTGCAGACAAGACACCGGCAGCCCCTTTCCCTCGTGCCCGGCACTTGCCTGGTGTTCAGTAAATGCCAGAGACATGATGAGTACTTGGAAAGATCTATGGTCAACACGGTCACAATGAAAAGCAACAGAAACAGAATGATATCCGCAGGTTCCATGACTAGAAAGAAACGGGGGTGCAGAATTACGGAGAATGGCCTTCCCGGCTCTTACTTCAGACAGACGGCCACACCGTCAGCAGTGAAAGGCCGCTCTCAGGGCTTCGGCTTGGGAACCGCATTTTAATGAGAGGAATTTTAACTTGTCATATGGCTCAGGGGTGTTGGTGATAATTTCATTCTTTCCACAAATATTTCCCCTGCCTACCATGTGCAGTCTTCCAAGTAAAACAACTGCCATACTCAGACCATAGTGGTCTATGTCATTTCTTGGTGACTGGCTGGAATTACATGGGGCAAAGTGGAAAAGAAGGAGCTTGTGCCCCGTGCATTTCCCACTGGCTCTTTAAATACCGTCCCTGCTGCAGCGGCCCCCCCGCCCGGCACCCTGTCTCGGCACCAGCGTCCTCGCTCGCCTCTTGCGGCTCCCTCCCTCCCTGATAAAAACAGAGTTACCGTCCCAGCCCACCCTGTCTCCAGTTCCCCGGATGCCCCAGCCTCAGCTAGCTCTCAGAAATGGGACTCAGACCCTATTCCCATGACATTCATGATGATAATCCCGTTAAAGCCTTAACCAGCCCGGAAAGTATAAAGCGGGCCCCAGTGGGCACTGAGCACCTTGGCCCAAGGAACTGAATCTAACGGGATTTCAGATGCTGCCCCGGGGGGAGGAGGCACATGTAGGTATCTTTGCTCCTGGCTGTGATGCTTTTGCCAGCAGATGGGTGGAAGAAAGACTCTGCAGGAAGAAATGGGCCCAGTGTGGACCTGGGTTTGCAAATTCATAAAGGAGTAAGACAGTCTGAACAAACTTAACAGGAAAAAAGGATGTGATCTGGAAGTTGCTAAGATACCTAATACTTCTTCCAAATGGAGATTGTAGTCACGCTATGATGGGACATTTTCTTTACATTTTCCCCGTCTGTTGAAATCTCCTAAGGTCATCACCTCCCACCCCCACCTGCTTGTCTCCTTTTCGACCTGCTGATCAGTCCTTCAAGGGCTCCAGTTCACTAAGCAGAGTTTTAAAGGGGAATCTGTGACTGTGTCAACACGGGGCTTCTGCAAAGTAGGCCGTCCTGCATTTCTTTTCCTAACATTCTCTAAAGCGATGGTCCCTTCAGGGTGGTTCCTCAACCCAGATCAGGCCAAAGAACTAATAACAGTATTACTTCTTATCCTAATGTGATGATTTTCGTTGTCTGTATCCACAATCTGGGGTCAAGATTTTTTTTTTCCTGGGGAAATACCTTTGAAGTCATAATGAAAATAGAAAGATGGATTCATTATGAAAATTTAATTCTATTTACAAACATATAGCAAGGAAACTAAGGCTTACATAATTTAAGTTGTTGATTAGAATTTTATAATACTGTATGGGTTAAAAGTCAGGGAATAACAGATTTTTTAAAAACATTTTTGACTTAATACTCTGGAATATTGGACTTTAAATTAATGTGTGTGAGGGCAGAAGCAGTGCCCTGGAGTTCACCTCCTTTGCGTATGAATTCAAAGGCACAAAGAATTAGAAAGGAATCCTTAGAGCAGGCCCCATGGTTTATGGGTGGTTTCAAGGGACCCATAAGCTCCCGGAAAATGTCTGCTACAAGTCCAAGGTATGCCTTTTCTTGTGGAAATAAAGTTAGCCATTTTCATCAGATTCTCAAAGTTGTCTATGACTCGAGGATAAGGTATACCAATCCCCTCATTTTACCAGCTGGGAAACCACCTGCCCCCTCCCAAATTTGAAAGGTTAAGCATCTTGCCTGATGTTTTCCATGAGTGCAAAGCAGAACCCAGGCATGGACAAGCCTGTGGACTGCCAGAAGCAGGTGGATTAGAATCGTGTTCTCTAACACCTCAGCCTTAAGGCAAATAATAGACACTAACTTTAGTTTTCAAGCATATCATTTTCACCGAAACTTATAAATGGCCCATTACTGTTGGCAAGGAGCTGGAGCTGAACCAGGAAACACTGTATCGCTTAGGTTTGCCGCCCCCCAGACAGGCTCTCATTTAGGGTAGGGGCCGCCTCCCCATCTCCCGCACCGCACCTGCTCATACCAGGCCAAGTGCCTGGTCTCCTTTAAGGCAGCCCTGCGGTTGGGGAGGTGCAGTCTGCTTTTGTTTCATGGAAAAATACTCCCATATCTGCCCATATACCTGCGACCTCATACCAGTTTCCATCCAACTGGTCTTTCAGGTATGAGGCATTTGCACAATAGCCTCTTGGGCAATAATGGAGATAAAGTTTCACAGATAAGGAAGAAGTGGTCTGAGTGGAAACCTACAGAGGTTTAATTCCCCTTCTCCCCTCCTCTGGCCTCCACCCCTCCCAGAACTGTCCCTGGGCTGCCTGTCAGCGCACGTCCTGTAAACAAAGGGAGTGCATCAATATTAGGTGTGAGTGACCCACCAATTAATATTCATTCTACATACACAGTGTGTGAACTGCCTAGTCTTTAGCCGGGGAGAGTAAATAAAGTTGGATTGGGAAGGTTAAACTCTGTGAGCAGCTGAGTGACCCTGAGTCCCTTTCCTGGTGAACCTGGGAAAATCGCCCCATCCATCCATCCCTGTGCTCTCCAAACACTCAATTCATATCCTCAGCTCTAGGACCTAAGTCCTTTCGTTCCAACACATAAAATTTTTCTAAATGATTTTTCCTGTTAAACAGAATTTTTACTTGCATGATTCCATCACTTCCACTCTCCACCGGTTTCCTAAGTACCCACTGTCAGGGTTGCTACAGGGCGGGTTTTTCTCCTCGATTCTCTTCCCGCGCAACAAAGAATAGAAAGGCTGAGACACAGGAGCGAAGCAGAGGGAAAGTTTAATTTGAATACGCTCCAAGGGGGGCGGGCCAGAGTCAGGGTGGACAGAGGCCTCCGTCTGCTAGGTGGGGGGCTTATATGCTGCATCCTGGTCAGGAGGCGCCTTGTGAGTGACAGGGTGGGTCACTGGATCCACAGGTCCCCGTAGTGATCCCGCTCGGCGCGCAGGTCCTTTCCGCACGCTCAGGCGTCGGCGGGCTGTTCTTAGTTCTGCCCATTGGGATCTGGCTGGGGAGGACGTCACCTCCCTGCAAAGCCTTTGTTGTCTCCCTGGGCAGAGTTTCGGGGGCTCTCTCTTTGAACCTTATCTCCCCTTTTTCTGCTGCTGGTGTCTATCTTTCTACCTAACAGGGGGACGGTTAGATTTGGTGCGCTTCTCGCTGTTTTAGCTGTTGTCTGGGGGACAGAGCTCCTCTCTACCTGGTCCTGTTTGGCAGGAGGAGTTTTCTGTTTTCGTTCATCATTTCAGTGTAGTTCAGCAGTGGCTGTGGAGCCTCTCCGGTGTGTCCAGTGATTGTCAGGAACTCATGGCTGAAACAAGCAGTCTTTGTCTTCAAGGGGCACACGATTTTGTACAGGAGTCTCATGTCAACTACTAATTTTAACACATGGCAGCATGACCATCTCGTGCTGAGAAGTCACGCAGGCGATGTGTTCTGATGGCTCAGAGAGCAAGGACATCTCAGTTGTCTGGTGTGGAAAAGCTTCAGAGAGGAGAGGCTGAGCTCATATTACCTGCAAGATTAACAGGTACCTTTATAGACTGAGCGCTTTCTAGCGCTCCCTCATTTCACTCCAGCATCCAGTGAGGCAGACGTTGTTATCACCCCAACTCCACAGCTGGGCCAACACAGGCTGACAGTTCAAATAACTCCCAGAGCCCAAGGCAGTTCTTGCTGACCCAGACCCCCAGTCCTCTCACTGCACGGCACACCTGCGTATGTGAGCAGGTTCTCTAACCAGCAGAAGATGGGGAGCATTCCAGCGGCACCTCCATGTTTACTGGGTGAGCAGTGGGGGTGCAGCCTCAGAGGGCAGGACCCAGCAGCCTAGAAAACAGTGTAGAAATGGTTCTCAGCTCCCAAGAAGTTACTCTGCCAGGCCCCTCACAGAGTCAGCATTTGTGCTAGCTCAAGAATCTTGAGAACTGTATATTGTTATCCCAATTTTTACAACTGAGGAGACTCAGAGAGTTAAGTTTTCTTCCTTGAGACATCAAAGCACATTGAGAGCAGCGACTTGATCTAAAGCCCCGCTGAGTCCTCTCCGACCCCTCTGGTCCACGGGAAGGAGAGGCCCACAAACCGCATCAAAGACTTCGGCTTTTAACCAGAACTATACCTTCACCTCCTGCCTTTCTCCAACCCAGGACCAGGGGCAAATTTAAAAAGACTCCTAGACCCCTTCCATGATAACCTGGCCATGAGAAAGAAAAGGGAGTGGGTTCATTCTCAGCAAAACCCCCCAAATGAGTACGCCTTTCCCCATGACACAAATGAAACTGCTTATACTTGGAGAGCGAAAAGCCTGGTCAGAATCAGAGAGCAGCAGAGATGGATTCCTCATGGGTTGATGTTTATAGAGATTATTAACATGAAAGACACTTTGCATGCAGATATTTATCCCTGGCCTTCTCTGGGTTATTCTTTCAAAGGACTCAAAGTCCAAATTTATAGATGGGTCTCCTTCCTCAGGGTTTGAATTTAGGGAGTTCTATCCTTTGTGGGGTCTGGGGAACTTGGTCTTGACTTACACAGAAGGTGGTGAATGAGGCTTTTCCAGTCTCTCCTGGGGTGTTCCTGGAGCAGACCCCTTGTGAGGCCACTGCCCCCGATCTGAGTCACCTCTAAGAGGAGGCAGAGGAGTGACCCCTGGCTCCAGGGCCCTGTATACTCCACTCGCTTCTCCATCCCAGGGGAGTGACAATCACACGTTTCTCAGCTGGTGATATGGTAAGCGCCCAAACACCTGTCGGGTTATGGGGGAGCCCCGGTGACTTACAGAGCAGAAGGTGGCTCTCAGAAGGACCGACGGGCCATCAGAGCCGTGAAGGTGTGCGCAGAGGAGCTGAACCGCTGATGCTCAAGAACTGCTCAGAGCCTAAAATTCTACACAGCAACAAGTATTTATTCAGCATCTAGAATGGGCCGGGTACTTTGTTAGAAGTGGAATGTAAGGGGGACTAGCATAAAATTTCTATCTCCAGGTATCTTATAATCTAGAACAAGTTTCTAAAAAATTAACAAATGAGCACGTAAAAGTCTGGGAAGAGGTAAAACAGTACTGCACCAGATGGGAAGGTTGGAGAAGGCTTCCCCAGAGAGGTGCCATCTAAGCTGGTGTCTGCAGGGTGGATTGGCGAGGCTGGTAAATGGGGACATGGAAAGCATCCGGCGCTGTTAGGAGATGGTGCAAAGGCAGGAAGCAAGAACAGTCATAATACTTTGGAATAACTGATAGTATTCGCGTGGCTGAGTGAGACCTCCCTGGGAAGGAGCAGGACCAGACCATGAGATGCCAGCTTCTAATCTTTTTCAAGAACTGCCTCTTTTCTAAAACCAGTAATTTAGCTATGACTTCAAGGTTTCAGAGACAGAAACTTTGTCGACACTAAGAAAAGTATTCATTTTTTCAAGATAATATTTTGAATCGAGAGCCCCTTAAATGTTAGAGCTAGAAAGGGCCTCTCATCTCTTGGAGTCTCTTGTTCAGCACATGAGGAAACTGAGGCTCAGAGAGGTTGGGTGACTTATGCAAGACCCCCAGCGAGCTTTAATAAATGCTTTTGCTATAGTAAAGGCGCAACTACATTACATTCCTGGATGGGAGGAATACATACTGTCAACATGAATACTTTTTCCAAATCCAGGTATAGTATTCATACAAACTGGTAAGA
The DNA here is from genome assembly GCA_029783875.1 of Phataginus tricuspis. Classification (NCBI taxonomy): domain Eukaryota; kingdom Metazoa; phylum Chordata; class Mammalia; order Pholidota; family Manidae; genus Phataginus; species Phataginus tricuspis. The sequence continues at coordinate 27,981,555 of JAQQAC010002701.1, read as the reverse complement.
AAGATTATAAACAGTCCAGCAAAATCATGCCAGAATCAGCAGCATGTAGGTGTTCAGGTCCTTCAGGTAACTGCCAATTCCGTAATGCGTCCTGCACAGGAAGGCAGGATGGAGGAGCTGGGAGCTCTCCCCCCGCCCTCAGGGCACGTCCATACGCTCTATCCCACTTCAAATGCCCGTGACACACTTTAAGGACACACCTGCAGGGGAAATGCTCCCGTCCTCAGGCCGCTCATCCACCTGACAGTGGCCAGCAAGCTGACAGGAAGGCAGGCTAAAGGGACACGTGCCGGGGCAGGAAGGCGGCAGAGACCCTGGAAGTCCCCAGCTCGGAGCTTCCTACTGCAGCCCCTGAGATCCTCACCGGCTGGCTCTGCCTTCCAGCCACCACAGTGATCGGGTTTATAGAATGTCTTTTATCCCAGGAACTCTAAGGGATGTGCTAACATTGCAGGGCTGGCTTCCTTTCTGATTAACCATGGGAATATGTCCGTTCTTACTGCTTGGGAAAATCACGGCCCTTCCCACCTCCCCAGTACACCACACACATCCTTCCCAGGCCAGGAGAGGGGAAACCTGCCCACAAGGGCAGACGGAAACCCAACAGGGAGGGCCTTCCGCCAGGGAGGAGGACACCGCTGCGGGCTGAGTCTCCAGGGGCCCCGACTCCCGGATGCAGGCCGGCTGTGGAAGTCCTCCTGTTTGAGCCCTGCCCCGCATGCCCCTCCTGGCTGACTGCCGTGGGCTCCACACTCGTTTGAAACCATGGGCTTTCTAGCCACCTGTGGATGCACCATGAGCCTGTTTCAGAGGCTAAGGGCCGTGCGTGTGTGTGTGTGTGTGTTTAGCCCCTCTTTGCCAGGACAAGTCAGTGGATGAGGGTTGCAGAGTCTGGGACACCTCCTTTCAAAACTCTGCAAGGTCACCTGCAGTTAGAGGAAACAGGTCACTTCTATGGGAGACCAGCGTTTCATACTCTCCTTCATCAGCACTTTTCCATCATTGTAGGAAGAGCTTTGGGAGCGAAACTCAGACTGCCTCCCACTCCAGGGAAAGATGACGCTGTGAACCTCAAAGTCAGGGTTTGGGGGGTTCAAAGCCCAGGTGTTCCACTGTCCACCTGTGTGACCTCGGCAATTTCTTAGCTTCTTTCTGTGAAATAGTTTCCGCATCGGTGAAATGTCTGAATCCATCTCAAAGGGCTGTCAAGGGGATGCGTGTGATGACGGACGTCAGGAGCTCAGCCGGGTGTCCAGCAGGTCCCCGCGTGGGCGGCAGCTCCTGTCACACCCGGAAGGAGGGGGTGGCAGCCGGCACGCCTGCTCGCAAGGTCAGCCAAGCGCTCTTTGCCTTTGTGAAAAGGAACAGGAGATTTGTTTTCTCTCTTATGGTAATTGGAAATTAAAACAAATGATTTATGAGCTGAGACAGAGCATAAACAATATTTACTCTCTTGGGTCCTTTTCCACAAATGAGTCTTCCCCGCATGCCATTTTTAAATTTTTTTCTTTTTTCTGTTTTTTTCACTTTTTTTTGGCTGATCTCTTCAAAGTAAGATACTCATATCTTGTGTCTAAAGGAGGGGCGTTTAATAGAGAATTCTTAATAGTATTTGGTATCAAAATCAAAATCTCCTTGTGCCCTGTAACAGCTAACATCATCTACCATTATTTTGTGCCTGATACCATCCTGCGTTTTACATGTGTTGACTTATTTCTCACTGATTGAATGAGGGAGAAACTGTTCATGTTCTCATTTTACAGAGGGGAAACTGAGGTACAGAGACATCATTAGTTCATTTGTCAAGTTCTTCCACCCTGTCTTCCCAGGGTTTTGTTAAACCCAGAGCCTGAGACCAGGACCGGAATGCTGAGGCTGTTTGGGCAGAGGGAGGGGAGGAAGGGCCGAGGCATGTCGGCGCGCTCCTGGGGGTCTGGGCTTGTCGGGAAGTCCGCAAGGAGAGCGGGTACCTCGGGGCAGCCAATGGAAGGGAAGCTGAGGGACAAGGATGCCCTGAATCCATCCCACTCCATGCTGCCCTTTCCTCCCCTCCCCCTCCTCCCTGGCCCATCTCCTGGTTTGTGGGGCAGCCCCTCAGCCCAGCAGGAAGCCAGCCCGTACAGGGCTGTGCGGTGACAGTGTGGAGGGGTCACGCAGTGCTGGCAGAGAGAGGAAAGCTGAGCGGCCGGCAGGGATGGCATGTCGTTCGGGCGGACGCGGAAGGCTGGCCGTTGTGTCCCACTGGAGGAAGCCCCTCAAAGCCAGAGGTATCCATTTCCTGGGACCGCCTCTCAGATAACCACAAACGTGGCAGCTGGAGGCGACAGAACTGTATTCCCTCACTGCTGGGGCCTAGACATCTGAGCCAGGTGTCCGCAGAGCCGTGCCTATCCATGGGCTTGGCGTGATCCCCCTCGCCTCTTCCCAGCTTCCGCTGGCCCCGGGCCATCCAGGGTGGTCCACGACCCGGGGCTGCCTCATCTCCGCCTATGCCTCCGCTGCCGCACCCCTGCTTCTCTGTGCCTCTGTGTGTCCTCTCCTCTTCCAAGAGGACACTGGTCAGTGGCCCACAGGCCCGCCTTAAATCCAAGAAGATCTCACCTTGAGGGTCTTAACGAGTTATATCTGCAAAGATTTTTTTTATTCCAAATAAGGAAAAATTTTGGGGTTCTGGGTGGACAGCAGTTTTGGGAGACACTATTTAACCCACTGAACCAGGACTTAGGAACCCGGCCGTGCTCTCGGTTGTAGTGGAAGTAACAGGGCTAAGTGTGCCCCTACAGGACAAGGCCGTGCGGGCTCTGAAGGGCATGGGGTCAAAAGGCTTCAAGTCAGAACCCCTCAGGGGGTATGGATCGGTTACTGAGCTCGTCACAATAAAGCTGCTTGGTAGCCAGCGAGGCTTCTGAGTTAAAGTGCATTTTCTTTGGGATGCCCAGCCGAGGGGTGCGGATCGACCCCCACTGCACAGAATGGACACTTAGTGCCTCCACTTCTCTGACGTCAGCGTATTTCAACTCAACCCAGCAAGGAGACTCCGATTCCGCGCCTGCAGTCAGTGCATCAGTGCGGCAGCCCCGCGCAGGGCCTCGGGGCACAGCGGGGAACACACGGGTGTGGCCCCCGCTCGGCGGCTGACCATGGGCTCACTAAACTCCCGCTTGGCTGTCGTGGGCTCATCTGAGCGGCAATGCTAAGTCGGAGAAGCCATAGTCTCTGAGTTACTTCTTGATCTGAACTTAATGTCTTGGGAGGCAGCCCGCGAGCAGGACCATCCCTCGTTCCTAAAGGTGGGCACTTACAGGCCGCAGGGCTCAGAGCGACCTCAGTATCATTAGTCCAGTCTCCTGACTTCAGTCAACGGACATCTGGAAAATATTTGTTGAATATTTTCAACAACTATTATGTACCAGGCAACTACCATGCCCTGAAAAAAGAACAGCGGGTCCGGGGAGAACTCGCCCTAAGGGGACATATGTCCAGAGGAGGAAGTCAGGTGCTGTCAGATAATTATAGAAATCAATATAAGGCTGTGTGGTAAAGAGGGCTATGCGGAAGCTGTTATAATGTCATGACACAGGGTATGAGGACTTCATCTGGGCCCAGGAGGTCAAGAGATTTCCCAAGGACCTGGACTTACACTGAGATCTGAAACAGAAACATTCCGCAGGGCAGCGACGAGGGGCGAGAGCGGGGCAAGCTCGCTGTGCACTCCTGTTCCACGTCCTTCCCAGACTGGCGGCAGTCTGGGAATGGGGAGCAGGAACCCGATTTTTTGCAAGCTTTCTGGGTGATTCTGAGGCAGACATGAGAGTTTGCTCGTGTTTTGGGCACAGGCTCTGTGTCCTGACAGACTCGGAGGACAGTGGGCAAGTTTCTCCTTGTGCATCTGTCATCTCCTTTATAGAACTGGGACAGGGCGCCCTCAAAGGGTATGAGGATGACATGCAATACAGAGAGTGTAAGAGGTGTGCACCCAGAGTCCTGCTCGGGTAAGTAGGCAGGTTGGGCTTGTGTCTGTTACCTTTGCTCAGGAAGCTCCAGGGACAGGCTGCATGGCCCCGTGGGGAAGCCCGACGCACAGCTGGGGACACACACTGTTTCAGGCTTTCCTGGTACTGAAGCTAGCCAGTTACCCCTCATTTGCAGCAAACAGCTGTCCACCCAAGAGGGATGCCTGGAGGGAATCAGGGGGAGACCTCTGCAAAACGGTGTGAGCGAGGGCAAGGGGGACCCGGGACGGCTGAGGCTGGGCGACGCTGAGTGCCACCGCCAGCCTGAGTGGCAGGCGGAGGTCGCGGGAGCTCCCTAGCCTTGGAAGAGGGGCCAGCCAGCAGCCGCAGAGGCCCCATGCAGAGAAACCCAGCCACTGCCAGCCAGGGCTTGGCAGGCAGGCAGGAGCTGGGGGCTATTTTGACACCCCTCCTCTCATCTTTCCACATTCTGCTGGTGCCTCCTATTGGCCAAGGCCGACCAGGAGCCAGCAGACAGAAGAGCACATTGGTGCAGCCCTTAAGTCTCCCCAGGGCACAGCGCAGGAAAGAGGAGAGGTGCAGAGAGAGAGGCAGAGAGTATCCAGGGCACCATCTTGTAAATGGTGACACACTTCTTTTTAGTATCAGGCTCTGTTCAAGCACTTTCCATGTATTGTCTCATTTATTTCCATGATAAATTAAAAGTAAAATGTGTACACGTATGTGTAAGTGCAGGTACGTGTGTGAATGCGGGTACATGTTGCATACACCCCCGCCCCAGCCCACCACACACATGCACGCACACACACACCCTGCACGGCTTTGGCAACCCCACAGAAATGCTGCAGTTTTATTCGTGGTGTATTCTGTTCGGAGAAGTGAGCGCACTGTTGAAGAGTTGCATTATTTTGGTAGGGGTTAACATCGCAGCATTTTAAAAGCTGTGATGGAAAATAGAAGCCATCCGTGTGCAACGTGCTCAGCTCCAGGCTGTTGACGGGGTCGGGAGGATGTTGGGCTGCAGTCCTCGGTTCTGTCCTGCCCCTGCCTGTGTGGGCGGCGTGCACACAGGAGACGGGTGGTGGCTCCAGAGAGAAGGCAAAGCCCCCGGCACGGCCCACGTGCCATGGTGCCCGGGCACCCCTGACCCGGACCAGCAGCCGGGCACCTGACAGAGGAGCCTCACCGGTTCCAACTCAGAAACAGGGAAGAATGCAAAGCCAGAAACGTTCTCAGGGAGCGGATGTGCACCCTAGCCTTTGGCTCTAGAATCTGGGAGGAAAGCAATCAGGAGGCCAGAGGGTCACAGCCCTCCGGCTGTAGGAATATGAGCCCGAACGTTGTCTGACCCCAGTTTTCTCATCTGTGAAAAATGAGCCCAATGATGCCTTTTAATCTATATCGTAAGATTGGGAGAAAGACAATAGGACGACCTCCTTGAAAACACGTGACAAACTGTCAGTGCATTGAACTTGGCACTGGCCGTGTCTGCTCAGAGGAAGTACTCTCCGTGAGCCCCAGCAGTTTCTGGGCTCCCCTGAGACACTGCGTCCGCTAGGACGCTCTCAGCTCCAGCAACGGGCTCTACGCCCAAACTGGCCGAAACAGTCCCGATGCTGACTTCCACACATGCTGGGAGTCTGGCACGGTAGCTCTGAGCTGTGCGATGAGAGAGGCCTGCAGAGAACGGGAGCAGGCGGGCCTGGGGACTGTTGGAAAGTGAGTGTGCCGTGCACATAAGGGCATCGTCTCTTGGAGCTCTTTAAGGGTTAAGGTTACTCGTAAGTCATACAGATCGAAGGATATAATGCCCGAGCTCTGGGATGAGCAATTTGAAAAGCCCTTGAGTGGCTCTCAGCCTTGGCTGCACAAGGGAATCACTCAGGAAGCTTAAAGGCCTGGGCCCTGCTCAGAAGCTTCTGATGTGTTGGGTCTGGGGTGGGGTTCACACATTGTGTTTTTCAGAAGCTCCCGGTTAATTCTTGAGGGCTGATAGGTTGAGAATGACCATCGCTCCAGCTCTAATCAAAGTAGCCACCCTAAGCTTGGAGCATTCCAGCTGCCAGCTGGGGAGAGAGTAACTTGGTGGTAGAAGTGACAGGAGAGGATGGCCCTGGGCAAAACTGAGGCTCATATACCTGCCCCCTTTGGTAACCATGATTATCAGAGCACACTGCGTGTCCAACACCCACACACACGGGCAGACACAGACTCACATTTACTTTCGTTCCCAGGGTGACCATCTGTCCCTCAAGGTTACCTTGGTATTTAGCCGCACCTGAGTGCCAGCCGGTGAGGTGCTGCAGGTTGGGAAGGGCTCTCTCGCTGGCTCCACACCCTTTAAGAAGGTGGCTCGTAAGTTTTGGTGTGAATAAAACTCAACTGGAAAACTTTTTTTAATTGTAGATAACTGGGCATCTCCTGTGAGGTTAGGACTTAGTAGGTCCAGGTTGGAGCCCAGAGGTCTGCACTTTTACAAGCAGGGGGTAAACAGATAATTGGTCTACAACCACAATTTTAAGAAACTTCCTTAAGGACGACTCTGATGAAAACTGGGAAATAGTCTGGGCTTGGGAGACTCCCAAAGGACTCAAAAGATCTGAACAGCTAAACCATGCGGACAAACACATGAAAGATGCTCAGAATCACTGGTCACTAGGGAAATGCAATCCAAACTGCACTGAAATGCCACGAGAATTAACCTATTAAGGTGGCAAAAAAAAAACACATTTTAATGGCAGTTTTCTACGGGGATGTCCAGTGATCCAGCTGCTGCAGGTACCAGGTAGTTTCTTAGAAAATCAAACATACAAGTACTTACCTTAGGATCCAGTCATCCTACTCCCAGGGATTTGCCCAGATGAAATAAAAGCTTTCACACAAAAACCTGTATGTGGACGTTTACAGCAATTTTATTCATAGTTACTAAAGACTGGAAAAACCCCAGATGCCTTTCCCCGGGTAAATTCACGAGCAGTCTAGCACAGCCCCCCACCCCCTGAGAACTCCATTCAGTGGCACAAAGAATGAACTCCTCCTACCCGGTGACACGATGCGCCCCAAAAGACCCCTAAGGGAAAGGGGTCAGACACAAAGACTGCTCAATATAAGACCCGACTTATTTGGCATCCTGAAAATAGTGACAGGAAGCAGATGGGGCCACCAGGGGCTGGGTATTGGGGAAGATTTGACTACCAAGGGGCTAAGGGCCTTTGGGGGTGGGGGACTTGTTCTCTGTCACGATTAGGGGGCTGGTTAAGTGACCGTATGCTCAACAGTTTAAAAGATGAATTTTAGTATATGTAGATTACACCTCAGTTAAAAGAAAACTCAGTGTGAAGGGGAAAGTCTCCGAAGGATAAAAAGTGGCTTTGCTCAACTTGAACTCATTACGTATTTGAGAGCAAAGAACAGTTTCCAGGTGCCTCTGGATCCTATTTAAGCAGCTTAAAAGGATGCTTATGTGTGGAGACAATGACCAGCTGATCTCTCCAGGGGCCCAGAGCACTTCCCCGCGTGACTTACGGGTTCTCAGGCGGCCCTGCCCACGCGCATGCTATGGTTACACCTGGGGCTGAAAGGCGGCAGGCTGAGAACCTCAAGGGAACCAGACATCCAGGCGCGCAGAGATCTCAGTGACCCCGGCCCTTCCTCTGAGGGTTTTGGTGTTGGAAATCACTCTGGATATCCGCGTGGCCCTGGAAGGCTAGTTTGGAGAACAAAGACAGGGTTTGCAGGTGGGGGGTGGGAGGGCGCAGGGAGAGGCAAGGTGCTGAGACACGAGGGGCCAGTGGGCTGAGCTTTTATAACCTATCTGCACAGTTCTTTTCTGGGGAGTGGCTTCCATTTGCACGTTCCCTACATTTTCCTCGAATTCCACCTTAAAACGAGCTGGAAGGACTTACAGCCAGTATGTATGCGCCGAAAACTCCTGCTTAAACGATGACACATTGCAGCTGGAGCCTCCTCGGCCACATCTGGGAGCCACATGCTGGCGGCAGCCGCACAAGGCGGTCAGCCCTGCAGGCGGAGAGGGACATTTCTTGCCAAGAGCCCAGGCAGCATGGACCTCACGGTTCTGTGGCTGCTTCTGCCCCTGGTCACGGAGGCCTGGGGCCAGTATGGTGACTATGGGTATCCGTACCAGCAGTACCATGACTACAGCGATGATGGGTGGGTGAATCTGAACCGGCAGGGCTTCAGCTACCAGTGTCCCCACGGGCAGGTGGTGGTGGCCGTGCGGAGCATCTTCAACAAGAAGGAAGGCTCAGACAGACAGTGGAACTACGCCTGCATGCCCACGCCCCAGAGCCTCGGGGAGCCCACGGAGTGCTGGTGGGAGGAGATCAACAGGGCTGGCATGGAATGGTAAGGGGCAGCCTGCCCGCTGGGCTGGGAACATGGCAGCACGGCCCTCCCCAGAGTGAGCGTGGCCCTCAGGGAACAGCTGCCCTCGCCGGCTCCGGGCGGGGTGGGGCTGTGCCGAGCGGCCCACACACAGCATGGTCACCGCGTGGGGGAGTCCGGAGCAGACGGGTTCCTCTGTGGTTCCGTTCCTTCCAGAGGCGGCACCGCCCCCAGTGTGGCCAGGGACTAGTGTGGGTCTGGGAGATGTATGCCAGCCTATAAAAAGGTAAGTACAGAGATTGGGAGCGTTTAGGGAACTTTATAGCAATTTAACATTGTTGTGACATCCAAACAGCATTTTAGTTTTGTAGTAAAATGTATTTACTGCTTTACTGGTCCATAGTAGTTTAGGAAAAATAAACAACTGGACCTTCACCACAGTTTGGAAAATACTGATTCAGAGCAAGTGAACAGGGAAGAGGGGACAAATAAATTCAGGCAAGAACTGCAGTTGAACAAGCTCCCTGCTGCCCTGCTTAGCTGTGGTCCGAGTCATGAGTCTCTGTCTGAATTTCGCACGGGTCACCCTGCTGGAGAACAGTGCGCTCGGCAGCGTGGACATGGTCCACACCCGTGCTGGCCCTGGGCGTGAGGGTCCCAGGCCTGTGCTCGCTCAGGACTCGTCCCCGCAGCAGCGGATGCAGGCTGGTCACCCACAGTAGCCAGACGGAGGGTCAGGAGGGGGGATGGCGAGGATGACATTGGGGGCAGCTGCTGCTCTGGCACCTGTGGGCAGAACGCCATGGGGTCCCCCAGAGGCGTGTGGTCTAGAGGGGCTGGGCGGTCAGGCATGAAATGCTGGGGTCACTTGACCAGCAGGCAGATGGCTGATGGGAGAGCAAGAGGGAAGGACGCTGAGGGGAGAGGGGCCCACTGAGTGCAGAAAGCTGCTGCCCCCGGGTGAGTACGTACCAGGCGCGAGCACCATGCTAAGGGCTCCGCCTGGCTTGTCTCACCGCTCACAGCAACCCCGTGCCGTTTCCCAGGCAGGCAGACTGAGTGAGGGCTGGGGAGCAGTGCCTCCTCTGCTGGAGGGGTGGGGGCAGGATCGGGACCCAGCGAGTCCTAATTCCAGAGCGAGTGTGCCGGGCCGGCGGGGACGGGGCTACAAGAGAGCTGGTGCCTCCGCCCCGCATGGGCGGGTCGGCACCGCCAGGGCCCCGGGGCCTCGGAAGCCCCTCTCCCTGGGTGGGGGGGGGGCCTGCATGAGCAGGCGGAAGCCCCCTCTGCAGGGTGGGGACCCTGGGCCACCATGTCCCCGGGGCTCATGCCTGCGCCTTCCCGGTCCAGCCCGCTGCCCTGGGGAGCAGATCCAGTCATCCGAACCCCCGACAGAAGGCTGACTCAGAGCCCAGCCTCGCCTCAAAGACAGTCTCTGAAGGTTGCCTGGAGCCAGGCCCACAGCCTGGCACGGAGCCTGGGAAGGACCTGTTACCCCTGCCTGTCTGGGCCCCCAGCCAGGGCCACTTTATGCGTGGGACAGCTCCTAACTCCCCTTCTTAGAGCCAGAGTGGAACAGCACTCAGAGATGGTCCCTTACATTCCCAAGGAGCCCCGGGCTCTTGTCGGGGGGCCTGGACTTGCATCCCGGTGCACAGCCTGCCCCCTGACCTCGGGCCAGGGGTTCAGCTCTCTGAACCCCTCATCTGAACAATGAGTGGCCACACTGGCTGACCTTGGAAGTCCCTGTGGCTGCAGTGCTCCGAGCTCGGCTTGACCCGGAAAACGCCCTTGGATTTTTCTTGCACTCTGCCGATCCCTTGTGTTTATCCCTGCGAGGGAGCGAAGGCAATGTTGGTTATGAACTTGCCAAGTTGCGTCTGGCTTGTCATTAACTCTCAGACTATTTGAAGAAGAGCAGAGAGGAAGGGTGTGGGAATAAAAACGTGATTTTGTTCGGCCACTGGAGTCAAGCGAGATGCCGACAGGCACGGCCTCCCCCACCCCTCCGTCCCCGCAGTTCTGTGCACGCAGTCAAGTTGTTTCTCCTGCCTTCTCCCGCCCTGTCGCCTCCCCTCCACTAATCACAGAGTACAAAATGCAGACATGAAAAACGGCTTCTTTACAACACGCCTCAGCTGCCCCAGGACTTTTTTTAGACTTCTTTTTAAATTACCCCAGAGGCGGTTCTTGTAGATGACTATTGCTTTGAGTTTGGACTCCAGGCTCCATGAAAAATCTGGAAGGAAAGCAGTTGCTCATAGGCTGGGGAGCAAGACAGCGTCTCACTGGCTGCAGGCTTGCCGTCTGTGCTGGGGAAGAGCCGCGGATGGCTTTGTGCAACTTGGCTGCCTCATGTAACTAAATGAGCTTGCAGGGTTATTTCCGAAGAAGGGAGGTGCCTGGAACGCGGATCCCACAGTGTCCATGGGATCTGCCCAGCACACATGCTACCTGGAGCACAGCCTGCAAACGGAGCGGCCTGCTTGCCATGGTGCCAGATCCTGAAGGGTGCATGCGGTCCCCCTGCCAATCCACGAGGCTCCCCTGGGTCCCCTGGGTGGCATTCTGCCATCTCAGGCGTGGTGAGGTGGGAATCAGGAGACCTGGACTCTCAGCTCCTGCTTCATCCATCATCTCAGCTCTGTGGCCTTGGGTGTTGGGTTTCTCATTCTGGAAAAAAAAAAACGGTGTGACAGCCACCTGGCAGGCTGGTGAGGATGTTCCCATGGGCCTGCAGGGGAGCGCGCAGAAGTTCTCAGCAAACCTAAGCCTGAAACAAATGCCCGCTGCCGCAGGGAGGCTGGACCAGCTTAGCGAATCTGGGACTTGCGGAGGCTGGCTTTGCCCAGCCAACGGCCCATGGGTGACTTCAGGGAACAGTGTTCTGGCCGTGGGCACCTGGCTTCCAAGAATCTCAAGAAGACGTTTCAGCATGGCAGCTGGTATTAGAGCTGGTTGTTTGAATTTATGAACTTACCAATGATAAGCCACGTGACGGAGAAGAGGGGACAGGAAAGCCATCCCACGGAGTCAGGTCACGTCAGGGAGGATCTGAAGCTGGGCATGTGGACAGGATATTGGTTCCCATAGTCCGACTCTAACTGAGACCAAGGCCCTTCCGTAAAAGGCCACCCATACTGACCGTGGCTCGCAGCATGCAGTCTGCCCGGCACCTGCCCCCCGGGGAGGCTTCTCAGACCACCTCCTCTGAGCCAGCACCCCCTCCGCTAGTCCCCGGCTGCTCTGTGTCCTTGGGTGCCCTTGGCCTTACCTGCTTGGTGGACAGTGTTTGTCTCCTTGAACGTAGGGACGCTGTCTCATCCAACTCCGCAGAGAACGGCATTCCCAAGCGTCTAGAATAAAGCTGGCCCATAGCAGGCCCCACCCAATGCCTGTGAAAGGTGCGATCAGACCAGCTGGTACTTCAGGCATCCTCTCCAAACCCCAGCCAGCATCTCCCCCACCCTCAGCAGAGAGTCTAGCAGGTGTTCCTTTGAGGGAACCATTTCGCTCCCGTTCCTGAGCCTCGATACCCCAGGGCCTGTGTGGGGCTCCACTCTGTTGCTCACATCTCACTTTGGCATTTGCCACCACGCAGGGTGGTCCTTTTAGATCTCTGAAACTCTACCACGGGCGTAGTGGAAGGCTGCCACGCTCGTTACCTTAGGACAAGTTCTTCCGCAGCTTTCCACCGCCCCAAAAATCTTAATATCCCCAAAAGCTTAAAAAAGTACAACATTCAACTCTTTACTTCAAAGGACGTAAGGGCGAAACGCCACATGGTATCCTGGTTTGGGCCCTGGAACAGAAAACGGTCATTAATGAAAAAGCTGGTGAATTCCAAACAAGCTTTGGTTCCATAAAGAAATGGCAACAGCACCAGAGAGCTGGGCACAGGCACCAGAGCCGAGAAGGCTGATGCGAGGGGGAGCCGCGTGGAGGGCCTGCCTGAGTCCCCCGTGCCGCTGGTGCAACTCTTGTGGAAGTCTAAAATGGCTTCAAAATGGAAAGATTAAAAACAAGGATGCAGGCTGCCAGCATCCCTGCGGGACTTTAAAGGCAAACGGCCTAACAGGATGAAAGCAGGCCAGCCCTGGGGGTGTGACCCGGAACCTCCTCCTCACGGCACAGATGAGGCGCGAAGGCCGGGAGCCTGCAGAGGGGCAGGCGCACGAGCCGGGCATGGTTCCCCCAGCCCCGTGCGCGCCGCCCGTGCCCTTGAGTGACTCTGTCTCATATGCTCCTCGCAGGACCGGGAGGCGGGCATCACTGACTCCCCACTGCATACGTGGGCACCGCGGCTCGTCCCAGTAGGGGATTTACTGTCAACCACAAGACTGTCAACCACAGTCTTCCCGGTAAATGAGCGATTTCCACAGAGATAGATACCTTCCTCTGAGCTTCTTTGAGAGATCTTGAAGTAATGGAAAGATAGAACTTTGGAGTCAAATTGAATAATTCTCAAAATGTAGCCTCACTACTACCTTTAGGCGAGTCATGTCAACTTTCTAAGCTTTGGTGTCTGCTTCTGCAACGAGAACTCTGAGGAACTGTTGTGAGAATTGAATGAGAAAATGTACATGCATTACTGGCTGTGTGACCTTGAGGGAATACCTAACCCTCTAAATCTGAGTCTCTTTATATATCAGGAGTAGGGGTGGTGGGGAATGGATTATCCAACCTCATTTTATAGGATTGTTTTGATGATTAAAATAAAGCATGCAGATGGAGAGAACACGATGCCTGGCACGTGATAAGTCCTCTCTAACAGTTTCTTAGCCTTCCTGTTATGGCTGCTCCGTGGAAAGTGGAGCACAAAGGTCATGTAGTTGGTAGATTATAAAGCTGGAGTTGAAATACAAATTGCTAGACTGCAAAGCCCCCATTGTGCACTGCTTTGTTTGGGGACATGTAATTCATTTATGATCTATAAATACTGAGTGTGCTTATGAGTGTCTTGAATGTCGCAGACGGGCTGGCGGGCCTGGGGACGCACGCGTCTGTGTGTTTGTGGAGCTGGGACGAAAGAGGCCGACTCAAGCAGTCCCTCTGTTTGACGGGGTTGGGGAAGCCCTTGGCTGAGATTATGCATTTCTTTCACCTGGTTCTACATCCAACCCCAGGCCGCCTCCAGCTTGTCAAGGTGGATTTTCTGTAAGTTTGGTTTGAGATGAGCAGAGACCAGAAAGAGACAAACTGCACAAAGTTCACCAACAGAAGGCATGTCCGCGCCTTCCCATCCCGGCCTCCCCCGTTCAGCCTGGCCAACAGCCCTGGGCCCCCTGAAGGGCCCAGAAAACAGCAGAAGCCTGGCTGGAGGACAGGCCAGATGCAGAAGGACAGTCTCAGAGAACATCCTGGGGGCTCACGGATGGGCGCTCAGAAAATCTGAGTTTGAACCCTGGCCCTTCCAGTTTCTAGCCTGGCCAAGAGTTTTGGAGACACTGTTCCATTCCATCCTCCAGGGCCTTAGATGAGGTCATGGCTCACGTCTGCTGGCCCCTCAGCTGGGGCTCCTCCCCTCCGTCCTGTCGCTGCTGCATGCGCACCAGGCCCCCTTGTCTACAGCGCGTGTGCCAAGACCCCTGGCAGATGCCTGAAACCACTGACAGTACAGACCCCTATAGATCATTAGTTTCGTTCTATGCATACACACCTATGATAAAGTTAATACACAGATCAGGCACTGTAATAGATTAACAACAACTAATAAAATAGAACAGGAATAATATACTAAGTTACGGGAATGTGGTCTCTCAAAATATTGTTTGTCCTCCCCTGTTGTGATGGTGTGGGGTGACAGGATGCCTGCGGGATGGGATGGAGTGAGGTGGAGGATGCAGGCACTGTGACGAGGCCTCGGGCACCACCGGCCTGACCGTGTGCCAGGAGGACCATCTGCTTCCAGGCTGCGGCTGACCTGGGTAACTGACCCGTGGAAGCGGAACTGTGGGTGCAGAGCTATCCTGTACAGGAGAAGGTGTCCGTCTCTGCTTTCAGGGAGATGACCCTGGGGTCAGGCCCTTGCAGGACGGCCAGGTTCCCAGAAAGTCCATGAGAACTGCTGTCAGAGGAAGGGGTCCCAACTGCCTGTGCTTTTCCTTCAAGAAAGTGTCCAGTTCCAGGTGCCAAAGGGCCAAGGACATGAGACAAAACTGAGCCTCCAGCCTCTGAGGGGTGGCGAGAAGGACATCTCACAGTGGGTGGGGACAGTCTGGGCCTGAGCCAGTTGGACCCGCCTCTCATCATGGGGCAGGGCCATCCGCCGTGCATCCATCTATTCTCCCGTTAAACACCCCAGGCCAGGCATGTGCGGAGTACACAGTGAAGGTCAATCGTCTGCTCGCTCAAGGACTCGCTGCCTCTGGGGTGGCAGCCGGCCTGAAGTACCGGGGTCCCCAGCACCCTGTACCAGCTACAAGGCGGCCAGCCTCGGTGAGCTTGGTTTGGGGAGCAGCTCAGGGAAGGTGGGCGTGTACAGGCTCCCCTGACGGGGGGCTGGGGAACCCAGGGCAGTGTTCACAGAGCCGAGCCCCAGCCGCCGTGTGACTGAACGGAAGCATGACCCTGCAGTGAGCGTGGACTCCGCGTTAAGGCACGTCCCCGGAGCTGCATGTGCACAGGCTTACCTGGTCTCCCCGGAATCTCTACTGAGCACGCGGTGCTACGTGCCCATTTTACAGAGGAGGAAACTGGGCTGTCGGTGGGAATGGAGCCGCCCCCAGCGATACAGCACGGGGCTGGAGCTCCAGGCCAGCTGCCTCGCCCACGCTCTTAGCTGCTCTGCCGCACGGCCCCCACGCGCGTGAGAAGGCACCCCTACAGAGACGTGACTCGGGACAAAACGAAGTCCTCGTGTCATCCACATGCACCGCCAGACCCTCCTGCAGGCTCACCCACTGGAATGAGAAGGCAGCGGACAGGCTCTGGGCAGGGGTCCCGTCCCGTCACCTTCTCCGACGGCCACCACATGTTCTTGGGCCCCGGCCTGTAGTGCCCACATACCCTTCCCAGGGCAGTGTCATCGGCCTGGCTGACAGCCCAGGGAGTCATGGAGACGGGCGCCCAGGAAACTCTCAGCGTCTGTTTTTCCTTCAGGGACCTGACCACCATGGGAGTGCCACCCCCGTATGAGTACACAGGACAACCCCCACAGCAGGACAGAGCCCCAGGGAAGCCGTAGCCCAGCCCAGCTCAGAAAGGGCCGTGGGGCGACAGCAGGGTTTCAGCCAGGTTTAAGGGATAAATCACAGGGCGCACACGAGCTTTGTTCACAACTCCTGGGACTTCTGTCGAAGTGGCCTCTCCTCACCTTGCAGAACTACGATGGAAAGACGGCCTGGGAGATCAGCCCCAAAGCTACCAGTGCACTTCCCAGACCCTAGTACCCATTCCAGGCCTGTGGCTTCCTGAAATGCGCCTGGTGATCGCAAAGCATCCCCGCTCCTGGCGGCACAGAGCAGCGGCCGAGCAAAGGAGGCTCCGTCGTGGAAGGACACAGGCCTGAATTTCTGTCCTGACTTGCATTATAGCTACAATAACTGAGCCTCTCAGCTGGTCAGAACTTCCTACAAGTCCTGGGAACAGGGAACTAGGTCAGCCTGATGGGCGACCCGGTGCCAAGCCGATCTCTCAGCCCTGCTCCCAGCACGGAGGTACAGTGAAGGGTACAGGACAGCAGAGGACAAATCTGTGGAGTGGATGGGTGAATAAATAAATGCACATTTGAATATATATATGCATGAATGAATGAATGAATTATAAATGAATGAAAAGGACAGAAGCTTTCTGACCAGAGATATGAAATATATTTACTCTCTAGTTTCGTCAGACCTGCAAAACCATGTCCAGCAATTATAAAGAGTAAAGTGAAAGCCCGCACCGAAGGTCAGCAAGGTCCCACCCACCAGCACAGGGCACTTACTCCTACTTGATCTATTGTGTTTTGTGCAAACTTGTCTTTACTTGGAAAACAGGGTTTTATTCCAGCAGCTGTCAGGCCGTGTCACACAGAGAACTGTCCATTCTGCAAAGAGGGAACACGGTCAGTGGCCGGATGTTAAGACCAGGAGCCGGCTGAAGACGCCCGGTGGAAGGTCTAGGGAGACAGCTCGCCCCGCATGGCGGGGAGCTCCCTGCGGCCAGGTGGGGGTCAGCATCCTAGTCGTCTGGCAAGGCATGGCACACCCATCGCTCAGTGGGACCTGGGGCAAGAGTGGGAGAAAGCCGTGCTGCAGACAGGACACAGGTGGAAATGACTCTGCTGCTCTAAGCCCGCCTTTGTTAGGAGGGTGCAGTGAAGATAAGAGGGGCCAATGCCCACCCAGCAGCCTCCCAGGAAGAATGAAAGGGAAACGCACGGGGTGCAGGGAGGGTCAGAGGGCCAGAGAGGAGGGGCTACCTACTTTGCAGATATAGAACTGAGCAGCGAGGAAAGGAAAGGCACCCTTAGCCTTAGAAAGAGCCTCGAGGAGTTTGGCTGGTCTGTTGCAGCTCTGTAAGGGGCGACTCCCCTGGCCGGAGTGGCCCTGGGCCCTGGGAAAACCTTCTGAGCAGAACACTGCCGGCCATGGAGTTGACAGCCCAGTGGGCAGTAGACAGATGCCTGCGCGAGCCGTAAGAACTGGAGCTCTTGTGCCTGGGACAAACACGGTTCCTCTCTGCTCCGTCCGCCAGGTGGGGCGGAGCGTCCTAGGCTCGACTTCCAGGGTTCACCTCCTCAGCAGAAGAAATGTGAATTTGAAGTTCATCGGTTTGTTGTATTTCTTTTCATTTTAAATTCAAGGAAAACAAATCATAGTATCTTTTATTTTAAATGGTATGAATAACATAGTCTAGCACTTGTGATATCTGGACACCTCCATATCCATCCATTCACGCGTTATTCATATGACTGTACATCATAGAGGTCTACTGAGAGCAGCGTTCTCCAAATTTCCTTCAGTTGAAAGATGCTGAAACCCTTGAATTTTAATGGTCAGTGTATGTCATGTCTACCAATATAATGAAGTATCATTTGCAAAAAAAAAATGGAATAAATTGTTAGAAATCTATGTCAGTGGAAAATGGCCCAACTCGGCAACTGAGGGAGCTGGGGTCTGGGAAAGGGACCTGTTGGTGCGTCACTGTCCTCATTCACGTGGCGTTTTCTCTTCTCTCCAGGTACCAGACGTGCTCCAACAATGGACTGGTCGCGGGGTTCCAGAGCCGCTACTTCGAGTCTGTGCTGGACCGGGAGTGGCAGTTTTTCTGCTGTCGCTATAGCAAACGATGTCCGTATTCCTGCTGGTGAGCCAGGCTCAGCCCCCACTGCCCCTGAGGCTGGAGGGGAGCTCGGGGGGCACTGGGGTCCCCACTTCTGCTTTAGATAAGCCTGACTGTCAGCAGCCAGCTCAGAATGCAGCCGCTAGCACATGGGTGGGGTGAATGAAGGAATAGGCCCGAATAATATTCACACTGGGAAGGACCTTCCAGGTCATGAAACCAATGTCCCTACACCCCTCTTTTGTCAGCAAAGGAAACAAACGGAATGACAGAGTGGAGGGACTTGTCCAGAGTCACCCAGCCATTTCATGGGGTGTCACCTCTGGAGCTGAGGTCTGCTAGCTCCTGTTCCAGGACTCTTTCCCCTCTATCAGATGACCTTTCATCACATCCCAGGCGTCTGGGCCTGTTTGGGAACCCGTCTTTCCCTACAGACCTTCTTTGGAAGAAGCCAACCCTGTTGCAGCCATGGGGCAAGCAGTATATAATTACAGTCTGAGACACTGGGCTAGGGTTTTCTAGATCACTGTCATTCTAGCCTGTGCAGTTTTGTTCCCTTCCCGCCCCCCGCCGCCCTCCTGCCCCCCTGGCTGATGCAGATATCCCCTGATTCAGCCCTCAACTTGACCAGGAGCATCTGTGCATGTTTAGTCACCCTGACAGCTCACACTGGGCGTTGACAGCACAACTTGGCCCCAGTTCACCTGTTTGCAGGAAAGCCAGACATTTCTGCCTTGGACAAAGGGGCTGAAGTGTCCACACTGAAGGCTCGCTCACTCAAGTGATTTATCTCTGCACGGTGCGAGGCTTGAAGGGCAGGCTTACGGGCCACGCTTACTCTCTGCAAGCAGGCAGTCCCCCCGCCCCTATGCCCAAGCGAGGCGCTCTGTCTGCTGGGGCAGGGAGCTGCAGAAGCTTCACCTCACCCTGTTTACAGCGGCGATGAGCAGTGAATTCAGAGCTCCAAGTCTGCCGGGGTTGGTCACTGTGTGGTCGAGCAGGGGCCTCTCCCAGCTCTCCAGAACTGCCCCCACACAGCAGTTCTTTCCCCACCACGGCAGAAGCAGGCATGGCGAGGCTGTAGAGCATAGCTGGGACCCTTTCTGAATCAAAGCCCTGAAGATGTCCAGTGGTGGGGCAGAGTGCAAGGTCACTGGCATGGACCCCAGGAAGTGGGAGCGCGAGCCTCTGGGATGCACCAGCCTCCTCCCGCCTCCTCCCACTGTACCTGGGCCATTTCTGGAAAGCCACCAGTTCTTATGGAGCCCCAACTCCACTGCTCAAAATGATGACCACCTTTTCTGGGCCTCTGAGAGTTTTAAGCATCTGATGAAAGCCATAGACCCTGTCTTCAGGAAAAAGAAAGGGCGCTTCAGTGCGTGTGTGCAAAAGCTCATAGAGGGTGTCAGGAGCCCTCAGACCCCGGGGAGGCCGGGCCTGGGCAGGTGCAGGGCCAAAGGGCAAACCCCAGGATTAAAAGATCTTTGCGACTGTTTTGAGCCCTAAAAACTTCTCAGCTCCACAAGGGCTTTTGCAAAAGGCTATCCAGGTGCCTGGAACCATTTTCAAAGACAGGACAAAGATTCTGCAGGAGTGGCCCCAGTGAGGGGCGACGGTAGGTGGGAGCCTGCCAGCTGAGGCCTGAGAAGCTTGGTGCCCCCAGTCTCCCCTCCCCCTCTGCTCCCAGAAGGCCATCCTCACAATGACATCTGCCTCCCTTTCCTGAGAGGCATTAAAAGCCAGTTAAAATGGGAATAGACTCTCTGAAAGATCAAAGAACAAACTAGCAGTTAATCCATTACCACACAAGCAAGACTTCCCATACTCAGGCTCCAAGGAACAGGTCAGGGTGGGGTGCACTGCAGGGCCAGGGAGGCGCCTGCGCAAAGGAAGGGGTGAGTGGGCAGGGCCCAGGCCCTGCATGAGCTGCTGGTGGGGTGCGGGGCTCCGCCTGCCCTCCCCACGGAATGCCCTGCCCATGTGATGAAACGTCACTGCGTATGAGCTGTGCCCTCCCACCGGGCTGGGGGCATTGGGGATGCAGGGACCCCCGTGCTCTTTACATCCCCAGTGGGCAGCATGGTGCTTAGAAGGTAGCATCTGCTTAATACTTAGGGAATGAGTGTTTGAATAAATACTTCAAGAGGGCAGAGTAAGGGGGAGTTCCCAGAAAACCCAAGTTACTTATTTACTCTAGAAGGTTTCTTTCCATCCGCCCGCCCTGCCCCTGTGCCCCGGAACGTATCCGCTGCACAGGTGGAGGCCTGAGTCCCTGCAACAATGTCCCTCGCTTCCTGGGCACTCAGGCGTGCTGTGAATGACAAGTGCCCGCCGCCTACTCCCTAGTTTGTGGGGCCTCAATGAATAAACATGCCTGGAGCTGCACCGGCTGCTGTCACACAGGCCTGGCCCATCCTGACGCGGGACCCAGGCCCCTGACCAACTCACAGCTAACAGGCTTTCAAGGGCAGCTGGCCAAGGTCATGGCAGTCAGAGGAACTGGTTAGGCCAAGGGACAAGAGTCCACCACCCGGACAGGGCGCTGGGGTGGACGAGCTCGGCCCTGCCCTCAGAGGAGAGGCACAGCCCAGCCCTTCCGCCCCACAGCGAGGCCACGTTTCTGCCAGATGATGGGACAGCTGCCGGGCTAGCACCTGCCATCATAGGCTGGCCACCTGGCTACTGGCCAGACAGAACCACAGGGGGTGGACTCGGGGCCCCGAGCTCGGCGCAAAGGCAGGCAGGAAACGGAGTCTCAGGGGCTTCAGGGAAGTTGTCACACAGCAGAGGTGGGGGAGGGATGGAGGTCGGGGGTGGGGACAAGGAGGAGAACATTAGATCTTCCCAGCACCCCCGTGGCCGGTGGCCCCTGGGACCTGTGTCACTTCCCTGAACGCAGGCACTTGAAGGAAGCGCCCCAGGCCTTCATGTCTGAGAATGCCGCTGATTCTCTCCTGCTGTCCCGGAGTTCAGGGGCTGCCTGGGGGCCGGCTCCAGGCTCCTCCTACCCCTCACGGATGCAGGCGTCCTCCTCACGTGCTTCAGAAGTGACTGTCGTTTCCCTTAGATGCAGCCTACTGACGGCTCAGATGCTAAGCCCTTGGTGAACTCGGCATTATATACAAAGGAACAAAACCCTGAGGTCCGAGGCAGGCAGAGGGGCGAGCGACGTTTCTGAAGTTGCCTGAGACAGGCAGGTCCTCGGAGCAAAATCCACACTGGCCTTGGTCTGCCCTGGTCTGCCCATCCCCAGCCCACCCCCACATCCCCACCCTCTGCACCCCACGCCACCACCCAGATGCGTCACTGAGGGTCGGCAGAACCGCAGGGTGGGGGGCGGGAGGGAATTCCTCGAGAAGACACACAACTAAACTCTGAGGCCGGTCCCAGGAAGGGAGGCCTGTGTGTATCGTTGGGCTGTACTTAGTCCCGGCTGCATGGTGGTGGAGCTGAGGGCTGCCCGGTTTCACAGGAAACAGTACTTTCTAAAGGGAAACGCGAAGAAGCGGCAGAGTGAGACGGGCAGCCGGCACACGGTATGCGGCGTATGACTCACCGGCCCGCTGGCGTGTCTAGACATTTCAGTGGCATCTTTAAACTGCCTGAGTCATCCCATTATATTCTATGTTTTCCTAAATTGAATGAAGCCTCCAGGGCATAAATTAGGTCTTATTTCTTCAGCACCTCAGCCTTTTGCCTGGCCCTTAATACATTTCTCGAATAAATAAGGGCGTGTTGCAGGCCCCTAGGAACAGTCACCAGGGTGAACTCTGACATGGACACGTAACGCTTCATGGTTGAAAGGACTTCTCTCCCACGCATCACCTATTTGATCCTTGCAGCAGCCCTTCAGCGTGAGAAGTGCTCTCCTGCGTGGTCCTTGCTGTGCGAAAGCTGCCGATAGCTTCCTTTTGGAGGCCTTCCCTTACATTACTTGAACCAGCTTGAATTTCCTCCCAGGGCCCTGGACATGTGTGGGTGGGGACATGTTTCTCTTCCCGCTTTGAAAGGCCTTCTGCAAGCACTGAGCCCAACACTGTCCTGAACCAGCTGGGTGTGCGTCTGCAAGCATTTAAGGACTCAGGCATAGCACCCCTCTCTGCAGGAGAAACAGATCACCCAACAGCCCCCAGTGAGTGTGGGACTTACTGGTCCAGTGGGGCTGTAGCACTGCCCCTAGCCAGTCTGGGTCATTCCTTGTTAACTCTTAGAGTATCATTGAACCCTGTCAGGGAAGTGAATTCCTGATAGGTGCAGACATCCCGTCACTTCCCGCTGGTAGGATATGTGCATACATTTTACACTCGATTACTTATATATGACAGTTGAAGGCTTAGTCCAGTCATCTGCAAACCACAGAGGTGTCACAGAAACAGCCATGACCCCTCAGAGACTGTTGGTAACAACTCCCTGGTCTCTGGACAGCTCCAGCTGCGCCATGCCACGCCCTGGACCATCCCCGCCGGCCAGTGCCCCGCCAGCCTGCCCAGGTTGCCCAGGCGTCCACTCTGGGTTCCAGGAAAGGACTGTTCTGAACTGAGCATCTATTTTCTTTTCTAAATGGCTCTTCTCCAGCTCTGTGACCTTTTTAGGTTCATTGGATAATATGTTTTGACCTAAAAAATAATGTCCTTCCTCAGAGTCAGCATGGATGACCTTCCAGTTCCCCTCCAACCCCGAGACTCCCTGACTCCCAGATGCTGCATTCTCACTGCCCGGCTACCCCTCCCTTATGCTCAAGTTGCAAGCCAGACGATGGTTTTTCTTCATTTATAGATCTAATGAACAACAAATCAGTAACCAGAATGTTCTCCCCTCCCTCTGCACCCCAAGCTAATCTTTAACTCCTTCTCCCATTGTCCAGGCCTTAATACAGGGTGACTTGTGTTTGCATGACCTGACCGTTCCCCGTGAAATGATGGTGGGGCAAGGATGGCCTCACAGGCACCTCGGCCGAGTCATTGGTCACCCCCAGCCCTGCTCAGATGCCCGCTGCCACACTGCTCCCAGAGGCCTGGCCAGAAGGGCAGCTTCTACGCTGTTCTTCCGAGCAAGGTGGAAACTGTTGCTATAGAGACAGAGACACCCACGCTTTGGGAAAACAGGACCCAGTGCTTGCACTGAGATGCTTCTGTGCCCTGTAAACAACTGTAGCCTCGTGTTGTGTGAGGCACAGAGCATTCATTTTGGGGGACGCACCTCTGAGCTGGCACAGAATCCATCATACCTCTCATCATACAGAGTGGCTATTGTAATTAATTATTGTGCTATAGTTATAGTTTAGAAATGAAAAGTATTTGCTGCTACATATCGCTGATGTCTCCCTTCCTGGGCTCAAACTTCAAGACCAGAAATTTCAGAGATGTGGCTGATAGCCTAGCAGTATTGGCTGACCCGAGGCCTGGCCCTATGGCCACGCAGAGCAAAGGACCCCTCACAGTTACAGGCCACATCGGCTGCTGCCTTCGCTCTAGTCTGTTCCCCTTTGCTGGAGCCGGGAGACAATCATTCATCCCTCCATTCATTCATTCATTTGATCAGCCAGTAATGTGAGTGGATGTGAAATAAGTTCAACTCATAGACTTTGACTCAGTTCCTAACAATGCTGATGATGGCAACTCTTATTCACTGAGCACCCACCAGGTGTGCCCATTCACTTCTCACACGCAGCCGTGGTGATGCCATCACACAGACAAGGGAGCTGAGGTGCCGAAGCTGTGATTTGTTCAAAGCTCCGACTAAATCCAAACAGGTCCCTGTGCCCCCAAACCCTGCGCTGTCTGCACAGCTCTGAGCTCCCAGTCAGGAGCAGGAAACGAGACCCAGCCAGGCGAAGCCCTGGGTGATGCGCAGCAGGCCTCCAGGGTGACATTCAGCAGGCCTCCAGGAGCGAAAACAGAGAGGAAGTCTTATTTTAGGTGGAGGTGGAGTCGTCCCTGCCCATGTACAAGACAAGGTGACTGTGACGTAACTGGCTGATAAAAGCTGACATGAGTCAAAACACGTGTGGTTTCTGACCAGCTCTGGGCTTGGACGGGAAGCTAGTCACCCAGTTCCGAGGGCACAGTTTGGAAAATACTTAGGGACTTGCCTCTTCTAATTTGAGCCACAGGTATCCCTGGAACTGAGGCCCCATGTTGTGATGCATATTTGAACAATTTGAAACTCCAAAATGCTGCAAGAGGACAGGCGTGGACATGCGACGTCCTGCATCACCCCCAGGGTCTGGGTCTCCCCACAGGAAGGGCCTCTAGGACTGCAGCGGCCCTGCTCATTTGGCCCCATTCAGCCAGTTTCCTCGCTCTTTCTTGGAGGGTGTTTTTCATTTATGCATAAGTGCATTTGGGTTTTACTTTTCTCATCTTTGCAAAAATGATTCAAACAGGCTCTAACCCAGCACCTGTGGGGGTGCCAAGTGTTTGCCAATGAGCCCGGCCTGAAGTTTCCCCGTTCCCTGTGGGCCACCTGTTCTGGCATTCTGCAGCAGGGTGATTGCACACAGATTCTGCTTATTCAGGAAACTTCTCAGTGGTTACCCATCGGGAGGAGACATCCTCTTTTTAGGCAGATTCAGAATGTGGCCCCCATAACACATCAGCTCTCCGTGCCCACTCTGAACCAGCTCACAGAGGTGTGCGTGCTGCCGCGTACCACTGACTCCTCCGGGAGCTCTCTGAATTGGTCAG
This sequence comes from Phataginus tricuspis, assembly GCA_029783875.1. Lineage (NCBI taxonomy): Eukaryota > Metazoa > Chordata > Mammalia > Pholidota > Manidae > Phataginus > Phataginus tricuspis. The sequence continues at coordinate 27,957,281 of JAQQAC010002701.1, read as the reverse complement.
TGTTTCAATCAAATGCTAACTCTATGGTGCCGACAGGTAACAGGGCACTACAATGGGACATTTAAAATAAGGCACTACTCGGGAAGTGGAGAGGATAGGAGGAAACCAATTAGAGATTGGGTTTACCCAAAGGGGCACCTCTGAAATGTCTGAGCACACATGTATTCCCCAAAGAATACATAGGGAAACATCCCCAGTTTATCCTTATTTTGAAAAATGCTGAAGTATGGCTTACTCACCTACCCCACTCTGGGAGTTAGCTTGTAAATACTGGGGTTTTCTTCCAGTTTTTATGGTGGGGAGTCTGTGTGAGTTTCTGTTGTGTCCTCCCAAATGGGATAAGGTTGGGATGTGATGTTAGTTGACCTGGGGCTGTGGGACAAGACCCCACATGCCCATGTGCACACCGTGGGGCACACGGCCGAGAAGGGAGCCTCACGATGCCTGCAGATAATCCAGTTCCCCTAATGCCCTCAGACTGGGCGCAGGAAAAGCAGATCCTGTTGCTGTGAAGGCTTTAGGTTCAACTGCTCAGTTATCGACGATAGAGGTGGAGTTGGATAAACTCATACTGAGTCACCTTCTGTTAAGGAATTGATTCAGAATCATTTCCTTTTAACTATTAAAAACCAAATCTGTCCTCATCCAGACCTCTAACAATAAGTGAAATTGGTCTCTTCATCTAACTAAATTGTTTCTCTACTCCCCTTGTTAAAATGAGTGTGATGACACATATCTGGGCTAAGCCCGTGACGTGTCCTATTCACACGACAAACTAGCCAGGGCCTCTGTCAGCTGTGGCTCAGCCTGTGGGGATGTATTAGGCAGCAGTCGTATATCGATCCTAGTTGGATTTGATGCTAATTTCAGTGCTCTAAGAATCTGAGATGAGACAATCCTATATCAACCTTAAAAATCCCTTCAGTTTCAAAGGGTTTTCTTCATCTTGTAACTAACATATTATTTCATTTCTATCTCATTCAACCTCTTCTAACCCATGAAGTTGTACAAATTCCACATTATCAAGTTCTCACTTAGCTTTAGAACAACTCTGTCTCTTATTGCAGATGACAGAGAAAGTATTGTGAGGTGACAGATGGTTTACCCAATGGTCACCTGTCCAAAAGTGATTGGGAGGAACGCACACACACACACACACACACACGCTCGAGTAGTTCTCTGAAAGAGGCGTAAGGCTCCCCACAGAAGAGCTCCAAGACAGCCATTACAGGGAACTGAGCAGAGGCGCCCTTCCGACCCGCCCTTCCCGCCAGCTTGCCGAGCTGAAGGCCTGTGAGACTGGGGTGACTGGTCCAGGAATGAATGGCAACCAGCCGCATGAAATGTGCTTTGCCAGCAGCTGCCTGAAGCGACCTGGTGATGCACAAGGAGGCCGGACCCACACTCACCGCTCCCGGCTCGCCCTCAGGGAGCCGCATCACAGCTTAGGGGACCCTGGCCTCTGCCTCCTTGTAGCCCCTTGATTCCCTGACAAGTCCCTGTAGCCTTGTCTCCGTGTCTAGTTCTGAATGTTTAAATCCTCTCTTCCTCTCCGAGAAACTATTACAGGGGCTTCCCTTTGTTAGGACATTTTGTGTGTGCGTGATGTCATCAAGAACTAAACGGAGACACGTCTATCTGGTTCTAAACGTCAGACTCCCGGGCTGCGCTGAAACAGCCGTCCCCTCTGCGGAGGGCGTTCCCCAGGCCCACTTCCCTCCCCCTCTGTATTTTTAGTTTTGTAAAATAGGGGTAACTTCCCTCAATACCCAAACTCCTTCCCCAGGCCCCTCAATGGGGGGTTCTGAAGATAGTCTAAATTCAATCTCATAGTTTTATAACAAAACAACCAAGAGTCAAGTTAAAAAAACAAAACAACTGGCTGGGGCCCAGATGGAAATGCATCCACATGCAGGGACCAGACCTCCTTGAGGGCATTCTAGTAATTCCCTGGGAGCAGCCCCCACAGTCAGGCTTCCCAGACGTGCTGCCCAGCTGAGCGGGGGGCCTGTGTCAGGTCACCACCAAACATGAAGCAATAGGGAAAGCCGGGTAAAGAAAGCAATCATTGCACAACTTTTTTTTCCTCTCTTTGAAGCTTCATGATTTTTCTTTAAATGCAAGACTCTTTCCCATTTTATTTCAAGTGCATTTAACTCAAAATAATCTGAGAGAAGATCAATAGAAACTTGAAAAATAAAAATGTAGCCTTATTATTTGCCAGTAGTTCTGTCCGTTGGTTTTAGCCTCAGGCAGCATTGCCCTCTGTAGATTCTGCCCCAACCATATAAAAATGTTTGCAGTTAGCTTTTATCCTTTGTATCCAAAGGCTGCTTCAAAAGGGCTGGAAAATACTTTGTGTTCCCTGAAGTAAGGAAAATACCTCCTACCCCATCTCTTTTAATTTTAATTTGTGTTACTCACATTCTCAACACATTCTTTTTCCTTGGGGTAAACTTTTGCACTTGTTAGAATCCTCATGGATCACAATCCAATGGGACCAAGGGAGGCCCTATTAGGGCCACTTACCGGTCATTGAACATTTTTATTGCAAAGAAGAGGTCCCCGTGCTGAATCTTTTTATGAGTACAAAATAGATTTCTGAGTGAGCAGAGCCTTATTTCCTTCATGAACACATGAAGCAGAAACACATAACCTGGGGTTGGGCTTGGCCTCCTCGTAGAGCGTAATTATGCCTTGAGAAGGGAACAGTCGGAGAGCAAGGTCACAGTGAGAGAAGGGAAGGACTGTGTGCCGGAGAGGAGTCTCTGACTCTGGCCGGTCCAGGCTACCTTGGGCCAACCGCTGATCTTGCTGCATCTAAGCCCTGAGATTTTCCTGGGAGACCTGCCAGTTTACAGATCAGCTTTTTCAGGCTTTCGTGGCAATCCTTGAGGCATTAAGTCTACACAGTGGAAGATCTTTCTATCATCAACACACAATGACCTGGGAACCAAATCAGATGAAACTACTGACTCTCGCTGAATGGTTTTTCCCAGGCAACCCTGATGGGGGGTTGAGGGGGTGCAGATAAAGGCTTTGGGGGAACCATTTCCTATGGAAAGGACTATTCTGGTCCTGAAGACCCCCAGTGGTGACGCCCTCATGACAACCAGGAGATTCTGGATTTATGCCCGGGTGGACTCCGACCAACCTCCTCAAGGAGAGGCCTTTCTCGGAGGAGAAAGAAGAGAAGAAGGAGAAGGGGGACGGAAAACGCTAAAACTGGTCCTGATGACTCAGCTCCTACCACGTGCCAGCATAGAACTCATATTTGTGTCCATCCCAGTCACAAACCTGTAAGGTCGTTTTTACCCTTCTGTAGACCAGGAACCTAGATTAAATGACTCTCCCAGAGTCCATTTGTTTATTCAGCAAATTCCTGCTACGTACCAGACACTGGGTTACATGTCCCAGAAACAATGTGGACAAGGTAACAACTCCCTTTCTGGGCATTACATTTTATTTTAATACTTTTCAAACACTTTCTGGGGCATGACCCACAGTGAAAAATGCATATGAAACTATCACACAGTGCGTACACCGTGTAAATACACGCGTGCATCTGAAACAGAGCTTTTACCCACGTACACAAGAATTTATAGTGTATGCAGTGCGTCCTCTGGTATATTCTATTCTATCTCTTCTTCTCTCTAAAGCTCACTTAGCAAGAACCAGTTAAACTGATTTCATGATCCAGTAATGATTCACAGTCCAGTTTGGAAACCTGGTTCTAAGGGACTTGAAGGGAATGGGCTAATGCTGATAATGATCCGTGTTTCCTCAAGGCCTGGGGAGTCAGCTACATCGTTGTCAGTACGCAGTTTAATCGCGAGGCGAAGGCAGCTGAGCAGCAAGGACACAGCTCGCCAAGCAGCCTGGGCAGTGTGGTGGACAGCATCTGACCCTGGTCTGGTCTCCAGTGTGTTCTAACTCCAGGTCTGTCTGTGCCCGGCAGTAACAGTGTGCCTCATCTTTTTCCTCTAACCTTTTATTCCTCCCACGTAGGCTGACAACAGAATATCCAGGCCACTATGGTGAAGAAATGGACATGATTTCCTACAACTACGACTACTACATCCGGGGAGCCACAACCACTTTCTCTGCGGTGGAGAGGTGAGCCTCCCAAGGGCGCTGTGGGAGCCCGGGGCTAGCGGCACGCGAGGGTCACGTCTGCAGAGATCCTGACCTGGGGGGTTCCCTATTTTCGTTTCCCGCTTGGTCTGGGATGAACTGCGAGACTGACGGGATGGCGGGAGCAGTGGGTTGAGCCGCTCTCCTAGGCGGGAGAGCATCCCGCCCTCGGAGAGGAGGGTGTGTCTCAGCCCGCTCCGGCCCAGGAGCCCCTCAAACCGGTGCCCAGGGCGCACTAAGCACTTCCCTTCCTTCAATCTCAAGAGAACTTTACTCACTGCCCCCCAAGAGGAGAGGGCAAAAACGGCCGACGGAGTGCCCACCACCTGGGCCCTCTCCAGTGCCGCTGGCCATCCCAGAGATGAAGGGGAGGGTCAACAAAAACTAGGGGAAACGCGCACCAACCGTCTCATCCCCTCACACGCCCAGCTCCCCGGCCCCGCAGACACGTCAAAGCAAGACAATGAGAAGATAGGAACCCTCCCCACTAACAGGGAGGGAGGTGTGGGTACATTCAGGCTCTCAAAGGTTGATTTGACCTATTTTTAGTCAGCTAATAACCAATAAGGATTTTGCAAACAGAACAGAACCTACATTAACTATCAAATACTGGGCTATGATGAATTCGAGCATCGCTGCACTTCCATGTATATTTATGTTTCAAATGAAATGGCATCGAGCCTGAGTGAAGATATCTCATATGGCCCAGAATTTTAAAGAGCATAGACCAAAGGAAATAATAAGTAACTCTGAAAAGGCACCATATGTGTTCAGGTTCCGTGAACCAACCCCTTGTGATCACTCATAGGAGAATCACTCAGGGCTCACATCAGTCGTTTTTATTTTAGATACATTTTTAACTAGCTTAGTTACCTATTTTCTAGAAACAGGAAATTAAAAGATGACAGTACTCAGAATGCAACTTGCTTCACCAGTGAGAGTAGCTAAACGATGCAACACACGCTAAATATAGATTTAAGGGAAAGAAAGAGCAAAGAACTCAAAGGCCAAGGAAGTGCAGTGACATGTCACGGGCAGTGGGACGCCAAAGGGGCGGCAGAGTCACAGGGCGCTCAGGACCTTCACGAGGTCTCCGAGTCACTCCGGGAATCGGTTCTGCGTTCTCTGTTTGAGAAGGCAGGAAAGGATCCAGTGAGGAAAGAACATCTTCCCAAATGGTGGCAAAATAAATGGATTTGGGCAGGTTGACCTGTCCTGTTCCTGGGGGCCAAGACATTTTCAGTTATGTGAATGGACCCAGAACTTCGGAAAACTGAGATACTATGTCCCGCCCTGGTCCACAGGCTTATGATCATGGCGTTGCAGCCATCACTAGTGATCTGTGGCTTAAAGCCCCCAGTAAGGGTTCCTTCAGCTATGCTGGAAGATGCTGAGATCACTGCCTTGGAAACACGGTCCAGGCAGAGCTTTCCCTCCATGTACAAATCTCCGTGGTTTCCTCCTGGAATGGAGTTGCTCAATCTGTGCTCTGCTGGCTCCTGGGGCAGGAGGCTGTCCGTGCATTCTAGAGGTTAGCAGCATTCCTGGCCCCTACCTGGCAGGCGCTGCCTACCCCCACCGCCCCCACGCAATTGTGATAACTAAACACCCTGGGGGGCAAAACTGCTACTACTGGGGAACCCCCATCCTGGAGGGAAGCCAGACACCAGCCCAGCGAGTCTCCCAGTTCGGTTCTTGGTCCTCAGTCCTTATACAATCAAATCTAAATTTTGCTCAGCATCGTGAATAGCCTCTTAAAAGACAGCATGAAGGCCTGACAGTGAGATTCATCCAATAAACACACGTGCCACCAAGCCGCTGATCTCCAAAGTCAGCCAGATTCTGTGTTGACAACTGCAGGAACAAATATTAATAAAGAGTTGTGACCCAGGTTCTGAAAGACTTGTCCTGGGAGACCCTATTCCCGGTGTTCTGAACTGGAGCAAGCTGGAGCAGCAGACTCAGAGTAATCCAGTCTGCCTCAGGCTGCTTGAGCTGTCAGCCTCGCCTCCCAGATTGGAGGCTAGAAGGCGACCTTATCAGGGCTGGTGTTTAGCCCAGAGTGAAAGGGGAAAGTCCTTGCAGGCTGAAAAGGGAGAAGGATAATTCTAAGGCTGAATGACCCACCGGGCTTTGGAAGCATTTGCACAATCATATAAGGAATGACATTTTTGCCCTTGGTCTGGACTTTGCAAAGGAGGTCACAGCCATGTCCCCCAAGGGGGTTTTGTGTATCTACTGATGGAGACATTGTGGCGGAGGAGAAAGAGCAGGACTTGAATTCAACAAACTTGGAATCTGAAATTGTCACCTAACTATCTTAAAGAACGTCTCCTGTTTCCCTGAGTCTGCTTTTCACCTAAACGACAAATCCCTGTGAGGATTAAATGAGAACCCACAGGCCTGTGGTTCAACCTGACCGTGGCAGCGCCCAGCCAACAGTACCAGCCTTGCTGTTTCCGTTGCTGGTGACGCTAATGACGTGAGAACAGAGAAGCGCCTTGCTGCAGGGCAGGCACCCCGTGCGTTTTTATTGAATGAGCAGACAAGGAGCAGAGGGTTGCCCTTTAGCAAAGAACATTCCTTGAAATGTACCCGCACTACATTTTTCAAAATTGAGCAGTTCCATGTCCTCTCACACCCATGCCTGACCTCTTAAACAAATATGCAATTAGATTTCTGTTGCGCAAGATAGGCAGGCATTTTATTTTTCCCTGTGTGGGGTTTTAGATCCCTCTCCCCTGACTTCATTTCTCTGTCAGGGTGCTGGTAGTAGGAAACCCACAGCACACAGCAGGAGGCCTAGCACGTCGGAAGAACAAATGCATGTCCTGTGGAGGAGATTCTTTACAACAAAATGAAAACAATGTTAAATCAATGCTTGTATCCCAAGTGGGTGGCCCCTGTGACCTTGAGGTGCTCTTGGGCCAGAGCCGTGGTGAGCAGACCCTGCAGATGGCCAGGCCTCGTCAGCCTTGTCAGTCACTGTGGGGGTGCAGCCTGCCGAGGCTCCCAGGTGGCTCCCCACTGGTTTCCTGAGACCCACGTGGCATGGGGTGTCCCTCCAGCTCCTAGACGCTCCAGGTGGTGACTCGGCCCCGCACCCCCTCCCCCAGCCTGGCTCTGACTCTCCCCACAGGGATCGCCAGTGGAAGTTCATCATGTGCCGGATGACGGACTACGACTGCGACTTTGTGAGTGTGTAGGTCTGCCGCAGGCCTGCCTGGCTGAGGACCTCGGCTGCCTAATCCCCGGTGGCTCCCTGAGCACTTGGTAGCCACAATGCCAGCTCTCTAGGCCCCTCCGACTAGTGTCACGCCTCTAATAAAATCCACAATAAACCACGCTTGTCACTCTCAACACGTGCATGGCCATCTGGGGGGAAACGCCGCTGTTCCAGGGGGCTCGGCCTGAAGGGAGGCTTGCTGGAGCGCCTGGCCGGCTGGCGGTGCTCCATCTCCAAACACGAGAGAAGGCTGCTGGTGGGTCTGCAGCCACGTGGGGTAGGGTGAAATCCAGGGGACCCCAGGCCTGGGGTCCTGCTTCCCCTCCGCCCTCCACAGAAGCTGTGCTTGGCTGGAAGTTCAGTGCCAAGCTCTGCGCCCCAGGAGTGCGGGGCCTGGAAGCTGGGAGAGGGTGGGCTTGGGGCAGGGCTGAAGGCAGGACCGGAAGACTCTCCTGAACTGGAAGAGGACCCTAAGGAGAACAGGCAGGCGCCGGAGCAGCCGCTGGGAGTCAGTCTTCAGCAAGACGGAACGAGGAAGATGAGAGGTCAGAGAAGGGGACTCACTTCAGGAGCCCAGGGCAGGCGCCCGGGGAAAGGGCACCAGGGGGTGCGGCCGGGGCTCTGGGAGGCCGGCCTGGGCCCTAGAGCCCCGGGCTCCTGGCGGGCTCACTGGGACTGGTCCTGATTTTCTGCATGGGAAAGGCTAGTTTTTGGGGGGGTGTCCAGTCCCACACCACGTGTAGTTCAGGGGTGTCTCCTGCAAGGTGGCCCCATCTGTCCTCCTCCTGTGTGTCTCTGTCCCCAGCCTTTGTTCTCACTCTCCTCATCATGGAGGAGTAAAGACACCCGCTCAGCACCGTGCCGCGGATGTCAAGGGTTCGCTTTTGCTCCCTCCACCTCCCCTTCCTGATTGTCCATCCGTCCATTCAGAAAACAGCTTATAGTGCCTGCACTGGGCGGGGCCGTGACTGCGTGTGATGGGGGCGTCCAATCAGTAAAACAGAAAGTACCAAGTGTGCTACGGTTGGACAAAGGGTGGAACGCATTTCTCTGCCTTTGAACCCAGCCCGTGGGGGGGGGGGGGGGGCTCAGCGCCCTGCAGCCCCTCCTGGCCCCAGCGCATCACACGCGCATCTTCAACCCCAGGGGGCGCTTGTCTCCTTTATGCACACAATTCCGCCGGGCTTTCAGACTGGCGCTGCCCTGCCTGCTCTCTCCCTGCAGACCCAGGACAGCGGGCAGCCAGCCACAGGGCCCTCCACCTTGCTGGGCATCCCGTGCGGCCGGGGCGACTCTCAGCGGGCCGTGCTCAGCAGGGCCACTCCCGTGAAGGGGCGGGCGGGGCTGAGGACGGCCTTCTTGGCCTCCTTTGTTCTCTGAGGCCCTTTTTCATGTCACGGTTTTGTTTTATTTCCTCCATTTCATTGTTGCCACCTATATGGCAATTTTAATTTACAACAGGCTTCACTGTGTTATTTTTCACAAAGGGACTATTAATGTTTTAGCGATTGCAGTGTGGGCTCAGAGTGGAGCAGGAAGGGGCCTTCGTTGGTGTGTGGGGCTCAGCGGGGAGACAAACCCGCCAAGGGGCTGGCCAGGCAGCCACGGCGAGAGCAGGGCAGGCAGCCGGGTGGGGAGGTGCCCGGGAGGGCAGCCCGGAGGCCTGCAGGCAGCACAAGGCGGGAGCAGAGCCGCAAAGCCGCCCAGGGAATGCCTGTGCCGAGTGGGATAAATGGAAGGTTTTTACCAGCAGAAAGACTGTTCTTTGCGTACAGGGTACATGTGAAGGACAGCAACAGTTAAAGGCACCCTCACCTTGGTTCCTATCTGAATACTTGACTTTCTAGTACTTTCTACTGGATGCCAGCCAGCAAGGACCCAGTGTGCGGCTGGGGCTACTCCCACTTCTGACCGCGAGCGCTCGCGGCTCCAGCCCTCCTGCCGACCCTCCATGGCCCTGGCCGGGGCCCCCCATCCTGTGAGGGAATCGTCTGGCCATCAGGGTGGGGTCCGTGGTTGGGATTCCGTGCACTCCATCATCCACCCCCAGCTGCTCACAGCGGGCTTTTCTAAGGCGCTTTCTTCCAGAGAAGTGTGGGTGAGAGCCCGAGCCCAGGCCCACAGGGGCGGCTGCAGCAGGCAGGTCTGCAGGCGTCTGCCCCCTCATCTGCCAGTGGGGACGGGAATCCCTGTGCCAACACGTTCATGTAGAAGGGGGAGAAGGGGGACACGCTTCCCGCCCCCTGGGGCCTGCAGCCCACTAGGGAGACAGGAGAAAATAACGACTAAAGGCCCTCGTGCAGGAATGTGTTCTGAGGAGGCGAGTCCATGCGCGGTCCCGAAGGGCAGGCAGGGCTTCTGGGAGAGGGGGAGGTGTGGGCTCTGCGATCCGCCCGTCGGCACGAACCCTGGTTCCGCCTCCTCCCAGGCACGGCTTTTCCTGGGACTCTGCTTCCTGACCTGTGAAGATAGTAAGAGTCTCTGAGCCATGGGGTTGTCGTAAGGATTAAGTGAGGCCTCGTGATGTCTTGCACGTGATAAGCACCCAATAAATGTAGTAAGAGGAATGGAAATATTATTAGCATATATTAGAAATAATGATCCTCGGGTCAGCTGCATGTCAGTACAGGTCAGTCACAGGAAAAGCCCGTAAAAGAGGTGGGACTTAACGCTTCGCTCTCGTTCATTCATTTATCCAATGACTAAAACAATAAATTATTACGTGCTTATTATACGCCGACCACAGTTCCTGTGTTCCAGAGGACTGTGCACTGAAGGAGTCAGACAAGCAGATAAGCCATCAGCGTCCCAGCGGATGAGTCTGGGGCAGGTGGCCCCTCCACAGAGAGTGGGGGGTGGGCGGCAGGGAGCAGAGGGTGGCATTTCAGACAATGCAAACGATACATGGAGGCATGAGGGGACGGAGGGGCTTAGGAAAGTTGCCCAGGAACCAGGAGCGTCACCAAGAGGGTGTGGGTGGCCCAGCGTGCATCCCCGTGTCCTGGGGAGGGCCTGGTGGCTCACATCACCACCGCGACTGTTTGCGCACACTGTGCAATTTGCCCTCATCTACCCCGAACTCAGATTTCAGCTGAGGCCTCCCCGAGATCTGGGGGGGGGTCATCAGCCCCGCCCTCCCTGACCCCCGTGCCCCCCAGCAGCCCCCGCAGGACCAGGACCGCAACGGCCTCTGTCCACCCTGGATCTTCATCCACACAGACTGGTTTTAGGGTCAACCGCTTTGACCCAGACATGAAACGCAACATTTATTTTTAGTTCCTTCAGAAGAATGTGTTCTCACAACAGCATCTGTGAATCCACAAACACAATAATAAGGAACTAAATAAAACTTTAAAGCCTAGGCGCTTCCTCTGCCGTGGGTCGTTCTTACCCACCTGCGGTCAGCGTCCCCCCTGCCTCCAGCTCCCTGGCTCCTTGGCCTTCAGGGCTCCTAGACCGTTCTCCCCTGATAATGGGGGACACATCGCTCCGCGGAGCCCGCACCCCAGCGGCCGTGCACAGCAACCGCGGCCAGCAGACCCAGGCCATACGGTCAGAGCATCCGCTCTCCTTACAAAGTGCCAGCTGATTTTAATTAAACCACTTCTGTTTAGTCTGTGAAACTAAATCACTCTGTTAAGACGTGGTACCTGAGCGTGATTTCCATTCTGGGGTCCAGGGTCAGGGAAGGCAGCAAAGCCCTTGGCAAAGTGGTGCCTGGACCTGCATGGGTATGTCGTCCCTTACCTGCGAACCTGATGAATTTCTTTTACCCACCCATGCCTCTGCAGAGCAAGAGCAAGAAAACACACTTACATCAAACTTCATTTTAAGTAATAATATATTCACACATAGCTCAGATTTTCACGAGACTTGTAATTTTTCCAGAATTGAATATGCATTAGCTCCTGACAACTGAAAACCAACCAAAATTCCTATGTACTTCAAAACCTATTTATTAGATTCTGCTGCTCCTTGCTAAGCGCTGGAAACATACCATCGTATGACAGGCTTCTCTTCCTGGTGCACCCGGCTATCAGTGGGAATGCGTGTCCACCTCAGCGAAAAATGCTGAATAGAAATGTTCACATGTGCAAATTATAATAGTCTCTGTATTGTAGTGTTACTTTTCTTTCTTTGTTCTTCTTAATCCCTTTATGCCTTTCCCAACTTTACAAAACAATTATCATTGATGATGTTTATAATCAAAAAAGAAAAGCGATTTTAATCTGATGAAACAAAAACAGTTACCAGCTGTCAAGCAGGTCAGCCCTAGGACCACATTCTGGCTGAAAGGTGAGCATGTGGTGCTTCAAGGAAAGGGGGAGATTATAAACCAGACCCTTTCATCTCATAAGCTGCCTAGGGATCATAATTTATATAAAGAATCACCTGCTCCTCCTAGCATCTCTCACCATCCCCAGAGGCAGTGGAACAGATGTTGACTCTGTCATACGGCCAATGAGAAACAAGCACTTAAAACTCCTCCACCAATAGAGTGCGTCCTGTGCGTCCTTCAGGGCTGAGTGTGGACTCAGCTTCCTCAGGAAACATGCTGTCCCTTCTGAGACGGGTTTGGGTCCCCCAGGACCCTGTGCTTTTGTTCCCACCGCCCTGGGGGCCGAGGTCCGTCTCTCCTATTCTTGGTGGGTTTCTAGCGCCTAGCAAGGCCTTACATGTCCGAAACAGATGTTCCCAAGTTAATCTGGATTCCTGGCTAGTTTTCAGTTTTTGTTGCACAGACCTTTGAAAGCGCTGAAGAATCCACAATTGAGCGGATGTGTAAGAGCACTTTGAAAATAATGGGGCCCCACCAGGGTCTTGGGGATACTGTGACGGTGTGGAAGGAGCGGGTGCCATCCCTGTGGTCTGTCACCAGCATCATTAGGCAATCACGAACTCCATCCCTGAAAGAGCTACTCACTAAGGATGGGGCTGTTGGAAAACACCAGTCAGTCTCAGTGCCACATGTTCGGAAAGTGTACGTCACCGTACCAGGCACCTGAATGCCACACTGCAGTTAACATCCAAGCAACCAGCCCCGACGAGACACTTGGTGGGTGTGAGACAGAACCCCACGGACCAGCCCATGAAGAGGCCAGGGGACTGAGAGCAGAGGGCTCAGTAGGGTAAAATGGGTGAATTCTGGATGAATTTCATGCTGTTTTTAAGTCACATGGAGCATATGAGTTCTGGGGTGGAGGACAGGGGTTGTGTTTGATGCATCCCTGGCGTAACAAATATCTGATGAATAAATGAAGGCAGATCTCCAAGACAAACCCCACCCAGCTTATGACTCATGGACGTCGGCTTTATGACCCTCGCTTTCTCTTGTTGCTCCCACTGAGAGTTTACTTGTGGGATTAGCTGGTGATTAGCTGGATTGAAGCGGTGAAGCCAGCTTCCCAGAATAAGGGTGTCCTGTTTATACGGTTGCCTGGCAGGCGCACACAGACCACGCCGGTACCTGGCGTCTCCCCTGGTGACTGGTGGGTTTCAGCTAACCTGAGGGTCTCTGTGGGCCTCTTTTGTCGGGAGACCCAAAGGTGACCTCATTACCCCGTGCCACTCAGAAAGATGTTCTCGGAAACCGAACATGCTCTGAGTCATACCCGCCTGTCCTCTACCGAGACAATATGATGTCATGCCGATTGGTTCTGCCCACTGGCTTCCAGGAGGAAGGAATTGAAAATTTCTCACAGCATAAAACAGCACAGCTCAAGTTGGAGAAGGACTTCACGCCACAGAAATTCAAAGTGAGGGCAGGCTCTTGGCTCTCCACGCGGAGGTGAGCCTTGGGGAAGTCGGTGAGCCCCTGCAGAAGGGTAGACAGAATGGGAATTGGTGGACAGGTGGATTATTGTGGCAGGGGGCCCAGACTCAGCCCTTCCCAGAATGGCACCCTTCCTCGGTCTAGACCCATAATCTCATGTGCCTGTGCTTTGCACACATGATGCTGATGGCTAATCCGGAAAAACTAATGACTGACAGGCAGGTGGCTGTCAAGCGCACAGTGACACACACAGGAGCCCTCATGCTACTGCGGACTCGGAGGGTCACGATGGGCACGTGGAACAGAAGACACGGGGCCGGTACACGCAGACCGCGCGTCACGCAGCCGTAGAGACTGTCCAAGCCAACCTGTGGATGTGAGGCAGCTCCTTCACACTGACGGGGGCCTTGGGGGTCATGAGTCTGCTTCCCGTGTCTTAGCAAGAGGAGGCTGGTGTCCGCTGAGGAAATGACGCTCAGGGCGCCCCGCGGGTAAGAGGCAGGGCCGGGTCTAGAACTCAGGACCCTGGGAGCTTGGCTTAGCGACGTCCTCTCCCAGGTGGCTGCCCAGAGGTTTAGGGAGGTGAAGACCTGTGCACTCAGCCCTCCCAGCTTTCCCATTGAGCACTGGTGGCTATTCTGCACAGGCTCCCTTCCTGCATTTTATAAGGATCTCAAAGTTCTGAAACAGTAGGTACGTAGCCCGGGTCACACAGCTGGTGGAAGGGGACTTTGAAGCCGAGTCTGGCTGTCCTCAGAGCCCACCTTCTCTGTGCTCTGTCAGCCTGGAGTCAAGGGTTTCCTTTAAGAATAGGGAGAGAGGAAGGTTTGGCACTCTGCTTTCTACAGTTTCACAACCAAACATGCACTAAAGAAATGACTCACGGGTTTATTCCCATATTTCACATTTTGCCCTTGGAGGGAGAGACAGACTAAGTGGGCTGAGAGCGCTGTTAGAGATCTAAACAGCCAGAGGAGGGTCTGGAACCATCATGCCGCTGCTTTACATTTTCATACTACGGTAGCCCTTACCCATCGCAACAAAATCCTGAACACGGGCGCCACCTCCTGCAGTCACAGCGACTCTCGCCCACTTTCCACTGGGATCCCTACGCAGCAAACCCTCAGTCTCACGAGCTCCATCCCACCCAGGTGAGCAGATGCTCCGGCGACAGGGACAAGGGCTGCCCTCCCGTGCTCGCGTCCCCACCGTTGATATGGCTCTCCGCGCAGTCACAGCCTGGTGTCTCGACTCCACAGCCCCGAACGTGTGCACAGCTGGCCTCCTAGGGCCTCTGTCCCGTAGCTCAGGAGCCGTGCTCACGCTCCCCACCCTCTCGTAGACTCCTGCCTCGTCTCAGGCCTCGAGGTATCTTGGTTTTCCCTACGGTCCCCTGGGGCGGGGCTGTGGGTTCACACTTGCTCCCAGCACCATGGAACCACTGGCTATAATCTTCACCTCCTAAGCAATTCTGGGATCGACTTCCTTTATTTATTCTCCAGCCACCATCCTTATTCAGACCCTGCTCGCTGCTTCCCAGTTTCCTTAGCTACAGCCTTTTCTTCAGGAAATACATCCATCCATGGAGAGAAGACTTTTTCCAAACATAATTCCAGTATGTTGCATCTCTACTTAAAAATTCTTTCATGATCCCTAAACACCTTCCAAGCAAATCGTACATCACCTTCAGTGACGTCGCATCCTTCACACTCCGCCACCACGCAGAACCCCGCGTTTCCCTGAATAGACCCCGTCCCGCCGTGTCTCTGTGCCTTTCCACACTCTGCCTCCACACCTGACCCTCCCGCCCCAGGCGCAGGACCGTGTGCCGTGGCTGCCAGGCGGGCTAGAAGCCCCTCACTGGTCGGACACCTCATCACTCCTACTCTTTGCCACGCTTGTCATTTCCCTGTTTTCACAGAGACTAAGTGTTCTCTTGGTCCCTTTGTACCCAATGCCCAGCAGTGTTTAATAGTAATAATAAATAGGCATTTATTAACTATTAACTATAGAAATATTTAAAGAATCAAAGAAGTGCATCCGACACCTGATTCTATAGTTCCGTGGAAAATAACTGCAGGCAGAACATACCAGCTCCGTCCCAAAGTACTGCGTCAGCCTTCCAGGTCCCCAGTCCTACTTGTCTCCCCTTTTAAAATCACACTATGCTACCTTTGATCGAGCGTAAAGACTCTTTCAGCCACGTCACCTGGAGGTCGTTCTACCCCCTCTCTCCAGTCCCCTTAGCACCTCCGCTGCCGGAGCGACCCAACAGGGACCGTTCGCCCCAGCCCGACACCCCAGAATGCAGGGCTTCGGGTTCCTTCTTGCTAAAGTGTCGATGCTCTCCAAGCAGGGAGTGTCCCCTGCTTCCCGTCTCCCCATTCCCTGCCTTCCCTGACCCCTCCCAGACTGGGTGAGCAGGGCTTCAGGGGGCCCCACAGTGCTGGGTGCGGTTGTCAGGATGACGTATGGTAACTCTTCAAAACGAGGCTCCCCTTGCCAGACAGGTCATTCCTTGAGAGCAAGGGTTGTGTCCTGCTCACCTCTGGATCTGCTACCTCACAGCCTGTGGCCTGGGGCAGGTGCCCCTCCACAGCTACTGAATTAATGGTAGCTAACGATAAACACAGCAATGAGGTGGCAGGAAAAGTACTGCAGAGAAAAGCAAACTTTTGGACAAAAATCAGGCCTTCCAGCAGGCTTTAAATTTAATGTATCTCAGAATGTTTGGGGACTTAACATTTCTCATTAAAGGTTTTCACCTGAGGGCAATAGTTCATGAATACTCAGGTACAAAATGAGGTCTCATTACATCGTACAAGATAAGTAGAGAATAAAAATGCAGGTAGCCTTCATAAAATGCAGTCAATTTCATAAAGCAAAAAGGCTTTAATATGTATTTTCATAACTAATGATACTATACTAGCATCATTACATTTACTGACAGTATGCACAGCGGCCGACTGCATCCCATCACATCATGCCCCTCGCCGTCGGGCCAGGCTTCAATCAGTCTGTCAACAGGCATTTACTAAGTGCTCCGTGTGGGGACAGCACTACAGGGATGCAGTGGGGTGTGATGACATAACAGATTTCTGACACCTGAGCAGCTCAGCTTCCTTGGGTAGAGCAGAGAACCCCCAAGGGCAATAAAAGATAATCTATGACCCCAAAACTCAGAAGCTGACCACTGCAGCTCTGATGAGAGAAGGCAGTCGCTGAGGCCTCATGGAGGGAGTGGAAAGGATTTGGGTGGCTGGACATAGAAGGGTCTCCCAGGACGTGGACGTCAGCGTATCCCCCCTGTGCTCGCCGCCTCACTGATGTGCCAGTGCAAGTCCATCTCCGTCTCCAAGGCCATTGGTCCCAGTCACGTGGGTTGTATTCATGATTATCACCGATGGTCACAGTAACAACCACGTGGTTTTACAAATGAGCAAGTGGACAACCAGAGACGTGACTCGCCCAAGTTTAAGCAGCTGTGCAGACAGCACTAACCAGGACTAAGACTTGAGCTCGAGTCTTCTGACCCCAAAGCTCAAGCTCTTTCCAGTATCATTCAAGAGGCAAGGGTCAGATTTTGCCAGAAAGTATCCTCAATCCTCCCAAATTCCTTCCAGCACAGGATTTTATAGATGAGATCTGTTAAAGCAGATCTGGTTCCACATATTGGATGAGGAAATCTTCCAGGTGTCTTCTAACCTGAAAAGTACATAATCCTCTCTAGACTGAATTTATGGACACCATTAATTCTGCCGTAATTCAGCCATTATGACTGAGCTGTTCCATCGAGCAGCTGATCAGGGCAGAGAAGGAACAAGCGATACACCTGATTTATTTACCAGATGATTCAAGCAGAACTGTTGGGAGTGAAACAGAGCTGTAGTCTTGCCGGTCTTAATAGTCTCATTC
Source organism: Phataginus tricuspis (assembly GCA_029783875.1). Lineage (NCBI taxonomy): Eukaryota > Metazoa > Chordata > Mammalia > Pholidota > Manidae > Phataginus > Phataginus tricuspis. The sequence continues at coordinate 27,940,233 of JAQQAC010002701.1, read as the reverse complement.
CTCCAGTATTATGACATAAAATATTCTGGACTCCTGTGATAAACAGCACCGTGACTGCATTAAAACTGTATTTGGACTGTTAAAGGTTCTCATGCATTTCATTTTGGCTACTCACATATATTCATATTAAATCTTCTGGCTTCCTTCATATCTCCATACTCTTTTACAATACTTTATTGTCTTTTTGTTAAATGTTTATTAAATTGTTCGATGTGTTGTTATCACTGGGATTAGAGCATAACACACTCACTGGAAGTCACAGCCTCCTCTACTTTTCTGTGACACCCCAAGGGTCTGAAACTGCTGATCCGAGACACCAGGAGGAGGTTCTTTTGGGGCTCCCGATTTCTTTTCCCCGGGCGGGAAGACAGCGCCACATGCTTGAGGCGAATGTCCAGCCTGTATGGCAACTCTTTCTCCCCAGGGTGAGCCCCTGAGAATTGGTTGGAAGTGCAAAGAAGGCTCCTGCAGGATTTGAGAGTGAGCCCAAGCTCTGCGGCTGGCTTTCCCAAAGTCCCGACATTCATGAGAACAGGTTTGAAGGATCACAGCGGAAGAGAGAGAGCGCCCAAGTGTGGTCCGGGGGGTTAGCCTCTGTCCTCAACACCTGTGGGCTGGGCAGCAGCCGCTGGGTGACCCACCTGGCGTCTGGCAGCTGGCTTCAACCTGCCGACTTCCAAGTCTGGGCACCTGATGTAATCGCTAAATTCCAAGACAAACATCCTCCGTGAAGGACAACAGTTTATATTAGAATATGAACAGTCTGCCCCAAGAAGACCACAAATCTTACGTAATCTAGTTCAGATAAGAAAAGCAGGAAAGGAATTCCTTTACAATGAGGCTTGTTGCTTCTCAGGCCCAGTGGGACACCACGTCCTGGGATCAGATGTGCACAGATACGCAGGAGGCGCTAGAGGCTGGGCTCGTCAGCTGGGGGGAACGTGGCAGCAGAGCCCCATGGGGAGTGTGTGGGATAAGGTCAGGCTCCCCACCTGCCTTTCAGTATTCATTCTGCACACATTCAGGCAAGAAGCTCCCTTCTCAGGGGCTAGTCTTGCTGTGCATGATGAAGGTCCCTACAGTGACCCTCCCTTCCTCACTGAGTTCCCGGCAGCCTTGGGGAGGAAGGACGTTCTTCTGCCCTTCAAGGTGCATCCAGCTGGTCTAGGAAGGAAATTGACACGAGACAGATTAACAGGAGAAAAAAAGTCAGATCTCATCATGTGGGCACAGAGGCCCAATAATGAGATTAACACCCTGAGAAATGTCCACAGCAGGCAGTTTTTATACATTCTCAGCCAAAGAGACAGAAAGTCCGTGCAGAATTCACTGGACAAGGAAAAGTTATGTTTAGGAGGGTCAGTTAGTAAGGGACCCCAAACAGCAGTGGGGCTGGGGTAGGAAATTAGGAAATTAGGAAATTAGTAAAAGCAGCCAGAGTTTCCACCATCTCCTGGGCTCTGCACCCCCTGCCCCTGTGACAAGGACACCTGTCTGCCTCCAGGCGCAGGGAGGGCACCTTCCCAGGGGAGACTTATTCCCCGGCTTCAGGGGGGACAGAGGCGCATCAGAGGGCCCCTCCTGCACTGGCTGTTTCTCCAATTGCTTCAATTCAAAGCAATCGATATGCCCAAGTGGCACATTTTGGGGCAGCCAGCCCGTGGTCCCTACATGAGGGACCTAGATATGATATGATAAAACATATATAAATGTCATCTGCTCATTCATTACTAGTATTCTTATGATTAATTCCACATTCTTACCTGCCATTTGGGGTGGCTCGAGTTAATCTTCTTTGGAGAGTCCCTAATGCCTTCAGCTTTGAAATAAGAAAGAATCTGTAAGCAACTATTCACGTAGCACTGGGTGTGAGTCCCACACTCTGCCAACAGCTGCAAGGTGACAATAGATAGAGGAAAACATAAGTGGCACTCCTGCCCTTAAAGGCTTCAAAGCTAGTCATGAGAAGATGTAGAAACAAGAGAAACAAAGCCTGAAAAAATGAGGGCAATATTTAGATTTAAGGCCAATTAGGTGAGCCCTGCAGGTTGGATTCCTATCCAACAGAGGGGGAGGTAGACAGGCTGAGCACGGACCCATGAAGGAGGGACGCGACGGGCTGAAGACTGGGCGTCTGAGAGAGTAAACTGCAGGAATGCTTGTCCCTTAATGGAGCCACTCCTGAGCTGGGTTAAAAGATAATTGAGGCATGTTAAGTTTATTTGAGCCAAAATTGACTTGAATCAGGCAGCACCCTATCTAGCAGACAGACGCTGGGAGGAGCTGTACAAAGTGACAGCCTTTTACAGGCAGACGGGGGCAGGAACAAGGAAGTCATAGAAGGGAAGAGGCAGCTGGTGGCTTTCCCGTAGGGGTGGCCTGGGTCTGCGGGCAGGTGACCTCGCCAGCGCTGATCGGCGGTTCCGATGGACTGGTGTAAGGTTCCGCCTCCGGGAGGGCCGACACTGTAACTGAGTCTTGATTCGGTGATGGGGCTTCGCTGAAATGACTCCGTGTGGGACCTGTTGTCTTGTTTTTACACTAGAAAAGAGACAACAAATTAACTGAAGGGAAACAAAAAGATGGAATTCTAAACTTTAGTCTCAGCAGAAGGATTCCCGTATTTCTAGGAAAAGGTGGCATTGTCGGCACCCACATTGGGAAACATCCAGCGAAGTGATGACGAGGCTAAAGAGAAAATTCTAAGCGCTTTGACTGCAGACATGGTCACGAGGAGGAGTCCCTGGAGTAGAAACAAGGAAAGCTTCATGCACGTAATTCCAGGAAAAATATTCTACCAGAGGGCGACTGGTCATGTCTCCAAGTATCCACATCTCTTAAAAAGCAGTGAGCACTTTCTGAGTCTGCAGCATAGGAAGATGAGCACATTAAAGCCTTCCCGTGCAGTGTCTGACTGAGCACAGTTACCCAGTGCGCTCTGTTCGTGTGTCTCCACTTCACAGACGATAAACCTAAACTGTCTGAGCCACAGTTTAACTTGCCTACGTAAGCGGCAGAGCTGGGACTCCAAGAGGCAGGTTTTCAATCAAGCACCTTAATAAATATTGCTTTTTCTTTTTTTATGAGTTACTTTTTCATTCAGGTGTTGATGGGTTGCAAGCCCTTTATGAAAGAAACAGCTAAAATCAGACATCTATTCTGAGATTCTGTTTTCTCTGTGAAGTGGGATGTAACCTTTATTACTCGATTTCAGTGGTGGACCCGGTAGCAGTAACCACTTCAGTTGTAGAATGTGGAATGCCCTCCGTAGGAGCTTGGTTTGAACATCGCTGCCAAGGAAGTAAAAAACTTTGAGAAAGGCAGAAGCAAGATGCCAGGCACAAGAGCATTCCTGGCAAGGGACTCATTGGCTTTCTCCAACATTTTTGCGATGCCAAGGGTCAGGGTCCCCAGTAGCACCAAGAAAAGAACTCTCAGCCTTTGTGAGATCCAGTCACCGTGGCAGACGACTCGGGAAAAGACAGCTGTAATTGCCCCAACATTTTTTTAAACGGTGCCCTGAGTTCCAGCTGGCAGCTCTGGATTTTTCTGCCTCTGTTCCCAAGGCCAAACTGAAAATCTTCCAACATCAGAGAAAGCATCCTTTCCCCAAAAGCTGTGTGCAGGCGGCATTCACCTGAGCAGCCCGTCTTAGGGGGCGACAAGGGGCTCACGCTCTAAGGTTTGCTATGCAATGTCTCTCTTTCCACTTGACCCAGACTTCATTTCTCATCCCTGGCAGTACTTCTGTGTTCCAGAAATGTGCTCAGAGGTCATGGTGCAGTCCAGCGTGGCCAAAATATTACTCAGGAAAAGAAGTGTTTTCTGTTGTTTTGATGGCTTGGCTTTGTTTTCACAAAAGCATTCCAAGTTTTGCAGAAACTTTTTTGATTTTGTTATAAATGAACAACATAGAAAAAGGGGGAAATTCAGACAGCAGGTCATTAAGACAGAGCCCTCTTCCGCTGAGACAAGATGAGTGGAGATAGTGAGTTCTTAAATCCTGAGAGACAGTGAGCATTCTCAGAAGTTCCTCATCGAGGCCTTTTGTTTGTTTGTCTGCCATGGAAGCGCAGTGTCTCGGCCACGGGCTGCCCTCAAAAAATTAGCCCCCATTCAACTGGATTAAAAGATTCAAGAGCTCCATACGCCTCCGTAGATTTACGTGTGCAGTAAGGGGGTCCAAGCAGTGAAGAAGGGTGTGGAGTGACCTCGACTGAACATAAGCAAAATTAGAGGAAGAAGATTAAAGGAGACAGACAAATGCATGTAACTGGAGTGTAGTCAGTCCATGCCTTGAATCCACAAGGCCGACCAGCCAGTCATGTAACACACTCTGCCCCGACTCCGCCCTGAGTGGAGAGGACTGGGGACTCACCAGCAATGGACTGAGTGAGGTTCACTTCTGGAATTGAGGGCTGAGGACCAGCTGCTGTAGGCAGACCCTGAAGAAACAAAGGGCTCCTTAAAAGGCGTGGAAGTGAAGAACCAAGGTGATCCCTAAGATGGAGGCAGAGCCTCTCCCATTCGGTGACACCTCCTGGGGGAAGCTGGTTTCCCAGAACCTCCTGCCTCCCTCGTTGGTCTGGCTCGGAATGTTTCATGGCCAGCCTGGCTCAGAAGCACAGGCTTCTCCTTTGTGTCCAGATGGGTGGATGGGGCAGTGAGCTGACGTCCCATGGCAACGCACAGCTCTGCCCAGCATCCAGTCGCCAAGAGTAACCCCCTTCCCTGTCTGGATCGTCCGACCACCTCAGTCCTGCCTTCTGGCCGGAAGCTCACTGTCACGCCTTCACTTTGCCTCTGCACTCACCTGGGGCTGCCCGGGGCTCAGCCCTGGAAGCACCTTGTCTGAGGGGTCTCCGTCCTGGTGTGCAGAGTGCCTGATGGCACAGAAGGTGGGTACAGAAGGCTGGGGGGAAAGTACAAAACGGGGGCTAAAAGCAGAGGCATTTTTGGTGTCAAATGACTGAAACATGGGTCATCTGCCTCCTGCATGGCTAGTCTGCCTGCCCGTGAGCTCTGCCCCAGCCTGTCGGGCCGGGACAAGATGCCGCGGACTGGGCAGCTCGCGGAGCAGAGCTCTGCCCCTCACAGCCCTGGAGGCTGGAAGTCCCAGATCAAGGCACCAGCAGATGTGGCGTCTGCTGAGAGCCCTCTTCCTGGTCCTCTGTCTTCACGTGGCAGAAGAGGCCAGGGCCCCACAGAGCAGGGTCTGTGCAAAGTTAGGGGAGGCCACACGGGCTGAGCCAGCCAACTTCCCCGACAGACAGCAACAGAACCCCTGGGTGAGCTCCGCCGGTCAGTGCCGGCCTTCGCCTGCCTTCGGCCCATCTCTTCAGCGCTCTGGAGTCAACTTAACTTAGGGTGCCGCGTCAAGCTGACTGAGCGCACATGAAAATAATTTATGCAACTAGAGTATCAGTGTATTCATTTTAAATAAAATGACTAAGTGAACTAATGCTTGCCTGTCCCCGACCTCTCCTTCTTTCCTGTAGACATCGTCACGGAAAGCCTAATTCTGAGAGGTTGCTTGGTGTCCATAAAGTAAGAAAAGAGGGGAAACAGAATCAAGTGTCAAAGGATGTCAGGCTTTGCTAACCGATGCTTCCCTTTCTGGAGCAGGATTTACCTGTCAGGAGAACTAAACGCTTGTATCTGTCTATCTAAACTCTTTTTCCCCAGCGAGGGCTTGAATGACTGTAGCCAGCGTCTCAATCTACGATGGGTCCCACGGTACCAAGGCAGGTGACCTTCCTCTACAATCTCACTGACACACTCTTCACATCTATTAACTGTTTCAGTCCAGTTGTGATCACGGATCGTGTTGGCCCGGGACCCCGTCGTGCAGGTGTGGAACTGCCACCCTACGGACCCTTCTGGACACACACTTCACAGCCCCCCCGAGTCTGGGGGCATCACAGGACTAGTCTGACCAACAGGTACGAAGGGGGCCAGCTAGACAGGGGCCCGTAAGCACCAGCAGTGACCTCTCCTTACCTGCCAAAACACCCGACAGCAGGCCCGCCCCGGACCAAGTCCGCGTCAGGGCCCAGGCTGGGCTCCTGCAGACAGCAGGTGAAGGACACGTTTCACGAATAAGAAACCAACCTTGATGTCTGAACCATGGAGGTCTTGGAGTTGCTTCCACTGCAGGAAAATCTCACCATCTTTTCTAGGAAACTGGCCCTTATGTATTTGATCTGTGATGGGGTAAAACTTCTGGCAAGCACCTCATTTGTTCATCACACATCACATTTGAAGTCATAACTGAGTAAGTCGTACGAATGTCGTGTTCATGAAGCTAACGGATGTTTACCTGTCTGACCATGCTCGGTACTATATCCTGAACCGACACAGAAAATCATGACTTCGGACGCATCTATCCAGCTGTGGCTGCTGAATGATTTGGGATCTACCAGCAGAGCTTCATTCACCGTGTTCTTCTATCAGATGACTGAGAAGTGACGACCCAGTTATTATTTTACTTAGAGAATCTATAAAGCCATTAGTTACTTCCTCCTATCATACCTGCCACAGCCCACCTTCCCCCAGCCGCTAGACGTAACCATCACCCCTGACCCTGGAACACGAGGAAAGGGGCCCCAATCCCGATCCTATCAGGACTCAGTGTCCTGGGAAGGGGAACTCCGTGTGCGTGCAGATCCTCACGAAAAGACATGCGGATCCCTCCACCCCTTCCCCTTCCTCTGACGGCAGCTTCAGCATCAATGCCTTTTTCTCTTCTGTCCTTTTGCACAAGAAGAGGGAATGGGGATGACAGCTTGAAAGGACCTTCCCAGACCACAGACTGATTCACTGTAGCTGCTTCAGGGGGCCGCTCCACCCCTTTTTTCTGAGAAAACTTCAGCTCAGCAGCTGTACAGAGCAGGATATGCAGGCCTTTGGCACAGAGCACTTAAGACCCGTGAGTAACACAGAATGCAGTTTCCCACTTTCTCATGCCCACTCCTAAGTCAGAATGTAACCCAGGTATACTTCAGTGTGCACCTTTCAGTGTGATTGTATCCAAGGTCATAATTATGTAAGGGAAACTAGTCTCCTTGTAGCTTCTTGCCTTCCTTTGGTAAGTTCCTTTAGGGTGACTTACTTAGATGCTCCAGAAATGAAGGCTATAAACAGCAGTCAGAATTGGGGATGGCTGGATGAAAGGCCTTGGGACCATCGCCACAGGTCACCATATCCTTCCTCCCCGGGTCTGGTCAGCACCTGGCGGGGGTCGGCAGCTGGCACTATGCTGTAGCCTTTAAGAGACGAGTCAAGGGCTCTTTTAACCAATTCCCAGGGATTTACATGCCAAACATTACTCTTTAGTGACCGTAATTCAAATTTAGGCTGAGAGTGGGCCAACGGTGCAGAGACTCTTGAATTCCTAGGGAACTCAGCCAGCGAGAACCCCGCCTCACTGTGCCCCTGTCAAGTAATGCGTCCAAGCACCTGTACCTCATAAGCCATGGCTGATAGCTGTGGTGGCTGTCATTTATGGAGTTATTGTAACTTAGACAAGTGCCCTCACCGAAACCCCATGAGCGATGTAGCTCAGTGGCTCCATTTTGCCTTGAAGTGAGGGCCTTGAAGATTGGAAGAACTAAAGAATCTCCCTGAGATCTCAGATCGCTTGAAGCCAGCTCTGGCGTTGTCTGACTTTCATGATCATTACCTCCGACTTGCATTGCTCCTAACAGGCTCCTAACAAGACTTTAATAGCATAGAAACAATGGAATATGTAAAAATCTAGAGAGAGGCATAACATCACAAAAGATGAGGAAACAAAGCTACCCCATCACATCAAAGTCAGATAAGACAGCAGCTGGAAAACGCAACACGCACAAAATCTTTAGACTGGAGTTTAACGCTGGGGACGGGGGGGCGGGAAGGGGATCTGACTGAAGCACGGATGGATTTTTGTAACTCATATGCCCGTGTATTTCCCCTTGGCCTCATTTCCTGACCTGGTATTATTCTCATTCATCACTGTGAGCTCGGTGTCTGCCATGTACCCAAGAGAGACAGACACCGAAGCGTTGGGAGCTGATGTGACGCAGAACCGTGTTTAGTTCTCTGCTGTTCTCGGGTTATTTGAATTTTTTAAACCAGCATTCCATTTGCTTCAAGGAGCCCTATGTTGAAACTTTATTCTGAGTAAATATTACCTTCACTTACATTTTCAAATGATTTTTATTATATTTTAATCTCCTAACTGCCAAAATTGCTATGTTGGAGATAGATATTTTTTAAAATTCAGATTTGGGCCTTTCTTGTTCACAAAGGAACAGGTTAGGAACATGCATAGAAAAGATGAGATGCTGAAACTTCTCCATCTAAGCCCTTGTCTTAGCCACTCCAGGAGCTGGGAGTCCTTCAAAATCTTTACTCTGTCCCTTCAAAGCAGTTGTTATCCTTTTAATTGCAAAGAGTTGAACAATCAGACTCTAAAGGTTGTTATACATCTCTTTCAAATGTACGTATCAAGGTAAAATAAGGAACAGCAAATAGCTCTGCCCCGGAAGACCATCCAGAATCAGACAGTAAGGCTCAAAGCAAGTTGTTCTGACGTGGAGTGGGTCTCGCCGCTCCAGTTTCAGGGAAGGAAACATGGCAGGTTTTCCCTGCAATGCACTATATATGTGCCCTATGAATAGGGAACCAGCATGGGTAAATGATTAACGAAGCACGGCATGGTTTTCATGGTGTTAGCATCTGCTGTTTGCGGAGAAGAACTGGATAAATGCACACGCTGGGGACAGAGTTCAGCCAAAGCTTCTGGAGTCACTATTAGGCTGTGAGTCACTCAGTTAGTCTCTAAGCAATGGTCTTGATGTTGCAGGCTTATACACCCAGAGAGAAGGGTGGAAAATTACTCCCTGGCTGGGACATAAAATACTTAGGGACCAGGACTCAGTGTGGTAATTGATGCCTTTTGAGACCCACAGTGTCCTAAGAAATAAATAAATTCCTCTCCAACATTTTTCCACTGATAGATCATGTGTATAAAAGACCTTCAAAAACACTGTCAGTTCATCTAGAAAACATCTGGCCTTATCCTCATGAATTACTTGTTCTGTCATCCTCATGTGTTAAAGCAAATGTTTACTCTTCCTACATGAGTTCAAAATAAGTGGTTGATTTGACCTATGCAAGCGACCATTCGACTAAGTAGTGAAGATACCTGTGCAGGTGTCACCCCTTCCAAGCTTGCCTCGGCTGCATCACTGAGCAGGACGACCCGCAGGAGCGCGGCGGCGTCACACTCCACAGGCGCCCAGTGACGCTGCGTCTGCAACCACGGCTGATGGGTCAGAGGCGAGAAAAGTGCCCCATGCAGGTGAATCTGTTTCTTTGGATTTCCTTGTGTCCTTGGGACAAAGTTCATGCATTCCAGTGACCCAAACTGTAATGTATAAAATTAAAAAACACCTGTCCATAGCCACATTTTCTCAACGGGGGTGAGAAGAGAAAAAGCTGATCTATGAGAAAAAGCAGAAGTGAAAGAGAATCCCGAGTATATCCTAGTTTCCAACTTCAGCTGCTCCTGAGGGTCTGAGGCACCCGAGCCCCCTAATAATTTTGGCCACTCAGCTTTCCTTTATAACCTGTTTGATGTCCCCACCTGAACTTCAGTAAAGTCTCCCGTTAATTTAAGATGCCTGCCGTTTGGTTCTTCCAGCCCCAGTAACAGTTTCAATTTTGTATCAGCTAAGTAAGCACAGATTTTGTTGAGGCGACAAAGAAACTTCAAGGGGATTTTAAATACAAAGTTGCATTTTTTGCTCCTACTAACTGTCTCAGGTGCACTGGCTGGGGCGGGGCGCTTTGCTTCTTCTGCAATCCAAAAACATCTTAATGCATAAGATAATGGCAATTGCATATCATATACATTTTCAACCTTGGTATCCATGGTGTTGTCTGTTAAGCACTTTCACATCAAAACTCAAAAATTAATCAAGCAATTTATTTTCACTTGTAACCATATCCTTAGCTTCATTCAAACAAACAGAAAAGAACTCACAGCTGAAACTATCCTATTTTTTATATTAGCTAACTGGAGCGCTGAGTGACATGTGCCTATACGTCAGCATTCGTCAGCAAAGCCGGCCTCACTCCTGAGGGTCTGAGCATTTGTAGATCACGAAGAAGTGACGTCTCCTTGCTTCAATACATATTCTATTTGATCAACATAATATCAGCTCCAATTCTGGAAACACTGAAATTTGGACATGGTGGTGATTAAAGATCTTTCCCAAATATTTCCAGCTCTCCACCTTCTAGTTATGGGGTGAAATTGCACCCCCAGGCTCCTGTGTGCTACCAGCAGATATTTTCAATTAAACAGAATAGTTCAGAGAAAAGAAACTGGAGATGTGGTTTTTCCATTAAAGCCCTATTGACTGAGAAACTTACAAATAATTTGAAAGAAGGCATGAGATAAAAAATGCAGCCAATATAAGCGAAGGACCGTAGGCTGGCTTAGAGAGTCAAATAGGATCAAACATAAGAATCACAGTGTTTTTAATCCCAGTTATATTGCCAAAGAGGCTGTGAACCTGGACTAAAAATGTTTATGGCTATTCAAAACTCAAAATGACACTTGGCTTCCCACCAGTCTATGGAGAGGAAGCTGGCTGAGAAAGCTGTTCTGGTTCCAAGAGCTTGTTCTGGAATATTTCAGATACATCTAAGCTGGATCATGGAAAAAGAAGACTCTCCAAGGGGGATGGACGTGAGGGAGGCCCATGGAGACCCGGCAAGCGGACGGCTCCGGGAGTGCGGGTTAACCCCGAAGCGCTCCCCACGCCTGCGGAGACGGTCACCACAACGCCTGCCCAGTGCGAGCTCAGAGCTGCTCCAGACCAGAGACGGAGGCTCACATGCTCTTCTCACTTTCAGCTAAAGCGTGTGTCTCAGTTGCTCCACTCGGAAATACCGGGCCAGGGGATGGGAGCAGGGATTGGGTTGAATGGGGTCCCCAAAAGTCACAACCACATCCTAATCAGAAGCCGTGAACGTGGCCTTATTTGGAAAACAGGGTCTTCGCAGATGTAATTATGGCTCACTGACAGAGATAGGAAAAAGTGAAAGAAGTTTGTAATCCTTCCAAAATCCTCCAGTCGGGAAACTGGCTGATAGAACAACTCAGCTACAAACATGAACTACTCGTCCAGAAAAGGAAGGAAGGGTGACCCCAAGGGCAGAGCCATCATGGGCCCAGAGGCAGCAGCCCGGAGCCACAGAGCATTCCTGTGAAGCCCGAGGGACTTCATCCTGCTGGACTGAAAGCCTGCTTGGGGCCAGCGAGCTCTGCATTCTTCCCCGTCCCCCTGCAGGAGCGAGGATGCCTGTCCTATGCCTGCTGTGTGTCCAGGAGCAGTGACAGTGACCACTAACCTTTGAGGAGGGGGCTGCTCCCTCACGTGGACCCCAGGACAAGGAGGCTCGCGCAGGGGAGACCCCCAGCCCTGCCTCCAGGATGGCCCGACAAATCTTCCCAGTGTAAGACAAGAGGACTTGTGTTGTGCTGATGCACATATCCGGCCCTCCTGACCGGCAATCTCAAAGATTCAAAAATTCAGATAAGCACCTACTCTATGCCAGCTCCAAGATGGATAGAAAGACAATCCAAAGCCATTTAGTCTCTTCAAGGAATATACAGCTTGGTAAACGTAGAGACGTATAGCACAGTGGGATCCATAGCTGTGGGATGCAGTTTGTGCATCGGAGTCACCGTGGAGCGTGTGCCTCCCACTGCCGGTCCGCTGAGTCAGCGTCGCCAGGGCGGAGCGGGTACAGCCGGGGACCCGGGCGGCTGAGTGAGCTCCCTGGGCACCGCGGCTACAGCAAGGGTCGTGGCTTGCTGATCAAGACCAGCTGTTGTCACATGCTTGTAGTCATAGGACGCCTCCACAGCAAAGACAGATGTGCCCTGGTGAACGGGACGGGAGGTCATTGCCCCGACCTCCCATCTCTCCCACCCCTAAGGTGAGCCCTGAGATAAGGAATCCCCAAAGGCCATACAGATTATAGCTTTAAAATAGTGACTGACAGACAGACTATGACAAACACATTTAGGGAACAATGTGGTGTTTGGGGGGACGAAGAAGAAGGCATGAGCGCACAGGTCTAAATCAAAGACAGCTTCCCTGAGGAAGAGGCATTTAAGACAAACTGAAAGACTGGTAGGACTTCAGCAGGTGATGATAGCAGGGTGGTGATCGGGTAGGGGGTAGGAGTCAGCCTCCCCCCTATGACTGTCCGCGAACGAGTCCCAGAACTTCACAAGCCATTAGACTCCAGCCCCAGGGGAGCACACCCCTGTTTTGTTCTCTGTTGTATTTCCAGCACCTGTAACCCCAGAGAGGGTGTTTAATAGACACTCAGTAAGTAACATGAACACTGCCGAAGCGCCAGCCACCTTTAGGGGCGCATCCTTCACCCAAGCTCTCCTTCGGGCTTGCCTTGCGATTTGGGGTGGACCGTTCATGTATCTGTGCACGACCCAACTTAAAATGCAAAACCAGAAGCACCCTTTGGAATTCTTCCATCTTCAACGGGTAGTCACCAATCCTGTCTTTCTTTAAAATTTTGATGTTTGGTTCATCATGGATTTTTAACATTAACTTTGATTTTTTTTTAATTAAAATATTATCTTAATGACTGAATATTTGGTACTCCCTTACATTGTGCGCCCCAGGCAAGAGTCTCACCTTCCCCTCTTCCGAGCCCTGGAATGATGACCATTTACAGACATTTGCATTTTGTTATTATCAAACATCCAATGTCCGATGAAGCTTGGAACCATGTGGGCTAATATGAGAGTAAGAAGACAGTTCACCGCTTGTGTTCCCAGATAAACAACTTCTGAGCTGCCAGAGGAAGGGTAGGTGCTCCCAGCGATTCCTCCTGCCTGAGGCTCTCAAGTCCCAGGAGACTCAATGCAGACTCCTTGAAATGTTATAGGTCTCACCGTACATTAGTTTTTCTCATGATTTAAGATGCATAGGAATTCCTAGGAAGATCGCAATGCCAAATACAATAGACACTCTACCGCCGCCCCACTCACCCAGACCCTCCCCTTAATGATTCCATGTGTCCAGGACACAGCACAGGCACCTGCAAACACCCAAGGTTTTCTGAGGCAGGTACCGACCTCTTAGGCTCCAAGGGGAGTTGCACGGTCTTTTCTACTTCATCTTCACCATTTGTCAACTCTAGTGGAAAACTATTGGCAGCCATAGTACTAAAAGGGGTTGGTGGCTTTTTACCCCCCCAGACCAGTGACTTAACACAACATGACTTCATCCCTGTTGTCAGGAAGGGATTGGAAGCGAGCCTGCACAGACATCCAGGCAGGCCGGTGCACAGGGGGCCTCTGCTGCCTTCTGACTGTGGGCCTGCAGGGCCCTGGGGGAGACCCTGTGGGGAACGGCCTGTCAGCACAGAGTCGGAAGGGTTACCTGGGCCAGGCCCGCAAACCACATGAATCGTGTCCATCTGTATTCCACGTGGCCACAGCCTGATGTAAGAGCCTGGAAATACAGTCCCTGGTTGCGTAGATGCTTCCCCAAAAATCTCTTTACTATGGAAAAGAGAGCCGAACCAGTGATTGAGAGATGGTTCCCGCCCCCGCCACAGACATCGGAAGGAGAGTGAGGCGCAGGCGAGGGCCTTGGCAAAGGTGGGACCCAGAGCGAAGAGCTGACCCCAGGGGCCAAACGCACCACCCATCCCCGCAGCCAGGACTGGCTTATGGCCACAGGGTAAGTTCAAGTCCAGAAGATGAGCTTGCTTTCAGCCCCTCTGAGCTTTGGCATTGACACGAGTCATAACATCTCAAATCTCATAGGAAAAGGGGACTCATTCAGGTGGCTAGAATACCAATATTATTTCATGGATAGGCATTTGAGGGCTGTTGGGGGGCTGTGAAAATGAGCCCCCAAAAGATCCTATATCCTACTTATTGGGGCTCATGTGTGTCACCTTATATGGCCAAAAAAAAAAGTCTTTGCTGGTGTGCCTAAGAGAAGAACAATGAGACAGGAAGATGGTCCTGGTCACCCAGGTGGCCCAGTGCAAGCCCACGGATCCTCACAGGACAGGCGGAGGGAGATTTTCCACACAGACACGCAGCAGAGAAGGTGATGTGAAGACGACAGAGAGAGGTGAGGATGCCCGCCTTCGAGTGTGAGTGTCGAGTCACAAGGTGGGCAGCCAGAGCCCCGGAATGATGCCATTTACAGATATTCCCACTGCGGAGGCAAAGAGGGCTCCTTCCAGCGCCTCTGAAGGGAGCACGGCTCTGCCGGCGTGGTGCTTCTGCACGGCAGGACCCATCTCAGGGTTCTGGCCTCAAGAACTGGGGAGGGAGTTTCCATCAAAGCTCCTGAGTTGTGTGGATCTGCGGCAGCGACCCCAGGAAGCTGATACAGGGCGCAAGGAGGGTAAGTGACTTGGCTCAGGACTCGGAGGTGAGGAAGAGGGGCCGAGGGTGAACAGCCTCAGCCTGGCAATGCTCTCCCCCCGGCAGCCTTCAGGCGGGGGATCTCCTCCAGGAAGCTGGCGGGGACGGGGAGCCGAGATGCACGTATCAGCAATTCTGTTCCATCCGGCACTTCCCAGCTGTCCGGCATCAACATTTGGTGGCTTTCAAGGCCCAACTTCACGGCAGAGAGCAGGGCGCCTGGGGCGCTGGGCTGGCACCCACTTCCCCAGCCAGGAACAGGCGTCGGCCCGGCGTGGGAGCACCGCTGGCCAAGACCGCGTGATGAGCGGCTCAGGGCTTTGCTTTCCTCTGCTCCCCGCATGCAGGTGGATCAGCATAGTTTTCAACAGAAGAAAGAGCCAGGAGCTGGAAAAGCAAAATCTATAGAGATTAATGGCCCTTTTAGGCTGGGACCTAATTAATTGACTAAAACGGTGAATGTGGCTGAGAGCTGTGGTTTGGCAGGCTCACGGAGCTCACACAAGGCAGGGTGACCTTGAAGCCAGTGACCCCTCAGCCGAGGAAGGCACGTCATCCTTGCTGTGTGCAGCTCACCAGGACAGGAGGATACAGTCCATCCCAAAGCTCAGAACCCACCAGGAGCCCCGATAGGAACTCTCTGCCCCTTATGCTCGGTGTAGTCTGAAGAAATGGGGACCTCAGCCTGGCTCAGGAGCAGCATGGCGCATATCCACGAGGGACCTGCCAGGGTCTCCACGCCCCCAAACTGCTATGCGACCCCTCTACGCAGGACTCGGTCATACCCAGGAACTCTGAAGCTGTAAGAGGCCTGCACGAGAGCCAGGGGACCTGGGCTAAGTCCCAACTCTCCTAAAATCACTTTGACAATTCGCTCCACACCTTTGAACATCAACTTTCTTACCTGTAAGTGGCAAAATCAGGGAACACTTGTGCACTGGGGGTGGAAACATACATTGGTTCAGCATCTGTGGAAGACAGCATGGAGGTTCCTCAAAAAATTAAAAATAGCTCTATCATATGATCTGCAGTCCTGCTTCTGGGCACACACCCAAAAGAAATGAAAACAGGATATTGAAAAGATAACCTGCTCCCAAAATCATTGCAATGTTATTCACAAGAGCCAAGATCTGGAAACAGCCTAAGTGTCCATCAGTGGATGAGTGGATGGAGATGGGACATATATGCAGACACCTGCATGTATATTACACACACAACCGAGTAGTATTCAACTTGAGAAAGAGGGAAATCCTGCCTTTTGTGACAACATGGATGGACCCTGAGGGTCTTAAGCTGAACGAGAAAAACCAGACAGAGAAAAACAAATACCACAGGGTACCACTTACATATGGAATCTTAAAAAAAATTGAAACTCAAAGAAACAGGGAGTGAGAAAGTGGTTGCCAGGGGCTCAGGGGAAATAGGTGAAAAGGTACAAACTTTGGGCTATCAGATGAAGAAGGTCTGTGATCTAAGCAAAAATCATGGCTGTAGTTGATTACAAGGTACAGACTTCCAGCTCTCAGCTATAAGGTCTGTGGGTCTAAATAAAACGTCATGGCTATAGTTAACCACACTGTGTTGTGTATTTGAAAATTACCAAGGGAGTAGAATTTAAATATTCTCACCAAAAAGAAAAAAAAAGATCTATATGTGAGGTAATGGACGCATTAATTTAACCACAGGGAGGGAATCTTTTCACAATGCACATGTGTGTGTGTATAATATAATATATATTTATATTCACCACAATGTAAACTTAAAAAACATCTTATAATTTTATTTGTCAATTAAACCTCACTAAAGCTGAAATTTGAAAAGGGAAGAAATGCAGGAAAGAAAAAAAAAGAAATTCCTCCTGGCTGGCTGCAACATCTGGGGCTCTCCGTCCGGGAAATTAACGTAACCAGGAGGGGTACACCAGCCAGATGCACACATCCATGCCCCACCTACACCCCCAGGCAGACAGGAGGCCATGGAGCGGCACCCGTGTCTCTGCAGGTATTGGGGAGCCGCATTCTGCATGTCACAGATGCATCTCTGCCTATCACTTTCCAGCAGAGTGTGACTGCCCTGTGAACCATCCAGCTACTGATTTTAGAAGTATTAGTCAGTTCAGCTGGGAGAGAGAAGACACATCAGTGTTAAGTGAAAGCTGGAGGGTCTATACAGATATAAAGAATTACCATCAGGAAAGCCTTGCTTTCCTGAAAAGATGAAGTTCTAAGTTCTATACTTCCCTCCTTAGATAGTACAGGGACATCTAGGCGAATGCAGAAGTAGGGGGCGGAAAGCTAGGCTGGCTGGGGAAGGCTGCAGGAAGGTGCGGTGGCCACAGGTACCCTGTGAGGCGAGGATTGGGGTTTCCGGGGGACAGTGAGGGCTGGCTGCTTGAAGAGAGTCATAACGGGTCAAAAAGTTGTTAGGAGAACAACTCAGAGCAACATAAAAAAATGAGTGTGTTCATTTTTCCCAAGAAAGTTCACCTGGGCCCCATAAAAGAATTTCTAGATAAGACGGAGGGCTCTGTAGAAGTTGAAAATTGAATTTGTAGGACACAAATCTATAAGGTGACAAACTTTTCTCCATCAAGGAAGATGGTCCAGCAACCGCATTTAGGAATATAAATACGGGTCACGCGGGCACTTCAGGAATGGAGTTTTGCCGCGTGATTGGAGGAAAAGACAATAATACCACCAGTCCTGGAGTCCTGTAGTTCGTCTACAGCAGACAGTGATTTAGTTTGGGAAGGTCCAGAATACGCGAGCTTCGGCGTTCATAAAATGGGAATATCAGTGTCGGTAACAGGGTATTTATTGCTCATTGTTACTGCTGTCCGGACGCACAAAAGGAGCTAAACCCTTAAATACGGGGTTTGTCGTGGAGAGCTGCTTGCAGAGTTTCATGGCATTTTGATTCCCCCCCTCAGGCCACCCTGCCCTCCATGTCCCATCTCCGTGAACAGGGCCACCACTCACCTGCTCATTCAGGCCCACCCCTGAGCACCAGAGCTCCCTCCACCACAGTCCTCTCTGGCCCCACGTCCGGCCCAGCAGCCAGTCCTGCTACCTCCACATCTGAAATGGTTTCCAAATACAGCCGCATCCAAACCTCCCGTCCGGGGCTCGGCAAACCCTGTAAGGTTTCTGTAAGGGCCAGATTGGGCGCCGACCCCGTCCTGGCAAAAGCCGTGGGCTTTTCTCCTCTTTTACATCTGTGCACCCTCTTGAGGGCGTCTCCCCCATCCTAATTCCACCCTTCCTGTGGCCCATTCCTATAGTTGCCGCAGTGACCCTTTTGGAGCAGAAGGTCCTATTGTCTTGCTTACAATCCTATACTGCCTTCCCGTCAGTCCAAGCAGAGACTGCTCCCGGCCTCGGACCCTCCGCCCTCCGGCCCCTGCCCGCCAGCTCCCTCTCCCCGCACCCCTTCTTGCTGACCAGGGGCTGCTCACCCTCCTTCTCAGCTCTTCGAGCCCCAACCCTCTCCTTGCCGCAGGTCTTAGACCTTGCAGTTCCCTTTACTGGGAATAGACTACCTCTTTCTCATTTGTACCACTCATCACCTTCTCAGAAGTCTTTTCTGCACCACCTGCCAGAAACAGTCCCTCGCATGCCCGCCAGCCCAGTCCCTCCCAGGCCCACTGGGCTAGCTAGTTTCTTCACAGCGCAGCCATCTGAAATCATTTCATTTATTTGTTTGCCTATAAACTCCGTGAAGGGAAGGATTCTGTCCCATCAGCTGGTGTGTCTGTAACCCTTATCACAATCCTGGAAGACAGGAAGAATAAACAAATGCATGAATGATCAATACTAAAATGGCTTGAGGATGGAGCCCGATGCCAAAGGCCTGTCTCTGTCCTCTCAGCCTTCTGCATCGTCAGTAAATATTTGAAAACCTTTTTAAAGCTTTGCAGGGATACATTGGACACTGAGAAGTTTCCATCGGGAAACAAATATCCATGCTCACGATTGAGCTGTCCAGCTGGTGTTCCCTGGCTGCGTGTGTGTCACCATTACGCTCTCTTCACTCAGTCCAGGATGAGTCTGACGGGACAAAGTCAAATATTGAAGCAAATGGAAGTAGGGGCTCTTTGTGGGTCCTACAGACTTCCAAGGATTCTTCAAAATCAGCAGAAATGGCTGGTGTCAGGACAGAGTCAGAAGACCTGGGCTAAGCCCTGGTCTGCCGTTTCCTGGATGTGGGTCGGCGACACACTACTGCCTCCCTCCACTGTTTTTGTCGTCGACAACCCAGGAAAAAGGTAAGATGGCACATAAATGCATCGTGTGGATTAACTTGATTCTGCATGTAAAGGGCTCTGGAAGCTGAAAAATGCTGTCAAATATTAATTATTAAAAATACTTTTCCTTTGCCTGAGTGGCCTGTGCTGTGCAGACCCCGGGGAAGACATGACTTGGCTTTTGCACAGAACGTGGTCATTGTGGATTTTACTGTGTTGCTGATCTGGGACACGTGTGCATTTTAACAGGACCCTCCAGTCAGCCAGGGGGCCACCGAAAGGCCCCACACAATGGTGGGGCTTGCAGGGACCACCCGAGGGGGACAGTGGGGGGGTCTTATCAGGAGCGCAGTTTCGGGAATTAGGCCTGCCTCTCAGTCCTGCTTCTGCCACCAGTTCGTTGAATGACCTTGAAGAAATGACCTAACGCAGAGTCTTGGGTGACTCACCGCACTGCTCCAGGGACTTGCTGAAAAGACAAAATGAGGGGACACGTGTAAACACACCTGGCCCCGTGCCCCACTCGCGGGGGGATCAGCGCCTTCTGGTCTCTCCGCCGTCACTTGTAGCGGGCGCTGTGGCAACCCCTCTGTTCAGAAGGAATAGAGTTCCTTCAAGAACCCTTGGGTCCAAATAGGACAAGAGAGGGTTTGGAGGGAAAGACTGGAGCCACAGGTGGTTGTCTGGAAACATGCAGCTTCCGGTCAGGGGGCTCCCAGGTGAGGGTCTGACGTCTGAGAAGCAGAGGAAATAACCCTAACAGCCTCTCCCATCTCCCCACGGCTGTCGTTTTCACAAGCGACCTCTCCACCTTAAAACCAGAACAGGTTGGGAAAGCCCCTGCCTAACCTCAAAATCCAATGTCTACTGACTTACATCTGTCTCTGGAGCCAGAGAGGAGGTTTCCAAAATCCAGGCCCCATTCCAGCATGAACTCCACCTAAATATGTGGGAGAGGGAAGTCCCAAGTGAGATGTGCACCGTGCATGGTGAGTTTTAGATTGTTTCACACCTGGTATTCCAGATTGGTCCAAAGGATCACTTTAGTTCATCTGGAGGCTGTTGATGAGTGGTAGAATTAATTTCTAGTTGGCAGAACTCTCTCATTGTTTCTCTGTGCTCTTTCTTCCAAAAGAGGCCTAATTGTTCCTTTTGATGAATTTCTAAAACTATATATACTTGGTAGAATGAAAACCAGGCAGGTGTGCCTTATAAGGAGACATTAAATGAGCTGCACCCTAAAATAACATTTTTCCAAAGACAGGGTATGGCCGCCTCAGTAAACTTCATCTGAGTCAGTAATGGCAGAAAGAAAGCAATGAAATGTGGAGTGACCTCAGAGGCCCCCGAGGCACGTGCCTGGGCATGAGTCACACCGTGGGGCGCCCTCGCTCGGTCTCACTGACCGGGGCACCTGGAGTCTGCTCCCTGAGCCCCAGGGACAAGGGCTGCCGGCCCGGGGTGGGAGTGAGGGGTGTCTGGTCTGAGCCCAGCAAACAGCATGCTCCAGGGCTTGCCTTTGGGTTCCCCAGATCAGACACGTCACAGGGTGGTCCAGCTGTGAGCAAAACGACTCCTGAAAGGGCACTGGATGTTTAGGGCCAGCAGCCTCAGGTAGGGTCCTTGCAACAGGTGGCCCCCCCAGAACACCTCCTCCAGGAGAGCTCCTCGGGTTGTGTCTCTGTAGAGCTAAGAACAGATGCTCGCTGTATGACCCACCCCTGCAGCTGCCCCAGATCTGCTTGGGAAGGGGGACTGATGTGGATTCTGAAGGGTCTGAGTGCCTAAGCGCCTTGATGAGGAACTGATGAAAGCATTGCCTCGGAGGAATGGTCTTGCCTTCGCCCCTGCAGCCCTGTTTCCATGAGGAAGGCGGACCCTGAAGCCGGAGGACCCAAACCTGATTTCAGCAGTGTCTGTGAGATTGTGAGATGTCAGGCCAGAGCCCCCCGACCTCTGGGCTCCGGGCTGGCAGCCTCAGCGTCAGGACGCCGCCGTCTCCCCGTTAGGGTCAGAGGTGGCTGAGACAGCCTATAGTTATCTTCAAGGCACTGGTCTCATAGCCATGCACACAGACATCGAAATCTTGTTTCCTCTTGAATCTTTGAAATGCCGCTTCAGACATGATTCAAAGGTGGAAGGACACAGGCAAGGGGAATGATGAACTTACTCATTCTATTCATGTGCTTAGATTAGGTAAAGATTCATACGCATAACAAAATTCAGACAATGCAAAAATCCGTCTCCCTCATACCCATCTCCCAACGCCCGTGTTGTCTCCTCTGGGAAAACCAGCTGAACGGTTTCTTCTTCTCATGCCTTCTTCCAGAGAGAGCTTTTGCATACAAAACCATCCTTTAAAAATGAAAATGGTGGAATAGTATATATACAGTTCCTGCATTTTTTTTCCATTTACTAGTCCATCTGGGAGATCATTTTACATCCTTAGGAGACATGCTTTCCTCTTTGTAATGGATGGGGTGTTGCAGGTGTACCTGTTACAAGGATGCACCGAGCTTATTGAACTAATCCAGCGTCCATGGAGATGAACATTAAGTTGCTTCTAGTATTTCACTGTTACAAGCTATGCTGCCACTTGTGTGCTGGAGCAGGTATAATTTTGAGCGCAGATGAATGTGGTCAGGATCTCAGCTCTGGAATCAGTGGTCCTTTGCCTGTCTCCACAGTGTGAACCAGAGGGCAGCAGAAGCACAGAAGATTAAATGTTCCTACCCACCCCCCCAATGCACACACATATTAATAAAAAGGGGGTGATGGACATGCCTGTGGCCTCGATGGCCGTCAGGGTTTCATGCGTGTGTACTTACCTCCAAACTCATTTTTCACTATGTACAGCTTTTGACATGTCAGTCATACCTCAATAAAGTGGTTTCTTAAAAAAGTGCAGAAGATACTCTGACCACAGGCATGCGCTCCACCGCTGGTGTAATAAATCGCTGGTGAGGGTCCCGCCATCCCGCATGCATGCCCCTTTGCCATGAACTTGCCATTCCCCCCTCAGGAGGGATGGTGCACTTCTCTGTGCCTTCCATCTGACCTTGCTTTGTGATCGTTTTCTGCAATAGCATGCAGCCACTGGACATTGTGACTTCCAGAGCCTTGCCATGCGGACATGGTGCGGTCCCGGCCCACTGACAGAGCCGCTCCCTCAGGGCCGGCTCCCTCCTGGCCCATGTGTCCACCAGGATCCACTTGCTTCCCTTTGACCAGGCAGGGCAGCGATCTACCTGGACAGCTTCTCCTTGGCCAGGACTGATGTTCAAGCTACCTTAAAATGGAACCTGCCATAGTTTCAAACTACAGTCCCCTGCTCGGCTTCTGTCTTTGCTCCAAGAAACAAGCCTATTTAACAACTGGCAGTGAGGGCCAACATTCTCCAGGGACAAAGTGACGCAAACGTCCCCAGGATAGTTCATCTCTGCTCAGCTTTAGGTTTTTCTATGAAGACTCAAGTAAATCTTTAAAAAAAAAATCATTAATCTTGCAAATGTCTTTCACAATATAATCATAATAACCACTCACTGGACACTCATGTGCCAGGTCCGATCCTACAAGATTGCCTGACGTGGCCCAACTAGTAAGTGGCGAAGCCGGGATTTAAACATAGATTTCTCTGACCCTGAAGTCACGCTCTTAACCACCATGTGCTTTTCCCATTTATTTGCTAATAAGTAGTACATGAGATAATGTATATGAAGGGCCCAGCACAATGCACAGCCCATAAATAGTTCTGCCATTTTTTGCTTACCTGCATCATACAATAAATGTAATATATGTGACCCAGGTGTAAGAAGAGAAACATAAGCCCCAAATAATGTATGAGGAAATAAAAATAAGGTGGTTATTTGGCATTACTCATGAGCTGATTTTTTCCATCTTCAAGCTAAGGATATATTTAGCTCACCTTGATGTCACGCCTCATGTATATTCTCCACAGAACCTGGCTGGTACACATTATGTGCAATAAATATCTTTTGAATATGAAAATTTATTTCGTTAACATGAACTGATTAATCAATTAATCATGGAATTAATCATGAATTGAATAAAGAATTAATAATGCATAACAAATAAACAGCTGTAATTGCATTGTCAAAACTCATAGAAGGTTATGCCAAAAAACAATGTATTTTAATGTATATAAATTTACCTCAATAAACTTAAAAAAATCAAACAGGTTTGAACAAGAATACTCACTGTGCCACAGAGCAGGACTCCCAAGGTACGTCAGTCGAGGTCAGTTGCCTTAGCTGCCCATGGACAGTATTAAGGATCCTGGTTCGTTCTGGGAGGTTCCTTTTGCCCCCAAGTAGTTTTCATGGTTACAAGATTCTACGTTCTTTCCACGTGTGACATCCCCTAGACTGAAAACATCCAGAGGAGAAGAAACCATCTCCTCTATGTATCTTTTCTCAGCCAAGTTAACGTTTCCTGGTAGCCCTGCAGACTTCCCTTGTGTGTCAATGGCTGATTTGTCCCTTGTCCATATCCAGACCAAAGGTCCTAAGAGCATAGGAGGCAGTGAGTGGCTCAGAGCCTCAGCGTCGCCCTCTGCCCAGCCCAGGGTGGGGAGGGGGCCCTGGGGACCAATCCTCGCGGCTCTCCGAAGAGGGCTGCACATCCCAGCCAATGACATCCGTCAGGAAGTAAGATCAGGAGGAGGGAAAGGGTGTGAAACTGGCAGCTGACAGCAATGCCACGCGGAACGGCTTTCCTGAGGGTTGAAAAATTAAATTTTCACTTATGAGGAGACCAGAGTCAGTGTCAAGAGAATTTGAGTGCAGGTGAGTTTTTCACATTCCTCCTCCTCACAGCTGACCCTCTGCTCCTCACAGACGATACTCCCCTGCCAGCCCCTCTGCCCCGAAGCCCAGGACGCAAGAGGCACTTCATCCAGACCTCCCCGGCTGCCCAGCGCCAGGCCTCCTGCTACCTTACGGCCACTGCTTCTCTTTGGTCCAAAGTTACCCGGACTCACCCCTCGTTTCAGGATTCTGTCCTTAGCAATCTTATAGCTTGTTTTTTTTCTCACTTCCTTTCAAATTGTTTTCAAGAATCCTGGACATGCTATGTGGCCAAATAAATGTTCATTTTTGCAAGTTCCTAAGGAGTAAAAATGGCCTCAGTTCAGAATACATCTCCCCTCTGAGAAAGGCATGTGTGACCCTGCAGCTGACTGGGAGGGAGAATGTCTGCCCGGAGCCCCCAGCACACACACACCTCCATCAGTGTCCCCCGCCTGTGCTCTGTACAGTCGTCTTCTGTATCGAGAGTGGGTGAGTATTTATGACATTTGCAGCAGCTAGAAAGCTGTGGGCAGAGGGAAGCATGTCATCTCCTTAAGTGATCCTGTGAGAGTTGCAGAATGGCTCAGCCGCCCTACACAACGCCGGGTGACATAGCGGCGCCCACCCGGAAGGCACCACTGGGCTGACGCACCAGTCCTGCACCATCACAGGAAAACACCATACTGGGCACCTCCTGCCTTCCAACACCAGAAGCTTTTTCCTGGCCTTCCTTCTCCTTTGCAAACTGACTCAGAACCTGGGAATACAATGATCTCAAAATGAAAGAAATGAACCCCAGACATTTCCCAAGTGGGAGGTTAAACTGAAAAATGCCCGCTGTCTCCTCCCAACTCTGAGACGCCACTGTCCTCCCTGGCAGATGGCAGGCTGTTCACGGAGTAGACTCTGGCCTTAGCTCACACATGACCGGTAAAAGCTTTAGTACCTCTGTCATTAGGGGTCAGACAACTGCTAAATACGGGACATAGGGGAGAAGGCGTGTATGTCACTCTGGAAACCCTCAGACAGCCCAGAACCAGTGATCCCAAACTGTTTATGCTAAGGAAAGTGTCAGCAAGGTCGTGTGTGTGTATATATGCATGTGTGGGGGGGGGGCGTACGTGCACATGCAGCCCCCTACACATGGGTGTATCAGAGAGAAAGCGAGGGGGAGATGCAGAGGACATGCTGTCTGTTCTGTGTTCTGTTTTATGGCACTTAGAGAAAACACAAGCAACATGAAGCTGAATTTCCTGTTCCAGAAACCTCTCTCATCACAAACTGTTAGCAATGGGACAGCTGTCAGAATTATGTGATGGTGCCATCTAGCTCTCATACCAGAGCTGCCACCCTGCTCCCAGCCTGGAGAGAGGGTCTGGTTTGTCACTGTGCAACGAGCCTCAGCTGATGGCCATTGTATGGTGATAAAAGTTAGCAAAGGCCCTAAGAGGGGTTTATGCTTAATAGTCACTTATATTTAAGTTACGGTATCCACATTCCAAACCAGTTTTCCACTAATTATCAAGACTTGGATCTTCCTTGTTAAATGTAGGTCAAATGCTGCCCTGGGTTGGTTTGTTCACAGGGCCCCCCAGACTTCACACTGAGTGCCTCTTTGGAACGCTGTGGGCAGGCAGTTACAGGATACAGATCTTAAGCCAAGAGATCACTGGTTTGCAAATTCCCAGGGCATTCGGGAAAATCTCGTCATAACAAGGACGGGTGGCGATTCACCTGCGTCGAGCAGCGGAGGGTTCACACAGCATCTGGGAGGGGGAGTGTGGAGGACGGTCACGTGAAATAAAATAGCGAATAAGCGTGATGCCTGTGGAAGATCAGAGATCCTTGCTGTGGACACAATCTAAGGTCTAAGACCCAGGTTTGATGGTGCTTCCAGATAATAGATTCTTTACTGAAGTCACCAACTGTGGGGAACTATTGCTGGCTGGCGGGGAGGACAGTGCAGGTCTGAGGGGCAAAATCCCCAGAGTTGGATTTCTTCCACCCGGTAACCAGTATCAGGGCAGGAAGAGCAGGGCCTTGGGCTTCACAGACTGGGACTCAGCTGTCCAAACAGGAGCTTCTTAGATGGGGAAATCAACCTCCCTGTGCCTTTCAGTGGAGATAATGTCTGTAAAATACCTAAAACTATTTTTCAGATAAGTGAACTTTATTATTCTAGGCAAATACTATTAAAACATCAAAGAGGAATATAGCTGTGTGCTGGCATCATTATGTGTCATTAGGCAGGACATACTCAGATCCCTGGTAATCCGGGTATGATTTCAGTCAGTGATTTATGAGGGGCAAAAGGCTCCCTATCACATTACCTTTCCTCTGCGTCATCTGGCTTCTGAAAATAGGGACAGTGCATCTCTTAGCAGAAATAGATGTCTGAACAAGCTGTTAAGCTGTTTGAGTGTCAAAGCCAAAGTACGAGGTAAGGTACCCTGAAATAGAGCTGTTGCAGAGAGGAGTCAAGAAGTGTGACTGTCCTCAGCCACAGAGATGTGCTCGTGGGCAGCATTCCTTCTGGCTTCCAGGGAGGCAGTGCGGGAGGGAGATACACAGCAGACCGACCTCCTCAAGAAGTCCTGCTTCCCCCCAAGATTCCCCATTTCCTAACTATGTGGTTAGAAACAAACCCACTTTCTTGGAACCTTAATTACCTTATTTGTAAAATAGGAATTTGATGTTTACTACTTCTCAAGGATGACTGTAAAACCAAACGGGATAATAGATGAGTCTTTTGCAAATCACAAAGTTGCAGGAAAATGTTGTTCCCCATCTCAGTCCTCTGCCATGCAGTGATGGCTCAGGCCAGAATCCAGAAGCTTCCCTGAGTCTTGTCTCTTTCCCC
This sequence comes from Phataginus tricuspis, assembly GCA_029783875.1. Taxonomy (NCBI): domain Eukaryota; kingdom Metazoa; phylum Chordata; class Mammalia; order Pholidota; family Manidae; genus Phataginus; species Phataginus tricuspis. The sequence goes on along the minus strand of JAQQAC010002701.1, from coordinate 27,913,846 downwards.
ATCACCTATGACCTCTAATCCATCAGCAAGTCCATTCACCTCTCCTCCGTAAACATGTCCCGCACCTGATCTCTACTGAGAGATCATCTCTGCTGATATGACCACCACACAGGGCACCGGTACCCCTTATTGCAGCTGCTATAATAACCAGCAGAAATTTGTGCCCACAGGCCGCCTTCAGGGCAACCAGAAGGTACTGTGCCCTGGGAGGAAAGATGCTAGAAGAGTGCGCAGCGCTGCGGGAGGAAGACTTTCCAGAACTGCGGACAGTGAGGTTAGAAGAACACCCCGAGCTGTGGCACTCTGAGTCTGCAAAGCAATTTGAACCATCAAAGCGTGTAGAGAGCTTTACCCGGCTCTGCCCTATTTCCTACGGGTAGAAGAGAGCAATTGCCCTCCTGTCCTGGGAGACAAATGTAAGGAAAACAAGCCAACAGGAAGGAAGCTGAACAAGAAGCCTGTGTCTTTAGCAGATCCTGACACTTGGAGGGAACTGACCTGAGAGCATCTCGATGCTTCACAACAAAAGCAAGTGGTGGTGGTGGGGTTTCTCCAAGAGAAAACAGGTCTCCACCTTGACTCAGTCTTCTGAGTCCAGCTAAGAAGAAAGTAGTTAATTTAGCTAAGAAGCTAAATAAAGTTAAATGACCTTTCTGAGGCTGGCTTTGTGCAAGAAAGAGTCAAAAACCATGAAACAGCCAATTCTACACAATTGGAGCCATGCTGATTTATCAGTGTCGTCCTTTTACCTGCTTCTCCAGGCCTCACTTTAGGCATCTCTGTGATTTCTCTAAGGAGATTTGGTTCTGCAAATCTCACCCCTCTGCCGCCTCAGGGGACCTGTCAGGCTCCTTTGGGACAACCGAGAACAAAGACGTGCTTTTGGTCACGGTGTCTTCCACTGACTGATCCATGACCTGCTACTTGAGTGGATGGGGAAAAAGGTCCTGAATCAAAGACACAGTAATGGAGTAAAATCAAAAGAAAACACCTAGAGCAGGACCAATAATAAACAACTACTCATTAGGAGGAAAATGCACAGCAAAGCTTTCCTAGTTGGTGGCTTAGAATTCCAAGCACATTTTCTCACGATAACCACATTGTGCACAACATGCGATCTCGTCGAAGTAATTGAATCTTTCCCCTACTTCGAGTAGAAGAGGCCTTGGGAACTCACCTGAGCACATGATGGTCGTGTATAATAATATCTCATGGAAGATGGCCTCTCATTCACCCTGATCCTTTCTCCTGGCTCCCGCAATGGCCGGCCTGGCTGGGTTTTACTTGTTTTGCAAGACAAGCAATGAGTGACTAAATGCCTTCATTCATTCCTCAAATATTTATTAAATACCCACGACCGTCAGATGCTATGCTCGTGGCTGGGGAGACAGGGAGTCCTTGCCATCCAGGAGCTCACAGCTGAGGGACAGATAAGCAAATAGTTGGCGCATCTGAGCATCGCGCGCTGGGGAAGATGGTGGTTGAAGACATGAAGAGTGAGAAGGGGGAGATAAACACGGAAGGAAAGACCCTGTGGGATGCCAGCATCTGAGGGGCTGCTGGGGAAACTGGGAAGAAGGTGGGAAAGAGGCGGTGAGAAGGAGGGCTCCTCAAGGAGTGAGTGGTGTCGGCCTTGTCCGTGGAGCCGCCGCGCCTTCCCCTCGGCAGGTGTGCGGCCAGCCCAGACCCCTCCCCTGACTCGGAGCATCCACCTGGCCATTCCACGTGGCCCAGGTGGCGAACGGGCATCTCACACAACTGCCAACAGTAGACAGAACACGTAGACAAATATAAGGGGATTCAATTTTTAAACTCTTATTCCTAAGAGCTGGAACAAAAGTCTGAGGCATGGAGGGTCTCAGAAAGGGTTCTTGGGAGAGGCAGGTTTTAAGATTTGCCTCGGGGAAGGTGTGAGAGGAGAGAGGAGGCCTCGACTTTGGAGAGAGGAATGGCGGGATTGGAGCCTTGACTGGTCTCTCCATTAACCAGAACTTGGCCAGTCAGACGATGCACACCTTATTCAGGACAAGACCCTAAGTGGGCCAACACCTGCTCAGCGATCTGGAGCACCAGTCAGCTAGTCGAAGAGAAAATCTGCCCTTAATCTAGTTGGAATAAGGCTTGGTTGAGAGATAGTCTCATCAGGCACAGACAGGTCGGCACATGATCGGGACAAGTGCCTTACCATAACAGAAACCGTTGGATTCCTCTTCAAATCACTTACTGTTATTTGTAGGCATAAAATCTTTCTAAAAGCCTTAAGGAGCCCCCATCTCCTGTGCCATCCTCCTATAGGATAGCCTGGAAACCAGCAAAAACATCCCCGAACCACATGGTTCCTCCTACAGGGGGTTACAATCTGGATTTTTTAATTGAGAAAATCAAGGTGCAGCAGGTGCTGCTGACATTTCACGCACTAAGCAACCTGCCTCCCTGTCAATGCACCTCAAAGGTGGGGAACTGCAAGCGGGGGGTGCCCAACAGAACCTCCTCTTAGCAGGTGTTCAGCAAATCCCTTCCAGGGCAGGGGACTCCAGGGCTAACTTTTAACTTGCTTCTTAGGTTTCATACGAATAACATTTTCTTTGATGCCAAATGATGGAATACTGTCATAGAAAAAATTTTACTTGGGGCCAGTGGCTTTCTGATTTAATCTGTTTTCCTGTGGAAGAAAAGGTCTATTCAAGGTACCCACCTATATCTCTGCACCTCTGTGAAGGCTCTGTGAAGCCATTCACCTATGAGCTGGCCTTAGAAACTTGGCTAACATTGCTTGATTTTTTCTGGAACATGTGTGAAGATGGTTGTCTGGAGCGTCCAGTCTCCCTTCCTGAGTATAATTCAGAAAGCATAGGTTTGCGTGCCAAAGAGTTAGGTTGTCCAAGGTTTTGGACAGGTCTCAGCCATTGACACTAGATTGGCACTATTACCAAGGTCAGATTCCGTTCCTGCTACCATCTATCATTGTCCCCACGGGGTCTCCACTGTTTCCAAAATACATAGGTGTCCAGGTGTGTTTTTCCACCAGTTGTTTTCTCTGCTCAGGGCCCGCTGAGACCTTAGCTAATGCTCTTTCCAATGTGACTTTGTGCCACACTTCCCCCACATCTGGTACATAAGATACGAGGCCTGGTATAAACCATAATTTCATTAGCTACAATGCTTGCTAAGAACGCTGACAAATGAGGTCGTTGGGGCAAGGGCCTGCTCCAAGTAAGACATAGCGGAAGACACAAAAAATTAAGTCTCAAGTTGCTTCTGGAGAAAAAACACTAAAGGTTCACACAAAAACAGAACAGTATGGGCAGAATATTGTGTTCTGAAAACTACTGTCATTTCTTTAGCACATGCCAAAGCCCGCACGCCAAAGTCCCCCCGTGCTTACACCCCGATCTGTTCTCCAGCCCCAGGAACGTGGCTCTTCCTTGCCCCTGGGCTCAGACCAACAGAGAGGCGCTGAGAGCTGTGGGCACCTGAATTTAACCTTCTCTGTGCCAGAGAGACACATGGTCTCTGCACTCAAGAAACTGACAATCTAATGAAGTAAATCCCATGATCCTACTTAGTAAAAACAGGCCCAGACCTGGCCACAGCGCCGCGTCTCTCTGCACAGTGCAGGCGTCATCTGTGTCCCGCATCCTGAGGTGCTTGATTAAAACGCAAGCCTTCCCGAGCCCCGCATGAAACTTCTGATTCAGATCGTCTGATGGCTGAACCCGGGGAACCCGTGATGTAACAGGCTCCCCGATGCCTCCTATACCCGCAAGCTTTAAGAGCCACGAATGAGTCAGTCCCCGAGAGTGAGCGCTGTCGAGAAGCCCCGTGCTGTCCCCGTTGCGGTGAGAAGGGGGGCAGCTGGCCTGGAACGCTCCACTCTCAGTGTCTGAGTCAGGGTCTGATGAATCTAGGGGAGAGGAAGAGGGAGGCCTCAAGGACAGAAGCATGCACCATCCAAGCCCTCCGAATGGCCGTGAAGACCCCAGGATGGCTCGTGGGCCCCTGGGGTGAGCGTGGCTCTCCAAGTGCACGGCCACATTTGAAAGGGTGCTGGGGAGAAGCGAGCCCTGCAGCCGGGGGACGGCCCCGGGCCCTCCTACACCTGCTCCCCTGGCGTCCCTGATCTCCAGGATCAGCCAGGCCTGGGGAAGAGCAGGCGCCCTGCCCTGTGGCCTGGGCCTGCAGGACCCACGCCTGCCCCCATCCTCCGGTCCCCTCCCAGCGGCGACCCCAGGGCCGGCCCTGCACAATTATGAGTTCAGCTAACGCGGTTCTCACCTGTTTATGTGTCAGGGCCTTTTACGTCTCTTCCTGGCTGTTGTGGTTTTTCCAATTAAGAGGAAAAGTAATTTGATAAATTACATCACATAAGGTTTTAGGGATTTGATGTGCTGACTGCTCTCAAGGACATTAAATTTCAAGGAGATTGACTTGAGTAACTACCAAGGCATTTTAGCCCCCAAAATGTCAGGCTGAAAAGGAAATTGGGGTTTTCAGAGGAGGGCTTCCTCCTCACCCTCTTCAGGTCATGACTGCACAGGGGGCAAGCTCAGGTCACAGGTGGAGGCAGACAGACTGGTCTCTGGCCATCTCCTGGCACTTTGAGGAATAGTCCAGACCTGGCGCTGGTGTTGAAGTTTCAGGCTAATGGGGCCTTAGACCTCAGTCTCTCCCATCGCTGCCCCCAATGCTCTCATCCACCGAGGGGCCATTTCATGTCACACTGGCCCTTCTCGTGTCTCGCCTGCCCACCCCCAGCTTCTTGTCTTTAGACTGGTGTCTGGAAAGACTTTGGGGTCAGAAGACCTGGGATTGAGTCTGCTCTGCCCTTGGTCTCTGGGTGTTCTCCCCTGAATTTCTTTGCACATTGGGCCCAGTAGCTATTGCACTGGAGAAGGACCTGCTTTGCTCTGAAGGATGCTGACTGCACGGTGCTGACCGTGGGGCACAGAGACCGGCCGGACACATGGCTCGGGAATGGCCTCTGTGTGGCGACCATGGGGTTGTCAGGATGATGGTGACCACGGATCCACCAGGGCCTCTCGGGCAGTTTGGGGCACATTCAAAGACATCAGCACTTGAAAATGGGAGGAAGAAAACAAGAAGACATGGATTGGAGAGACAGCAAGGTGAGACTGAATCTATTTAGGAGGAAAAGTGGGAGCAGAAAGAATAGGAAGGAGTGGCAGAGCCCTGATCACATAAGACCCCAGAGTGGATGGAAATCAATAGGGGACGGCCACCGCCCGAGACAGGACACCCAGAGCGTTCCCACTCCACGGCGCCCAGTGGCCCCGTTCCTCGCCGGCAGCCTCCGGGGTCTGGCACTGATGCTCTTCCTTCATGAGGCTGTGCACAGCCACCTCTCTGTGTCCTGATTCCTTGTGTGTAATGAGAACAAAATACTGTCAGGAAGACCCAATGGACCTCTTCCTTCCCACGTAAAAAAGGCTGATTCCCAAATGGTGAATGGATTTGAGGTCATGATCCTCTCTGGTTTGTCCCAAAACCCTTGGACCATTTACTAAGAGCCATCAAAAAAAAGATCTAGGCACATTTCCTGACATTAAAAAAAAAAAAATCAATGCATTGACTAAATAAATAAATATCATAGCTAGGAATGAAAAAGTGACATTCGTATGGTTCAAAAGACACCAAAAAGATTAATATTCATAAACTCTGACTTTTGGACCTGCCTGAGAAAGCTCTAGACCTCCCCCGTCTCAAAGTACTGCACATGATTACCTACAACAGGCGCTTCTGAGAGGGGATCCACCGCCAGCCTTAGGGAATGAATGAACCGCACCCAACTGTCCACAGCATTTGGACTACATGCGCTTTTTTTGGTTCATGGATTTCATCTAATTCTCAAGAACCACTGACTTAGATGTTCCTAAACATCTTTTTTTCTGGGACCTCTTTGACTTCTGGATATATTTTACAAATTTAGCCTTTTACTGGCCATCCCCATAGCTTGAGTTTCAATCCTAAATAACGGACTCCTTTCCCACCCTCTCCCCAAAGCCCCTTTTCTTTTCTCCCTTCTGCTTCCCTCCTTTTTTTTATTGCTCTCTTTCCTTCTGCTTCTCTAGTTCCCTGTCTGGTCTCCCTGTCTCCTACCATCAGTTCTAGCGTCCAGTGGCTTCCATTTCCCATCTCCCAAAGCTAAAGAGAGTGATGCTTCTGTCGTTAAAATACTGCATCTAACTCCAAGTCCTCCTCCCCGCTGTGCGATTCTGTGGGTCTGCCCCCACCCTTCCCTTCCAGCAAGTGCCTGGAGAGTCACACAGTGTGAGTCACTGTGATATTAATAATGTCCTTCGTGGAGGAAGATGACATCACTGTCCACCATGAGTGGGGCATGTGCCCTTGAGCAACCTTGTCCACGCAGGAACAAGTGGGCGGTGACACATCGCTGCGCCCCAGCTCAGTGCCCCTCGGAACAATGTAAGACTTCTCTGGTTGATATCTGGAGTACAATAGTCAACCCAGAATAGAAAGAAGCCAATTTACTGTCTCCTGAGGTTTTGGTCCAGGGCAGTAACAGTCTCAGGGGCCCAGGTCCCCAACTAGAAGCAGTCAGACATTTTAATTGACAAAGATCTTGTTTATGGTCAGTTAACTTCTGTTATTCTCCTCTAATCTGAAGACAGTCGGGGTCTAGGTGTTAGAGTCCTCAGGGAATGCCGTTACCAGTTAGTGAGCCCAGAGGTCACCTCATCTCTAATCCTCCCAACCATCCTGGACCCTGAAATCCACTGAGATTGAGAGACTTGCAAAAGCCACAGGGCTTGTATGTGGTGAAACCAGGAACGAACGGCCTGTTCTTTCCGTTCCATCAACTGCCACCTGCGCTTGAGGTTCGGTTCTATTTCCTGGGATGTTATAAGATGACCACGATCTTATACAAGAGGCCCCTCCGGCCGACCTCCCCTCCACAGTCACTTTCCTGCGCCAAATCTGAGACTCTTCCCGTCACGGGAGATCTGATGACTAACGCTTTTCCTCAGAGTTTGAAGAGCATATTTTTAGGACATGCCACCTGATCCCGGGCATGGAAGGGGGACCCATCTTTTGCCTGCCTGTATGGGGCACTTATCTGCTCTACTTACTTTGACCAGCTGGTGCAGGAAGCAGCTGAAGCAGCCGAGCACGCACCCGTCTCCTGTCTGTCACGCCTGGCAGGGATCTGCTCCTCGCTGGGGCCAGCAGTGTCCCCTCTGCGCTCCCAGACCAAGTGAGGACCGGCGCATACCTGTCCCGTTCCGTGCTCTGGTTGCACTACAGATGTGTCCTCTTTCCATACCTTGATGACAAGCAGGACAGACATTGTGTCAGTGACGATTATGGTCCCTACAATGGCAAGAACAGTAATAAAGGAGAACATGGCATAAGTTACTCACCACACAGCAGGCACTGTGCCGCGCAGCCGCCCTGCAGGGCCCCCGAGGGGTCGGCTGACTCAGAGACCGCTCGCTCAGTGGTGACCCCACACGGCTCCCAATGCTCTGAAAGGGGAAATTCGGGAAAGCGAGAAAGGAGTCCCTTCTAATTGTAGATCAGCTTCCCGGCTTTGAAGATTAGAGAGAACTCTCAGTTAATTCTACTAACATCTTTAGAGACCTACTACATCCTAGCCTTTCTGCTAAATGGTAAGGAGATCCAGAGATGTATAAAAACTCTCAAATGTCGTTCAAGAGAAAGACATTCAAGGAGGACTGCCAAGATGAGTTGGGGTGGGGGGGAGATGTAAAGTGTAGTAGGAGACCGGGGGAAAAGATGAGATCTGACCTGGAGAATCTGGAAAGGACCCTTGTGGAGGCTGGCAGCAAGTTAGCCCTGAGAAGGCAGCGATTCCTGTTCATGGGGAAGAAGAGGAAGGACTTCTCCACTTAGGGAATTACTAGTTACTAATAATCAGATTCCACTGATGGACACATACTGGGGCCCCGACACTGTTCATGTCACATTATGAATATTGACTGTCATAACCATCTCAAAGGTGGGTATCACTTTCCCTACTTCATATATCAGAAAATGTTCTGCAAGTTAAGTAGCTTGGCTGAGTGCCACATCGGCTGGGGAATCCATGCCCCAGAGCCCCACGCCTCCCACGCCCCCCGAGCCCCACGCCTCCCACGCCC
>JAQQAC010002701.1:27782790-27905695 GCA_029783875.1 Phataginus tricuspis | reverse complement strand
GAGCCCCACGCCTCCCACGCCCCCCGAGCCCCACGCCTCCCACGCCCCCAGAGCCCCACACCTCCCACGCCCCCCAAGCCCCACGCCTCCCACGCCCCCAGAGCCCCACACCTCCCACGTCCCGACATTACCTGCACATCTCATTTGCAATGTGTTATAATGTGGCTGTCGTCCTTGTACAATAACCACATCAATCAATATATTAATTCTGTCGTTTACTTAAAGAAGAGTTTCTTCATATCTGGAAGAAGATAAGCAGCAGCTCAGCCCTCATCAAGGCATAACTATAAAATAATAACAATGTATCAGTATTTTTATTGTGCTTTCTAGTATGTATTGAACTTTCACGATCTGCCAGATACCGTTCTGAGTGCTGCTCAGGCAGTGAGGCGGGGCTATTTAGGAAGGGATCACACCCAGCCTGCAGAAGCATCGGTGCACATCCACATATCAGGTTTATAGGCTAACGGCCTGTCTCATTTACTTGGTGCAGCTTTTTTCAGAGGACATTTTCCCTGAGCCTATCCAAGCTTCCTTCCTCCCCCAGCTCCCCGCTCCTCCTGACACCCCGCTCCCCCTTAATGGAAACTCCAAGTCTGTGCACCTCTAATGCAGTCCGCTAGTGACCCTAATAAATGGATTCCAGGGCAGTTCAGGCCAGGCTCTGCTGACCGAGGTTTGCAAGGGTCCCTGGTCCCCTCTGGTGTGAAGGGCAGTGGTGCAGGCCACATGGAGCGGCTGCCAGCACAGCTTGGCGCGCATGAGCCTGTTTAAGCTTCATGTGCATGAAGTCTCTCTGGAGCTGAACCCCGGCTGGCAGGGGGAACAGAAACTCCAGAGAAAGGCTCTCCCCCTCCACCCCCAGCTCCCTCCCGGGAGTCACCTCACAGTTCGGAGCCAATGGCCATGAGCTTCAGGAGCTCTGTGTGCTGCGGGGAAAAATGAGAGAGGGGAGAGCTGACGGCACACGCTTTCATCCCCAGGCCCCCAGCCCGACTGAAGAGGACGCACAGCCCAGCTCCCAGAGCAGGTGCAGGGCACGGCCCCAGCACCCCGCAGATGGCCAGGCCCCATCCTCCGTCCCCCTCTCTCCTACACCTGCTCCTCCCCTTACGTCTCCAGCCACCCTCTCTCAGCGGATGGCGCTGCCCCCTGTTTCCTACAGGAACCGACACAAGCAGAAGTGGTAGCCACATGCCCCCCACCACCCACCTATCGGCAGCTCTACCTGCCGGAGCTCTGACCCCCCACTGCCGTGTGTAAGCTACCCACAGCCGGGCTGCTGTCAGCCCGAGGCTTGAGCTCTACGGCCCATCCCCTTGCAGCTTCCCAAGGATTCTGCTCCCTCCCGAGTTTCACCTCTTTCGTACACAATGAATTTCCTGCCTGCTCACGAACGTGCTGTTATCTCAGTTAAGCCCAGCTTGGCCCTCAGCTGCCGTCCACTCCACAACTAGTCGTCAGAGGCCCCCGGCAGTGCCTTCCCTTCCTGCTTTCCATTCTCTCTGGAACCCACTCCCATCAGGTCTCCCTTCCCAGCATCCCTTAAAAACCACTTTTGCCAACATCATCAATCCCCTCCCCAAGCCAGCCTCCCCACACACACACAAGCACAGCCACGCCCGGGGACAGCGACTGCACATGTCCTACTAGACCTCACGGCCGCGTCTGCCCCTGAGGATCACGGTTTCCTTGAACTACTCTTTTCTGAAGCGTCATTCTTACCTACCTCACTGGCTGTTCCTTCTCAGTCTCCTTGTGGGCTCCTACCCATATCCCGGCCCTCTGAATGCCCCCGGGGCCAGGCTCGGCCCTCGGCTGCCTGCGGCAGGCCACCTGCTCCCTCGGCGTCTCCTCGAGTCCCTGCATTTACACACCACATCTGGGCTGACAACTCCCCACTTCCTGCCCCTAACTAACCTCTCCTCTGAACACCAGCCCTATAAACACAACCGCCAGGTCATCTCTCCACTTGGGTTTGTAATAGGCATTTCACGTTCATCATGCCGAAAACTACTCTGAGTTTCTCCTTCTGTCCACCAGTCAGCTTGTCCCGTCATCTTTCCCAATTCAGTCCACGGTAACTCCATTCTCCCAGGTGCCCAGACCACAGTCCTAGAGTAATCTTGACTCCTCTTATCCCTCATATCAATGAATCATGTCAGTTCTGGCGTAGCCAGAGTCTGACCGCATCTCGCCACCTTGGTTCCATCCACAATCTCTTTCCTGCATTATTGCAAAACGTCTCACTGATCTGCTCTCTCCCATCCTTGTTCGTTTATACTCTATTCTCTAATCTGCAGAGCAATCTTCTAAAATGTGAGTCAGGTAGTGTCAATTCTCTGCTCAAAAAACCCCCCCATCCCCATGTCTCTTGGAACCCTTACTATTCGCAATGAACGGCAGGATAGTCTGAGCTATATTTTGTTTTTTTTTCTGTGTGATGGCCCAACTTGGAAGCCTAGCATTAACTGGTAGTCTCCCGTTTGTTCAGATCAAACCCCTGGACTCACTCCTGACTCACATTCAACCTCAACTCCAGGAGAGGATTGCAAATCCTGTCAACTCAGCCTTTAAAACGTTCCCAGAATTTGAATTTTCACCATCTTCATTGCTACCTTATTAGTTAAAGCCACCAATATAGCTCATAAGTAGTATTTTAGTAGCATTCTAATTGGTCTCCCCACCTTCACACCTGCAACTTTCAGAGCAAACCTGATAAAGCCTGAGCTGCATTATGTCTCTCCTCTGCTCCTGACGCTCCAGTGGCTTCCATCCTCAGAGAAGGACCCAAGCTCTTTACTATAGGTGAGGTGGCCTGAGATTTGGAGCTACAGAGATAGTAATAAGAGTAGTTCGAGGAAGTAGTAGGAACAGAAACCTAAGGGTTGAAGAGTTATGAGAGCTGGTAAAATGGACACAGCCAGGATAAACTACTATTTTAAGAAATGCGGCTGTGAACAGCAGAAGAAATATCAGGGTGGCTGATAATAGAGGCAGGTGGCTACGGCTTGAGTGGAATTCTCCCATGAGACAGAGCCATGTGAGCGTATGTGCACGTTAGGGGTAGTTACTAGAAAGGAGAGGCCGAAGAAACAGTAGAGAGAGTGTACAGCCCCAGGGGGGATGAGAACTTAGAGGCTCAGTTGAAAAAGACAGCTTTAGACAACAGACAGGACACAAACCGTAATGAGACAGGAAAGGAGGAAAGGGCTGCTGTGGCCCCGGTAAGCTGGTAGGCGGCGGGGGTGGAAGTCAGAGGTAATAAAGAGATCCCGTGATCTGAGTGTCGCTAATATTGATCACACTCGTTACTCAGCTAATATACTTTAAAATCACTATCAAATTCTTAGCAAACAAACACCATCATATTAAAACGGAATTCAATTCCGGATGGATTGTTATTTTTGGAAATGGTTTTCGTTATCACAGCACTGAAGCACGTGTTGCAATGTGACATCAGATCTGCTACAATGAGGAATACCAATGTTTCCACAATGGTGGTTTGCAAAAAATGGGTTCCAGGAGGTAATTTTATTACAAACATCAAGGCCAATTGTTCCCACTGTTATTTTTTAAGGTCAATAAAATAATTCTTTAAACTTTTTTCATCACAAAATGGAAACTTAAGAAGGTCCAAGTCACTAAGAGAGATGATATGTCAGTCAGTGGGATTCAGACTGGAATATGGATGGCTCAGTATCACCTGCTGCACAAGGCTCCCCACGCAGGAGGTTTTCAGTAGCATATTTCACATTCACATTTTTTCTTTGTTAGTCATACATTATTTGACTCACACCCATGATTAACCATCATGAAGACAGGCAGCTTACATCATGTTACTACTGAAATATAACAGGTTATTAGAAAGCATAAGGAATTATAGAATTCTGCAAGTTTGTCCAAGACGCTCTTCACCGGATGCATTTTGAATGCATTTGGTCAAAATTCTACCGTCTTCCCTATCTTGGGCAATGGCACACTGTCCATTCAGTCTTTAGGCCCAGACACCTTTGAATCTTTTCATTATCTTCTCTCTCTCAATCCCCATAGCCAGTCAATCGATCATAACTAACCTCCTAAAAGATCTTGGACTAAACCGCCAGCCCTCAGGCCATCTCAGTGCAGACCTCGCCTCTTGAGGGGATTGCTACAGCCCCCCCAAACCCCTGCTTTCTGTGCAGTCTCTTCCCTTAATCATACCCCATCTACTGCTCTGATTCCAATCCTTCGAGAGCTCCCAAGAGCTTCCAGGGTAAATCTGAAACTCCCAAGGAAGGTTAAACCACAAGGCCCTGAGTAGTGTAACTACTGTCTGATTCTGATCTTATTCCTCCTTATTTTCTCCCACCTCCCATCTTATCTCAAGTCTTTTATCGTTCGACAAGGACAACAACGAGTGTGTTCCAGAGCGATGGCATGACCGAATGCTCTTCCCTGTACTGGAATTCCTTCCACCTCCTGTGTCTAGCTAACTCCTATTTATTCTTCAAAGCAGATGTCTGAAGTTGATGTATACTTGAAAGTTTTGTTGCAGTAGCAGGAACAGGTTTGTCCTAATATTACCTGCTCTTCTCTCTGATTACCCTTGATTTAGCAGCTTATTTTTTTTTAATGGGGAAACAATTGAATGCTTCTTATAAGAGAAAACTGGAATCCAAAGCCTTGGGGAAACCAACAGGGTGATAAGGCCGGTCTTTATGGCTGGTCCACACAGCTGCGCCAGAGGGAGATGCACTGGGAGCATGGAGCATCCTGCTCTGATATGAGACAACATGGAATTTTCTACACACCTGCACTAAGCTATGTAGCTGCGGTATTTTAATAGTGCAGGTCATCAAATTTCTGCTTAAAAAGAAGGCAGATGTAATTGTCCACATATTTTAAAAATAATCATAATACCACAAAATATACAAGAGTCAAACAATAAGGAACATAAAATAATCTTGCTTTGACAATTCAGAAGGCACTAGAGACCTCACAATGTAATCACTAGATTGTAGATGCTCAAAAAATACCTGTTAACAGAATTCTCTGGGTGACAGAATGGCGCCCAAGTAACGAATCTACACGTCACAAATGTCCTGGGACAATCGTTATGTCTCATTTCAAAACAGCAATAAAAATACTTGTTCAGACTCTGTGCCTTTACTTGTAACACCACTTAATTCATTTCTATTTCAACCCCAAGTGCCTAGTTTGGGAGTTCAAGGATCGCAAATCTTAACTCTCTGTTTTTTGGCACCGGCCTGTGGAGAAGAAACACAAGATGCTCTTTCCCAGACGTTCAGGTCCATTTCCAAGGTCGCCTCTTTCACAGGCCTTCTGGGTGGGGGGTGCCCATCAGTGCAGCAGCCAGCTCACAGCACTGCAGCGCACCTGACAATCAGCTCTTGAGCACAGGTTCAAGCCAGCCCCCAAGTCCCGTGCTTCCAGGCAACACAGGCGCAGCCGCCCCGGCACACTCACTTGCCCCCGCCTTAGACTCTGGCGGGCCGAACTTCCCTGAGCCCTGTGCTCCTAGAAGACAGCAAAGGTGAAGAAACCTCCCCTTTTGTTCTTAGAAATCCCCCACTCTGTCAGGTTTCCAAAATAGTGAACTGCAAAGGACCGCCTGTTCCCCGGTATTCTCAGTATTCTGCAGTAAGGCCCTCCGGCGTCACTGCATTTACTCGCCTCTAAACACCAGGCCCGGTCTCGGCTTCCTCTTGAGGGCATGGCTCATGAACGAGTGCTCTCCCTATGGCTATACTCGGAATTAAATCATCTCCGTAACTGTCTGGTGGGTTTGTCTCCCACCACTTTCTCTCGTCGGCGTACGGGTATCCTGAAGCCCCTTCCCACCCAACCCTGGATTCTGAAAGCAGTTCCCATCCATGTCTTGGGCTGCCCCTCAGGAGCAGGGAACCCAGCCCCTCCACGGCAGCCCCAGAGCTGGCCGGCCGCCCCCCCCTTTAGGTACTCCTGCCGCACGGCTTGTTCTGCTGAAGGAGAGGCTCCGGGGGAGGAGGAGCAGCTCAGGGCCGCAAGCCTTTCCAAGGGCCAGGCCCCTCACCTGGGGAGTCCCACTGGCCTGCAGTCGGGGTGGCGGTAGTGCTGGGAGAGGGGTTAGCGCCGACCACTCTCCTCCCTCCCTCCCCGCCCCCCATGACGCTCACCTGGGCCACAGGCTCGGCCGCCAGGCAATACCTGGATTCGGGACCTCAGCCCAGAGCAGCCCCTGCTGCCCTACCCCGGCCGCGCCCTGGGCGCCTGAGTTGCCGCAGGGCCTCAGGCCCCAGGTATCCTGAATAGGAACCTGCATTTTAAGGGCGCCTGGGTATTTGTGGGCTCACTCTTGCATGGGGGTAGCAGTGTGAGCGTGCAGCGGTGTGAGCGCCCGGCCGTGTGAGCGCGTGGCGGTGTGAGGGCCCGGCTGTGTGAGCGCCCGGCGGTGTGAGCGTGCAGTGGTGCTGCTGACCCGCCTGAAGCCTCTCCGGCAAGTTCCCACCGAGAAGCGACAGCTAAGCTGAGGCCTGAGGATCCAGGCCAGTCGCCCGCAATCTCAGTGGGGCCGACAGAGCAGCAGAACCTGCTGGCTGCTCTCTGAGTCCTCCTTCCTTCCCTCTTCCCGCCTGCTCCCCAGCTCCCCGGAGCTGCACTCCACTCCCTGGCTCATGGCTGGCACCCCCGGGCACCCCTCACCCCAGCAGGGTGAAGCGAAAGCACCTCTGACCCAGTGAATTCCCCACTCATAGCATGGCTTCCACCCCGGCGTGGAGCAAGTGGGCCTCTCTGAAGGCTTTTTCTCTGTGTGCCGCTTGGATTGAGGGCTGACTGGTGGCTTGAGGAACTGGACACTTATCTCTGATTTGCAGGCACAAAATAGACTGCGTACACGCCGGATGAGCAGAGTTCAGCCGCACCGGCACGGGGTGGCGGGGGCTGCCCCGGACCGGGTGGAAACAGCCTGAGCGATAGCCCAGCCCAGTCTCATGCTCCTGTCGGGAGGGAGATGCTCGGGGTGCCACCCTGGCTGCGGCGGCAGCAGCTTCTTGAGGGTCATTCTTCTGTTCTTAAGAAAAAATGCAGACGGGGAGGCGCCTCCTGCCTCCACCTGACTGGCTTCCTTGCATTTGGGTCGCGCTCAGCACTGTCCTCCTCAGGCTCCGTTCTCATCTCCTGGTGGGTTACTTCTAATTCCATCCCTTGCTGCCCCAGATCTCTGTTTAGTGAGATGAGAAGGCCCTGAAGGTCAGCATGAGAGCGGATCTCTACTGCTGCCACGCTGCCATGCTCCGGAGTGCCGTTGGGTTGAACATACCGGTGTCCTGGCACACTTTGCAGGAAACCACTTAGCTGCTCAGCTCAGCTCAGGCTCCGGTGGAGGGAGGAAGAAACAGGACCGCTTGGCCCCCTCCCTTCCAGCACAGCACTCAGCCTGTCCCGGCAGAAAGCTGGCCGTCTGTGCAGGTGGCACTGGCCCAGGACACCAAGTGGGTCTGCTGGCCCTCCACCCCCCTCCGTACCCCAGGGGCCCCCTGTGGACAGAGAAGCCACATTCCTCTCCGGGTGTGAGGTAGAGATGCTCGTGGACATGCAGAGATGGCTCGCTGGCGTTGTGATGACCTGCTGGAGGCTGGCTGCGCTCTCCCTGCAGTCCCTTTCCACTGGACTTCATCATGTGGCCCAGGTGAGGAAGAGGGGAGACACTGCCCCGGCAGCAGCAAATCCTGCTTGACCGAGTCCCTGTGCTCCCCCCGCCCCCCCACCTCAGCAGGCGGTGGAGAGGCATGGAGGAGGTGAGCCATGTCCCCCAGTGCCACGAACTGAGAAGGACTCTGTCACGCTTCTCTCACCTCCCCCCCCTCCCCGTGGTGCCTCTGAGAAACCGGCTGGTCTCACCTCCGCACAAAGGACATGCAGAGCTTGGCCCACTGGTCGTTGAAATGTCCTCATGCTCAGCAGTTTGGGAGAAACGCTGCAAGTGGTTGTGATTTAGGGGGGCCCCAAATCATGCTTTGAGAAGCACACCTGACTCCCTTCTGGGAACGAAGGTAAACTCAGCAGTGAGTTCCTGGGAGAATTTTCCAAGGAGTCCTCACCAGGCTAATTCTCAGCACCCACTAGCCCGTGATTATACTCACAGTAACTGAAGCAGAGTCGCCCACCTCGTGGGGACTGTGTCAGTGTGAACATGGTGCATGGGCTGGCAAGAGTGCTAGGGTGCAAGGAGTCAGAGGAGACAGTCACCCCACTTCGTGGCCAAGGGGCCCAGCACTGGGGCCTAGATCCTTGCTGTCTCCCTCGTCCCCCACCAGGTTTCCTCCCCTGCATCGCCAGCCCACAGCACGATTTCCCTCTCCGGGCTGCTGCGCCTCTGGAGAGCAGTCATCCAGCTGTAGTTGGAAAGAGTATTTTATCTTTTGATTTATCTTTAAATATTATGGACTTTTCCTGGGTGCTCTTCCAGTGAAGACCTGGACATAGGTTTGCAGAGTCTCTGGGGAATATTTGATCTCTAGGCTGAGCATCTTTGCTGCATTCACGAGACAGCGTCACAGGTCTGTAGGAATGAAAGCTTTAGAGAACTGATAGTAAAGCAAACGATTCTATCAAATGCAGATTAATTTTTTTCTGGTAGAGATTAGATTGATTTCCACCCTGCAAAACAGTTAACTCCAAACATTATACTTTATTGCACTTCAGCTGTTAACCAGTTTTCCATCTATTAGCAAATTCATTTCTGCATTCCTGATTGGGGGTGTGTGCGCACTTCAAATTCTCCTTTAAGCCAATTTAGCATCTTACTCATTCCCTAATTAATTAATGGGCTCAATAAAATGTTTGAAATGTAATCATTTTATATTTGTATATGAGTCATGATTTTTACCTTTTGTAAAGTGTACTTTAGCATAACTTTTTAATGTAATGTTCAGAGCTATTATAGCACATTCTTAATCATTCTCTATATCAGCTTCAGTTTCCATTTTCCAGAAAGGAAAGTGTCAAAAGAAGAGAATACTGCCTGTCTGTATTAAACTTAATTATGTGGAGGCTCTGAGGACAGAAGGGCCCTTCAGCTGTTTTCTAAGTTATTATAAGTAAAGGGGGGAAATAGTCTCATGTATTCATATTTTCCAGGTACTTTTATATACATTGTCTAATTTGTACCTCACAGCTACCTTGTGATGAAATTATTATCATGGTTATTATGAATGTATTTAATTAATACAACATATATTAAGGTATTTAATCAATACAGCAACCCTGTGAGGTATTATTGTTATGCCCGTGCTCCAGAAGACACTGAGGTCCAGGGAGGCACAGCCACTTGGCCAAGATCACACAGGTACTAAGTGGTGGATTCTGTGTTCCAGCCTGGGAAGTCCAACTCGAGCCCATGCGCCTGAGCAGCTTGCATTTAAGCCCCACGACACAGAGGAGGAAACTGGCAGCGAGGGTGGCCTACCTGCCCGATGACCCGAAACACATAAATGGCAGTGCCAAGATCTACCCCAGCTCCATCTGATTTTGAAGGGCAGCTTCCTCTACCCCAACATAGTGGCCAGACCGAAGCCGGACAGAAGCCACAAAGTACCTTTAGCTCTCACCCTATTGGTCACCCAGATTTGTAGAGATCAGACAGAATAACCCAGACCTTGTTCCTCCAAAGCAGACACGGGCTGGAAGGAAAGAGGTGTCAGGCATCCGAACCAGCAAAAGAAACATACAGCCCTTCACATCTCCCTTGAGGTTTCCAGGTACCCTGTTCCGCTGTATGCTATCTGGGCCCTTGTCCTCTTTCTTACCATTATCCTGCAAGACCCAGAGGGCAGGAACGTGCCTGGGAGGGTTCTCTGTGCGGAATCAACTCAAATAAATATCGTGCGATTGCACCTCCCTGATTGGTGCGACGGGGCCGAGAGGCGGAGCTTCCCCGAACATGTGACTCTCCAGCCTTCTGCTCTTTGGTGGGTGCAGGTGGGGGGCCGCTGTGGGCTGTGCGGCTCAGGAAAGTCGAGGCTGGGGAGGAGCGTGGCGGAGAGGATCAGGAAGGAAGCCTTCGCGGGTGGGGGAGCGTCGGGAGTCGCTGCTCCCCAGTTACAGGGTCCGCTGCTGTAAGCCTGCCCTCTGCCAAGAGCTCCCTGGCCCCGGCCTGGTCCTCTCCTCAGCCGCCCTGCACAGCCCCATAAGGCGCTTTCCCCACAGCCGCAGCCCCGGCCCCAGAGCGCTGCCCAGCTACCCGGCCCAGCTACCCGCCGCCCCGCGCCCTGCCGCCGGCTCGGCATGGCCGCGTCGCTCAGCCCCACGCGGGCTTCCCCAGACGGGATGCGCACCGTGGGGCTGTCCAGCCGGCTCCCCCGGCCCCGCGGGGGTCCCGGGCTCCGCTCTGAGCCGGCATAAACCACGGCGCTCGCGCAGGGAATTCGTCTTCTCGGTTCTGCAAGCTCCCAGCAGACGGGGAGCTGAAGTGCCGCCGCGGTGTCCCCCTCTCTGGAGCTGTCAGTCCCTGGAACAAACTCAGAAGCAGCACATGGCCTGGACAGGTCAGGGCTGTGGCCCCTAACCGTGGGAGGGCCCGTCCTTCTAAGGGGATAGGACGCCTGGGGAGGAAGGCGTCTCACCTCCCCTGCCGGGACAGCCAGCCGGCCGGGTGGGCCCCTAAAGCCAGCAGGCCGCGCGCTGCTTTGCCAAGAGAAGGGGAAGACACACAGTGCGGACGATTCTACTCAATTATGCCACAGATGGACAGCGCCGGTAGTTTCTCTCTGCTGGGCTTTACTAGAAAGTTCCCTGGAAACATGAAGAATTTTCACTGGGGTGATGGGAGACTCCTAATTTCCTGCTGGCAGGAGAGAGGGCACCACCCCGTCCTCTCACCTCTGGCAGCCACAGCCACTCACTTCCACTCCTAGGAGCCCCCCCCCAAGTCTCACACCAGAAGCCCAGGCCCCAGAAAATCTGCCCTCCCCCTTACAGGGACTCCCCTCATCCTACACCTCAAAAGGCCTCCGGCCCACTTTACCAATCCGTCTGCCATTGTTCGAGGTGGACAGAGCCACAGAGTGCCTTTCTAGGGAGGACGAAGCACTTTGTGGGGTCTCATTCATCACCCCCAAGTCAGGAAGAGGACCTGCTTCCCAACACCGCCATGCCAAGCCAAGCAAGCCCTCTCTCCCTCTGCCTCGGGCTCTCTCGTGGATTCCCACCTGCTATTACCAAGCCCCCCTGTGGCCGCAGAATCAGCTCTGCAAAAATGTAGTCCCAAAGAAAGGGATGGAAGAACTATGGATCCAGAGGGCAGCCGATGCAGAAAATCATGGTCAGGTGACCAGCCACCTCCACTCGCCCTGGATTACAGGGAGGACGTGGGACCTTCAGCTGGGGAAGTCCCACGCAGACTGGGACACCCTGGTCACCCAAAGCTGCTAATGCAACTTTTTTCTTGGTCACTTGAGCTCTAGACTGAAAGGCATTCTTTTCCTTCCCAAAGTAAAGAAAAGAGAGTATTTACTCCTTGAGGAGTGGCAAGGAAGAGCACATCTCTTCACGGACATTTTAGAAATTCAATAAATGGAACTTGATTGGAAGTGTAAACAGGACAGAATTCTGGAAGACGAGATGAAGAAATCTAACGGGCTGGTAATACGCAGAACACTTAATCTTCAGCTATGCCTTTTTTATGTCAATTGGAGTGACATAAAAAGACCCCACATCCAGGAGGGCAGGGTGGTGACCCCACACTCCACCCCCAAGTGAGCCGAGAATAGTAACAGCATCTCCTGCACGGCAGTTTCTGAGCTGCGGGTGTGCTTCCTGGGAGCAGGCAGCTGAAGCCCACAGAAAGAGCCCCAGCCTAGAAGTCAGGGCACCTGATTCTATTTTCCTCTCCATCCCTTCTGACTGTATGACCTTGGAAAGTGCTTTACCTTCCCTCCACTGTAAAAGGGAGAGAACAGTTCCCATCCCACTCTGCCCCTCATCGCTGTGAGGATTAAATGCCATGACATGAGCTTCCAGGGGCTCCGAAAGACATAGTCCCTGATCAGCAATTTCCAGGACATCTTAGATTCTGGTATCTCAGGCTAACCCATGTTTTGCCCCAGCTTTGGGTATCATCAGATTTATTCCTCTTGATTTTCATGCATCATCTTCTTACGTATCTGCACACTCTTAACAAGAGTTCCTTGAACTCTGAAGGTACGAGTTAAATGTCTTTCCAGGCATGCTTTGACTGAATTTACACGCCTTTAACGATCGCGCAGTCAGCTGGTCAGATCCTCAGCGTTGGGGGGGGGTGGGGGCGGGGGGACAGCCATGACCAGAGGCTCAGTGCCACCAGCAGCAACTCCAGTTGGGGGCACCTGAGGATTGACTGACCTTGGAAGAATTCCCAGGTTCTATATCCCTACAAGATCAGCATTTGAACCTTGAGCAGCGAGTCTGTGGGCCTGGCCTCTAGGGCTCAGTCTGCAAGTGAATCCATGAGCACCATAAACTTCTAGTTCACCGTCATTGTGTCAACCACACGTGAACTTCTTTTCTTAGGAAATATTTCTTGAGAAGAGCAGACTGCCTGCATATGTGGTTCAGAAGAGGGATGAAATAAAGATGGGCAAAAAATGAAATAGAGAGATTCGGCCCAGTCAATTGAGCAGCAGAAAGATTATTTGAGAAGTGGTTATGGATGATAAAGACGCCAAGACTATGGAATCCATTGGTTGAACTAATGCCTGGTCTTTGGTTAAAGGTCACTAGTCCATGAAACTTAGGGCACAGTCTCTACTTATTTGTCCAGTAATTTATGAATTTATATCCTAATTTCCAGCTGTTGCACACCTGATGAGATTGCCAGATATACATGACACAGTCATGAACGCCTGCCTCTCTCAGTTGCCCTGGTCCTACTGACATGTATCTTTCCACTAAAGCTCCTCGTCCTGCCCAAGGTAGGTTTTTAATTTGGATGATGGCATCTGTATTCACTGCAGCTTGAAATGCTTATCACAGAGTCCTGCTGTCTTTCTGTCCTTCTGTGTGTTTCTTTGCTTCATGATGGTTTAGTACATTGTCATTTTTCTTTTGTCAAGGATATGAATCAAACTTTGAGGCTTATAACTCGCCTGCCGCATCAGTGTTTACTCAGATCAGTTAATGGCCAGACAGAGAGCTGGGCTGGAAGAGTGCAAAGCATGAGAATTACAGCCTCATGAAGTCCAGAATGAATCTGAAGTCTCTCTGAAACTATAATTTATGTCAAAAGAAAAAAAGACTATAATTAAAAGAAAAAAACAATAGGCAATTATGCACGACATCGTGTTTTCTAGGTAAAGCAGGAACGCAGGCATTCCTGAAATGAGTAACGTGTGAGTCATTTAAGAACAAACATCGTATCTTGCATGCCTCCAGAATGGGGGATGCTATTTGTTCCTAGGTACCTGTTGTTTACTTAGCACCTCTGATTTTTAGCCAGAAAACAATCACTGGGAAATAAGACTGCATTTCCTGCCCTCCCTTGCCTCTGAACTTGGCTATATGACTACCTTCTGGACACATGTCCTCTGGTCCCTTTCTCCTTCTTGCTGGACGGAATGTGGATGCAAACTTGGGAATGGCAAATGGGAAGGCCCTGGCCAGCAGGTCTCATCCCAGCTCTGGCCTGTTTAACTCCTAATCTTGTTGGGAAAAAATTAAATCCGTCTAGTTTAAGCCGCTGGCATCTTGGATTTTTGGTCACTGCCAGCCTAGCGCCCTCCCTAGACGTGCACCCCTGCCACCTGTGGGGGGTGCCGGCACTCAGTCCCCAGGTGCAATGCTCACAAGTGCCAGTGATAGACAAATGCGTGTGCTGGGAGTGTTACTTTCCCCACATTTTTGGAGGATTTGGTGTTTTTGTCTCCAAGATAGTTTTGAGAGAGAAGATTGGGGCATGATTCATTTTAACATGGTGCTCAAAGCAGCCTGAGGGAAATAAGTATATTAATAATAACAGATAATATATACACATATAATACATATTTCACATTTATGTAAAATATGGAAAATATCTACATAGATATAGATGATAGATGATTGATAGAGAGGTAGGTATGATAGATGGTAGGTAGGTGAGTAGATTGATAGAAAAAGATAGATGATAGATATGATAGATGAATGGTAGGTAGATGAGATAGATGATAGATGATAGATAGATAGATAGATGATAGATAGATAGATAGATAGACAGACAGATAGATAGTAGACAGATGATAGATAGATAAAGATAGATGATCGTCATGGCAGACGGCAGGGTGAGAGACAAACAGAATACCATTCATCCGAAGGCACAGTGAGCCAGGGTTCAAGTAGAGGCCCTGTTACTGGCAGGTGGCCATATAAATTGGTAAAATGTTTGGAATTTGCCAATATGTATCGCAAGATTAGAAATGTTTATTCTCTTTTATAGAGTAACTGCATTTTTTAGGCATCTACTCTAAGGAAAGAATGTGGATGAAGTTGCCTTGTGCCTCTGGCTATGGTGAACCTGAAGGTTCACGTTCATACTCGTGTCTTGGAAGGTCAGCGTTGGCAGTGACCTGGTGTCTCTTTGTATGACTTGATTTTCCCTGAGGAAGGAGCTTCTCAGAGGGCAGGTTGGCCTGGACGCTGAGGGGCAAGGACGGGGGACGAGGTGTCTGCCCCCGACCCAGGCCCACAAGTCAGTCCGCCCACACAGGATGGAGACTGGGGGTGTGGGAGGACCAGGAGCCCCAGCCGGGACCCCATGCCATCTGGCCAGGCGGGCACCTCGCAGCCGTGGTGGGGAGGTGCTGCCCTCCGGTGGCCGTGCGCCCCGTGAGCCCAGCAAGGGGCCAGGAGGGAAAAGCAGGAAGACCATTTGTGAGCTCACCTGAGCCCCAGAGAGAACTGAAATGGGGTGCAGGGTGAAGAAACAGGCCGGCGGGGACTAGAGCCCGTGCAATCCGAGTGGCTGGCATCTCACCTGCGGCCATAGGCCACGGCCAGGACGGGAATGGGCAACGATGGGGAAAATTAGGCCCAGCACGGTCTGTCTCATCGACCGAGGGGCTTATATAATCTGTGCATGTCAGCCTCTTCCCCGCCCTTGTGAGCCTCTCCTGTCCCGCAGGCGCTGAGAGCTGGAGACTCGGCTCCTCAGAGCTCCTGGGCAGGTGTCCAGATATCATCGGTGGGAGGCACTTTTCAAGGTTTGCAAGGCAGGAGATAAGGGGAAGCTGTCATTCCTGGCAGAAGCCCCTCTCAGGTGGTGTCTCTGCAGGATTAGTGTTTCTAGATCTTGTGCTCTCTTCCAACGGGAAGTGCACACACAGTTGTAGAAGCCTCGCATTCCCTGTACTAAACCCCTTGATACTGAAAAAACTTATAGCTTCTGTTTTCATGGCCATCACCTGACTGGGACTGGGAAGCCATCAGATAGCCCCTGAGCTCTGGGATCAGTCAGACTTGGTTCAATGCCAATCCTGCCCTGAATTCCGGGAAAACCTTGAACAAATTCCCAAACCTATATTTGCCCAGTTTCTTCACCTGTAAAATAAGTTAATAAAATCACCTATTTCATGGGACTGTTACATGAGCAAAATTATATGATATATATTGGCATCCATAAACATTAGGTGTCATTATTATTGAATATTGCACAGCCATTAAAGTGGTACTAACAGTAGGTGGGCGAGGGAAGGAAAAAGTACATACACGATATCATCTCAACCATCTGAAATACACACACAGAAATCTGCCAAAATGTTTTCTCTCCAGGTGATGTTTTGCAGACGATGCCATTTTCTTCTGTATGTTTGCTGTCATTTTTAAATTGTCTACAATAAGTAGGTATGTATTACTTTATAAAAGGAATAAATGTAATGTTATTAAAATAGCCTTACATGTAAGATATGTAAATTATAAAATAATGTTATTAAAAGAGCAGGGAAGTTACTTAAGTATCCATTGAATGCTTGGCATGGTTCACAAACTCAGTGTCCTGTGCAAACCCACTGAAGTAATACGGTCTTTTCGGCATCTAATAGTCACCATATTTGTTTAGTTTCTTTCCCATAAGCAACGGACAAATACACATGATGTTAGGTCTTGATCTGGAAACAGTAAAGCACCAGTTCAGGAAATTTGCAAAATGTGAACTCCGGAGGTGGTGGAAGAGTTTGTGGAATTACTCTGGGGAGGCTTCCCTCCTAGTGCAAATGGGAACAGAATCTATGTTTGGGTCAGCCGCAGGTTGCAATTCCCTTTAGGAGAGGTGCTGGTGGTCTGCAGCGTCCTCATGCTCTGGTTTGCCCTTAAGTTCTTGTCATTCACAATGGCAGTCAGCTCTGCGAGACCAGGGTCGCCGTACTCCAGGTTCACGCCTCCTGCGGTCACAGTGTGTTTATTAATGGTCGGGCTCGCTTTGTCTCCAGAAGCGTCTCCATCTAGATGACAGCATGTGCATGCGCTCGACGCAAGACCGCTGCCAACAGCGGTCACTCGGGTTTCAGTGAGGTCTGTAAGCAACAACCCTATGCAATGGCTCCTTAACTGACCACCCAATAATGCCATGTGTTCTGTTTCTGATTTTTTTTTGTTTTTATAAAGTTTTTGTTTTGTTTCTATTGGGGCCTTACAGACATGCGACACATATCAGCACACCTGGAACTCATACGATGCTGTGTGTTTTATTCCTGATGAACATGCTGGCTTGAGCAGTCCCAGCTCAGTTCCAGTCTGCCTGAAACCACCGCATCTCTTATTTTTTTCCTTTTCCAACTATGAGTTAGTTTGACTCCTAAGGTACCTCCTTGAAAAATGAGTATCTTATGTAAGAAAACAATAGTTCCTTGTTTCTCTGTGCCCCTATCTATACCTACATAACACGCCCACCGGCAGGGGTTCCAAGCAGTCACAGCACTTGTGAGCCTACGACCACATCCCACTTTCCTCTCTGCTGCCAGCACCTAATATATGCATAACTCGGTACAAATTAAACTTTGATTGAACTGAATTGCCCTTTCTGTGAGGTACTCACAGGAGATATTGAGGAACCCGTTACTGGGGCTTGTCTATTAATCATTTCTGTGTTTATTGTTTCCCAATCAACATCTTGAGAAGAAATATTGTTTCAGTGAGAACTTTCACTTTTTAATTTCCTCTCTGTTCCTTCACTGTCCTCGGAATGAGGTCAGCACATAGAAGGTGCATCAATCAGCTGAGCCTCCGGGCTGTGTGCTGATAGGAAAATCATTAACGCAGAGACATTGCCTTTGAATCACAGTGCAGCGCAAAAGATAAAAAATATGCACAGCATGTGTTTGATTTGTGGGTGCGTCATCTTGATAACTACAACACGTATCTGCGTCTTCTCCCCGTTCCCTGCCTGCGCTCCTTTCCTCGCCCCACCGCATGAGCTTGCGGACTTCTCAGCTGCCGGGGGCGGGGGACCGACTTAGTGAGGAAGACGTACTAATGTAGATCTGACGGTACACACCCTGCAAACACTCATGAGAAGCCGAACAACAAGGGGATCCCTGGGTGGCACATGCTGCAGTCACGCCATCAGGTCCTGGGGGACAGACGAAGTGGGCTTGAGGGTCCCAGGAGACATCTCTGGCAGGAGGCGAGCGGGAACTGGGTCTGAGCATTGGGGCAAGTGGGAGAATGGCTCTTCATGGAAGGACCACGCTAGGCAGATGGAGCTTTACGGGGCAGCAGGAATTCTGAGACCCCCGGGGGGCACAGAAGCAGCTCTATTATCCATAGCTCAGAGGGAGAGGAGAGAGAAGGGCACGGCTGAGGGCCCAGTGGTGGCTGCATGGGCGGTGGCTGCCCACGTGAGCCAGGGGCTGGTGGGACCGTTGCTGGTGCACTGGTCTTACCCCCTCCCCTGGATGTAGCCTGGCCCTCAGGTGGTAATGTACAAGGGGGGACAGGAATTGAAAATGTCAGCTTGCATCTTTTGTTTTTTATTGTTTCCTTTTTCTTGTGGCCTCAAAGGAAACCTCAGCAGTAGTGGGTGCCTTGTATGAGCTGTGCTATCATGTCACTTTATTTTATCTTGTTTATTTCTTTAATTAAAATAATCAACTACTAGATCTTAAAAAAATCTCTGGGCATGACCCTCACTATTTTTAGAGTAAGGCACAAAATTATATATAGTCCCAGTTCCATTTTTCAAAAACCACAGGGGCCGAGGGAACAGTAAAATGGAGACAGAGACAATGCTGTGGTATCCGCGCGGCAAGATTAGGGGTGATTTGCTTCTCTCTTTTTCATTTTCGGGTGTCCTCTGGGTTACTATCATAATCACATATTTTACCTTCTATGGGCTTTTTGGAGGACAGGGGAAAGTAATTTGTAAATGCCCATAGGAAAAAATACTTTAAAATTATGTACCCTAGTAACTGGCATATTGGAACACACAGAACTGCCCGGGAGGAATATGATGAACCAGCACCGGCACCGGCAGGACTCTGTGGCTCATGTCAGAGGGAAAACACTGGGTTTAGGCCAGTTGGATCAACAACGATGGGAAATGGGACGGTCTCCGGTTCTACCGATTCTCTGCAAAAGCCCTGCTCCGTGTCATGATGAGTGCATACATTTGTGCTTCCATCAGACTCCGTCATCTGACCTGATAGACAGAGGCCCAGTGGGGTGTCCTTCCTCTGTGGAGACGGCAGCGCCCCTCCTGTGGCACGGCCACGTCCCTTCATGACTCACAACCATGCCAAGGAGCCTGGGAAAGGGGAACGTCGGAAACATTGAGAGAAGAAGGGAAAACTCGGAGAGAGTCCCACGGCCCTGAGATGCACGCTGGAATGGCCAAAGGACTCTTGCTCCAGGAGTCAGGAGGCTGTCGCTGAAGTCAGGGGCAGGGAGACTGCAGGGACACGGGACAGAGCCTGGAACTGACAGCAAGACTGGGTGACCACCAGGCTCCCTGGATGGGGGGAGGCGCGGTCTCCACATTCATCATGAGAACCAGGGCTTGGAGCTCATCACAGCTCAGCCGCCAGGACGACACGCATGAAACCAGAGAACCAGGGCCGTGCGAAGCCACTGCGAGTCACCCTCTCTCGAACACCTCAGGGCCACACAGCCCTCTGCGGGACCCTCCCTCCTGCCAGCTACCCAAACCTAGGAGTATGGGCGCTCATTCTCACAGCCAAAGAGCGCCACGCGCCCATGTGAGTCACCTGTGCCGCAAGGAGACAGGCAAGCAGGAGACACAGGACCTCTCACCACGCCGGACCAGAGGCCCTGCAGCTGGAAGGGCCCCTGAGCTCCTGCAGCCACAGAACCCGCAGCCCAGGAGCAGGACTTTGATGGCAGCTTAGAGGCCTCCTGGGCAGTCAAAGCATGTGGCAGATGGGGGCCTGGCCCAGGGCGCTGTGCTACAGGGCCAGGGGCTGACAGCCAGCCTCTCGGCTCCCGGTGCAGCATCTGCAGGGCAGGCGGCCAGGGCCTGGGCTGGCGGGGGGCAGGCGGGGGGCTGGCGGGGACTGGCGGGGGCTGGCGGGGGGCTGGCGGGGGGCTGGCGGCTGCAGCGCCACACAAGGGCCTCCTTCCTGGCCCTTTATCGTCCTAGTGGCCACATAACTTTGTAGAGAAATGACAACGTCACAGCCACAGAAAGTGAACTAACTTAACCAACCAGCTCACCTCCACAATGTGTAACTATGAGGGAAAAAGACATTTTCCAAGTTTGTGTGTGTGTGTGTGTGTGAGTGTGGTTTCACTGGCTGTCAAGCAGTGTTGAAGGCCATTTAAAACAAGCTGAAGTGTCCATGCGCCCCAAGCGGACTCCAGTAGTGCTGACGCCAAGCCCCACAGACCTGAGCTAAGCCAAAGAGCCGTTCATTTTAAAGTGAGACTTGCAGCTTGGGAGCCTCTTTGGCTTCCAGACTGCATCCCCCCACCCCCACCTTCCTACACTGAGCCCTGGATGATAAGCCCCCGCATTTCCTCCTTGTGGCCATCCAAGAATTATGGCACCTAACTATCATGATGTGAAAATGCTCACACCCGGGCTTGTCCTTCCAGCTTTACTCCTGCTAAAATTCTTGCAGATTCCAATGTCTGTGTGGACTATTCTTCCAAATACTGGCCTGCTCTGCTCCTGTTTCCCAACCCTGAGCCCCTCACTCCTGTGCTCACATGCTAGACAGTGTCATCGCCGGAGCAGGGCCTCTCCTCCGCTAGGCTGGCTCCCGGACCAGCAGACCTTGTATCTCATTCATTCTAGTGCCCTGATTCCGACAATGATTTGACTCAACTCCACTGTGACTCCAGCATACGGACTGTACCCCCTTTCCACTGGTGTCATGTCCTAAGGCTTCACTTACCTCTTTCCCCAGCCTGGAATCTGGGATCCATCGTGACCACCACTCCTTTACACACACCAAAACTCCTCTGCCTCTTCCCTCCTTCAATCGCACCACGTTTCTCTCTCCAGCAACTCTCCCACCCTCCTGGATATCTGCTCCATGCTTCCTTCTAACAAATATTTCCTCCTCCTTTCCCCTCTCAGCTGATGACCTTCAGAAAAAATAAGGTCAGAAGCAAGCTTTCCCGCGGCCCCACTGTCAGCCCACCTGCAAGTCTCCTTATGAACCCCACCTCCTGTGCATTTCCAGGGGAGCGGCCCCCCTGTTCCTTCCTACAGGCTCCTGTCCCCTGGAACTCGCTCTCACATGCTAGGAACGTCCCTTCCACAACTACCTCCTGTGTCTCCTGCATCAGTTTTCCCCCTTTCTGTTGCTGTATCCCCCATATGAAAGAAAGAAGAAAGAGAAAAAGGGAGGGAGGGAGGGAGGGAGGGAAAGAATGAAAGACAAAGTAAAGAAAGGAAGAAAACAGCTTCCTTGAGACCAGGAGTCCCATTTCCTGCTTCCCATTTTGGCAAATCTCTTCATGAGGGCTAAGAGCCATCCCCAGCCCACTCCAAACTCCCTCCTTCCGCTGTCTCCACAACCCCTTCTAACCAGACTTCAGTTCTCATCACCGCACTACACTGTCCCTGTCATGGCACCAGTGACCTGCACGTTGCCAAATCCAGGAACCAGTTCTCTGCTCTGCCGGCCCCGCACATCTGCACAGTCAGCGCCCTGCTGCCCCCGCACACCTGCACAGTCAGCGCCCTGCTGCCCCCGCACATCTGCACAGTCAGCGCCCTACTGCCCCCGCACATCTGCACAGTCAGCGCCCTGCCGGCCCCAGCACATCTGCACAGTCAGCGCCCTGCTGGCCCCGCACATCTGCACAGTCAGCGCCCTACTGCCCCCCGCACACCTGCACAGTCAGCGCCCTGCTGCCCCCGCACATCTGCACAGTCAGCGCCCTGCCGGCCCTGCACATCTGCACAGTCAGCGCCCTGCCGGCCCCTGCACACCTGCACAGTCAGCGCCCTGCCGGCCCCGCACACGTGCACAGTCAGCGCCCTGCCGGCCCCGCACATCTGCACAGTCAGCGCCCTGCCGGCCCCGCACATCTGCACAGTCAGCGCCCTGCTGGCCCCACACATTTGCACAGTCAGCGCCCTGCTGGCCCCACACATTTGCACACTTGGACGAATCACTCACTCCTTCTTGAAACAGTCTCTTCACTCGTCTCCAGGGCGCCGCTTTCTGGGTTCATCTGACACACTTAATGCTCTTCCCAGCCTCCAGTCTGGTCCCCCTCCTCTCGCTGACTCCTGTCCATCTGTGTGCCCCGGAGGGAGTCCTGGGTGCTCTTTCCTCCTCTGCACATCCCCTCCCTAAGGGATATCATGTAGGCCATGGCTTTAAATACCGCCTTTACACAGATGTCTCCTGAATTTATATCTTGGACAACTGAACTCCACGATTCTAAATCTAACCGCCTGCTTCACGTCCCCACCAGGTGTCTGATAAGGGCCTCAGGTCTATTCTGACTAAAACAACTTGTGACTTCCCCCCTCCAGCTTTCCCTTTCCCAGTCTTTATTCCCCCAATAAATGGAAACTCCGTTTGTTCTGATTGTTCAGAATGAAAAGGGCGTCATGTCTGACCCTTCTACTCTTCTATACCCAACATCTAATCCATCGCCAACTCCTGTTACGTTCCTTTAAAAAGAGCCCCAAGTTCTCACCTATGGCACCAAAAGCACAAGCCAGAAAAGAAAACATAAGCTGGACGTTATCAAATTTAAATATTTTTCTGTTTCAAAAGATACATTAAGAAAATTCAAAGGCAAGCCACAGATTGGGAGAAAATATTTGTAAAGCATGAATATGACAAAGGTCTTGTGTCCCAATATCTGAAGCACTCTTATAGATCCATAATAAGGAAACATACAAGCCAATTAAAAAGTAGGAGAAGATATGGACACTTCATCAGAGAATATATACTAATGGCCAATGAGTGCATGAAAATACATGCAGTATCAGTAGTCATTAGGAACATGCAAATTAAAACCACAAGATACTATGTCACAGCTACTAGAATGGATATGAGAAAAAACATAATAGCAAGTTTTGGTGAGGACATTGAGAAATGTGAATCCTTACACATCATTTAATGGTAAATACAATGATACAGTCACTTTGGAAAGCTTTCTTTGGAAAAAGAAAGGTTTTCACCTTCTTAACATGTTGAATATGAACTTACAGTAAGATCCAGCAATTCCACTCCTAAATATCTACCCAACATAATGAAAACATATGTTCACACAAAGACTTGCACATGAATGTTCAAAGCATAAGGATTCATATTAGCCACTAAGAGAGACCACCCAAATACCCACCAATTAATTGGTAAATAAATCAACAGAGTGGGGTGCATTCATGTAGTGGAACCCTATTCAGCAACTAGCTGCTGTTCCACGGTGCAACATAGATGAGCTGGAGACGTGCTCAGTGAAGGAAGCCAGGCTCAAAGACCACGTGCTGTATGCCTCCAGTTATATGAAAGGTCCAGGAAAGGCCAATCCAGAGACAGGGCAGATTAGTGGCTGCCTGGAACTGAGAGTGGGAGCAGGGATTCCATGCAAATGGGGACAAGGGATTCTAGGGGTAGTGGAACGGTCCTAAAACTGGACTGTGGTAATGGTTGCACAAATCTATACATTTTATAAGAATACTAACTACATTTAAAATGGATGAAATTTGGGGTATATAAATTATACCTCAACAAAGCTGTTCAATATATGAAAAAACAATAAATCTCAAATATGACCATTTTGTTTACCCCTCTCATGCTACCACCCCAGCCTAGATTATTTGAAGAATCTGAAACCTCCATTTCCACTCCTGACCTTTTAGAACCAATTCTTCATACTACTGACAGTAGGAAACTTTCAAAATGTAAAAAAATGCACCATGGCTGTGTTCGAAAATCTCCCACCCCATTCCCAGAATAGAATCCCAAGTTCTGCCTCGGCCAGCAAGGTGTTGCATGCCCCAAGCTGTGAGCCCCTGGCCCCTCCCCTTATTCTCTCCCACCCAGCAGCCCAGCCACAAGCCTTCTAGCTGCTATTCAACTTGCCCATCATATCCTGCCCCCGGGCCTTTGCACTCACTCCTCCCTCTGGGGACAATCTTCCTTGAGATCTCTGCATGGCCACCCTCTGACGTCATGCCGTTCTCCTGGATATTGTCTGAGAAGGCGTCCCTGGCCACACCCTGCTTCCTGCCCCCACCACCCCTACTCTCCCCATGCTCCCCCCCCGCCCCCGGCTTCATCTCCCTTACCGTGCTCACCACCTCCTGACACATTTTGACTGGGCAGAGGGTGTGCACATGTGTGTGTGCAGTCTCCCCACCAGCCCACCTAGAAAGAAAGCTCCACTGAGGCAGGGAACTTGCCTCTCAGCTATTGTGCTCATCACTATATCTCATGAGATTCCCACAGGCACCATGTGCACTATGTGCACTAGGTCATCTTATTTACAGGGGCAGGCAAAGAAGCTCAGAGAGGTATAGCAGGTTATTAAAGGTCACACAGCAAACAATGGTGCCAGCAGGACCTCTAGTCAATCTGACTCAGTGCCACGGAGTCAGACTTACTACACCAAGACAGCCTGCCCAGAAAAGCTGGTAAACCAGATGCCACTGAACAAAGTTTCCTTTATCCTATTCCTCTTCTATCAGAGTGAAAAGTTTTGATGATTTTTAATTTCTTGAGATCGCGTATGTCAGAAAGATCCATGTAGTATAAAAAGATGTGGCTGTGATATTGTGGCTTCCTCACATTTGCTTCAGCCTGTAAAGACTTCAACCCTCTTATCCGAAAAGCTGAAATAAACACATTTCAGAAAAATTAAAAATTCCAAGCACTTACCTAAATCCAATTTAACATCGAGATCAGAAGGGCAGGAATGTGTGTGATGACGACACCGATTCGTCACCTTCTCCTTCTTCCCGCACAGCGCACAGCATGATATATGATACGTCTTCCTGGCAACCCGCAGGATTTATTAGCGCCATCAGAAGATAGCGATACCTTTATAAATTGTGTTTTTGCTCAAAACTTGTACACACAAAATGTAATCAAGGGAAGAGTGAAACACTGTTTACATCTAAGCTCATCTGAATGTCAAGAGCCTCTGTTTTTACAGTTTCTTCCTTGTATCCCTTCCTTTATATCTTAGAAATATCCCCAACTTGCCGGCATGCTTGTGGACAAAGGGATGAAGACGGGCGGACTGAACATATTAGTCAGTGTCAGGGAGCACAGACGGGCCAAAGGGAAAGGTGGGGCCTGGTGATGAGAACACGACCCCCGTCCCCAGCCCCGCGGGGTCTCTCCCTTTGTACATCCTGGAAGCAGAGACGGCGCTACCCATGTGACTGTACCTCCCCCAACCCATACCCATGCCTCAGAAGGACAGGTGCGAGTGCCCTCGCTAGTCCTCCCTCCTGAGCTCCCGAAGGTGAAGGGCGGGAGGATGCAGCCGGGTAGCTGAGGCTGTTTTGTGAACTACAAGCAAAGCTTCAGAAATGTCAGTGTTCTCTGAGACTCATCCGGGCGGCCACCCCTGGAGGTGACAGTAACTCTCCTGCAGCTCGTCCCACCCAACCGGGCTCGGCACAGACCTGACGTGACGCTTGAAACGACAATGCGTCTCCACACAGTCATGGCCCGAGAGGGGAAAAGCTGGTTCAGCGCTCCAGGCCGGCTGCTGTGCACCGACTCAGGGTAGCGGCAGTTCGAAGATAAGTCTTTCTGTTCTTAATCTGCAGCTGTCTTTACAAAACAGTTTTAAGTTCTGCGTAGCCAATTCCTATGGAATCTTTAGGGCTCTTCCTCCAAGACCTGCTGTGAAACCTGTTGGCAACGGTAAACGGGGACAAAGCGCAAACCCTGGAATCACTCACGCGTCCTTGTCACAGAAGGATAAGAAAAGTGCTCTGTATGTGCACATAAAATAACACATCACGTTTACTCGGTAGCCATTGGAGTCGGAAGCCACTGTGTTCTCCCCCGGTGCTTACGATCGGCCCTGTGAGCCCACAGGCCCTTGATTCAGCTGTGCTAATGGAGAACGATGCCCGCCGTCATCACCCTGGGGCTCCTGGGGCACATTCGGGGTGTCAGAGCCTCAAACAGAGCAGCTCACCAGAGCCTGAGGAGAACACTGATGTTTCTGAAGCTTTGCTTGTAGTGAACAAAACTCAGCCCGTCCAGTTTCTGAGAGAACAAAGGGCCCGGCTGGGGGAAGAAATGGGGATCGATTACAAAGGCTTATAGATTGTCTCCACCGCCCAGTGCACCCAGCACCCCGCTTTACAGGGAGCAGACACTCAGTACAGGGCTGTGGGCGTGTTTTTGTTGTGCAGCCCCTCCTGAGGCCCAATTATGAAGATGATACATATTCAGTGCCGAAGAGCTGCCGAGCCCAGACCTGGACG
Organism: Phataginus tricuspis; assembly: GCA_029783875.1. Classification (NCBI taxonomy): domain Eukaryota; kingdom Metazoa; phylum Chordata; class Mammalia; order Pholidota; family Manidae; genus Phataginus; species Phataginus tricuspis. The sequence goes on along the minus strand of JAQQAC010002701.1, from coordinate 27,879,834 downwards.
AGAGTCTGGCCCTCCGGCCGAGTCCTTCCGGGACCGCGCAGCCTGGGGGAAGCTGCTTCCCCTGCCTTCCTACCCCATCTCTCCTGCCTCTCACCTGGGGAGCTTTAGGGAATCAATGAGAGCAAAAATGTTCTCAAAACGACATTTGTGAACAGAAACATTTGGAATTCTCATGTTCAAGGCATCCAGACAATGTGCCAAGGGTGTACTGAGATCTTTTTATTTTCATGCAGTTTTCGTTTGTTTGTTGATCTTGCCTTTGACAAGATAGATGGAGAAACACCTCATTGGGTAGGAGCAGATTTCCAAAGGCTTCATCTTTCATCTTTAGCTAGGATGCTATTTATTATTGGAATCACACATGTGATCATGATTAATATTATATCAACCCCATGAAATTAATTTTTCAAGGTGAATGTGACGAGAGATAAGCTATCTTCTTTCATTTCTACCCACCCTAAATCTTCCCCCCCTTAAAATAATCTGCTACCTCTAAATTTTGTCCGACTTTACTTTCTCTTGTGCTGTTAACGAGTCTCGCCTCGAGCCTGGTGGAGAGGAACTAGCTGCTCCATGACCTCTTCCCACTTTTTATGCAGATGTAACGCACGTACCCAAAGCACACATCACTGAGCGACTAGGCTCGTTCTCATGGACAGAACACACCAGATCCATGGGACGACCTCCGCTTCCCCCAGACACTCACTTTTGAATCTCATGCTCACCTCCAACACGTTCTTTACTAAGTACCGCAAGTGTGTCGTATGGAATGTAAACTTTTAAGTACACGCACATTCGATCGTGTAAATACAAGTTTTAATCCAAACATACAAAGAAGTTATTTGACAGATTTCGAAGGATCATTGGTCTCAGTGAGGTATAGGGGACCCGACCGTGAGGCTGCTCTGCTGCTGTCCAGCAAAATACTTAAATAAGTCTGATTCTTTGGGACCCAAGACAACTACTTCCAAACACGCCACAAAATATTTGAGCGCTGTAAGGAGGTAATGTTAGGAACTTCCAATCAAGGAGAAAAATAACCACAAAAATGGTTAAAACCATCACTGACACTACACTAGTGACCAGTCTGCCTATCCTGTTTATAATGAAAAATAAACTCTAGGGCCTATTCTTAGCCCAGGTGGAAGGTCGGTGGCTTGGATGGACAACTAGGCCCCTTTTCTCTCCCCCTGTTTGGACGTGGACACGCCTCCAGACCCAAAAGCACACGTCTCTCAGGAAGCTGTCCTGAGGGGTGAATGAGTCTCCCCACACTGACCGCCCCTAGCAGGGCCACAAGGGCAGGAAAGCGGTTTCACGCCGCAGGTTTCTCTGTTCACGGCGGGGTCCAGGCTCGGCAGCCCACTCCCAGCGGTCTGCTCGCCTGTGCCAGGAGGCGGCGGCCCCCCACAGAACCCCTGAGGCACTCACCATGCTGGGCCTCAGCTGATCTGTCTGGATGTCTACGATTTGTTTCAGTTGGAATTTTCTATGCTGTGAATACAGGGTTGTGATTCTGAGGTGAGGCCAGTCCTGAGGAATGGATCTAAGTAAATTATAATAATTCAGCTGAGAGATATTACTAAATATCACTGATATCTCGATGGAGCTCAAGTTGCCCCCTACATAATTTTGCCTCTTTGAAGTGAGAAGTAAAGCTAATTCTTTAGCCTCAAGAACCATTCCTAGGTCATGTTTCTCACACCCTCCTCTGCTTCTCTGTTCTTCGCTCCTACCTACTTGTCATGTTGACTCTCCTGGTCATGCTTCGGGCACATTTAATGTGTATTTGCTGAGTGTATTGTGCCAGGCCCTCGCCCAGACACTGGTATCCAGCGTGGGTGCGGCAAAAATGGGCCAGGCCTTCGCAGAGCTTCTAGTCTAATGGGAGAGGCAAAGTAATTAAATAATCCACAAACATATCTTCATCCCTTATACATCCACATCTTTTCTCTGACATCCTCTCCCCCCTTTGGCTTTTAAATCCTGCCCACCCTCCTGGTTGAAATATCTTTATCCATGGCCCAAGCTTTCCTTGACCAACGCGGGTCAGCCCACAGGGACCTGCTGCCTCTCTAAGCCCCATACACCGTTGACCATGCCAGCATCAGGCAACAATCCAAAGGCCACCGGCGAACTTATGGCCCAGGGCAGACATCCACGTGTGACCACACCACTCTGTCCTCCGAGCCAGGCAGCCACCCCAGTCGGCTGGAGTTGATTGTTTGAAGGAAACACGCTGTCCCCCCCAGTCCTTCCCGTTAACTAGGCACTCATCAGTCACGTCTACCCACCCGTCATTACGTCCTCATGTGCAGATGTCACTGCAACCTAAGTAACACGGCTCAGGGACGGTGCCTTGTGCTCCTTTCACAGTTTAATTCCGCACCTGTGTGTTGAGCAGACTATGGGGAAGCCCTGTGGATGCTCTCAGAAATACAGAGATGACTGAGACATACAGTTCCCACTGCCAAGAACTCCACCCTTTTTTGAGTGGTAAGAAGTTCACAAATATCCACAGTGAGGACAGAAGAAAATTAAGGTCATAAAAAATACCTGGAGGGTTGGAGATGCAGAGGAGAGCCAGTGGGAAGGACGGAAGGTCTCACGGAGCGGTGGCATCTGAGATGGACACTGACGGCTGGAGAAGGAGGAGGGAGGAGTCAGAGCGTCACTGTCCAGGCGTAAGGAAGTGCAAAGCCGCTGGAAGAGGACAGGTCACCGCCCTCCGGGTTCCACGTTGGCCCCAAAGCGCTTAGCAGGACATCTCCCTCACAGCAGGCATTCAGGGAGTGCTGGAAGCAGATCCTCAGGCAGTTCCTGGTTAATTAGTGAAATAAAGGAACCGAAGGGTCTGTGAGCACCTCGGATGTGTGCACACACTCACACACTCTCCAAAAGAAGGCGTTTCCAAAAACGGGCTTGTAGGTCCCAACAGGTTCGAGGCAAGGAGTGAGTGCGTCTGTGGGAGAGTCCTCTTCTGGTTCTGCTGATGTTAAAGGATGTAGCTTCATTCTTTTGAGATCATGAATCTGAGCAGACTTTTGGTGTCCAATATTTTGAGGAGCTTACGTCCAATAGGACTCCTGAGATGTTAATAAATGGTATACGCCAAGGAGTTTTGTGCCCAAGGTTAACTCGAGGGAACACTGAATAAGTGAGGCTTCAGGGGCATCTCTTCCACACTCCTCAGAGCCTCTCACGAGCCACGCCACGACCCTGCAAGAGGAGGAGACTGGCTGGCCATTTCCTGATTACATCCGACCACCGTCTCTCTCTTTAACGGAGGTTCTCATGGTACTCGGATTGCAGAAAACTATGATTTGGTGAGTCAGATGTGGTTATTAGGAAAACATGGAAAACTGAACCCAGTTTTGCCTAAATGATGAAGACAGAGGCCTCAACCAGTAGCTGTCGGCTTCCAGGGCAGCTCGGAGGTGCCTCCGTCCCCTCCCCCGCGCACCCGCCATTTTACCCCATCCTGTCCCATCTTGCCCGCCAGGGACAGTAAAAGCTAACACTATCGGAGCCACATTACATGCCAGGCTCTGTGATAACCGCTCCACCCTCACAACGATGCTCTGAGGTGACCCAAGGCCCAGAGAAAACGTGGCCCCAGGTCGCCAAGCGGGGCTAGGCTCCCCCGCCACACCCGGGCCACCCCACGGAGTGAGGGGCTGGAGGGCCCCCGTGCAGGCCCCAGCACCATGGTCGGTGTGCCAACGCCCCCCTGCCCCCACCCCGTCTGGGTCAGAGCCTCCGTCCTCCCGCACCTGGCGGCGCTGATGAAGACCCCCAAGTCTGGCCGCGTGGCCTTTCACGTCCAGGCATCAAGGGCAGCCTTCTTTCCACCTGGCCCTCCAACCTCAGCCTGTCCAGTTTCTACTAGTTCCTACCAAAGAAGAAGAGGGACTAGGCTCCTGGAGCCGCTCTGGCCCCGCCAAGCCCAGGGTGAATTCCGCCCACTCCCCGCCGCCTCACCTCCCCGGCTTCTCTGGAGGACGCGCCTCCCTGCGCCTGGCCTCCCGCGCCGAGTGACAAGTCCCTCCTAAAATGGCCCTGGTGACTCACCCGGTGGATGCTGCACACTCAGTCTTATTTTTACCTCATCCTTGTAAAAAGACTGTCAGAAGGGACTAGAAATGCAGCATGGGCCTCTGCCAGGCTCGCCGGAGCGTCGAGGCAGACCAAAGGTGTCGCTGTCCCAGCTTTTCCCTCTCATCTCCCCTCAGGGCCCGTCGGCCACACCAGAACCTGGACAAAACGTTGTCCCTTTGTTCTGCTTCTTCACTGGTCCCCTGAGCAGGGAGCCTCAGAGCCCCCCACTTCTCCCTACAGCTCTCCCCACCGGTTAGCCACTCGACGGCCGGCCGCTCCAAGCGCTCTGGGCCCCGGCCTCCCGCCCCTGCGGCCACAGTGGGACTCAGGCCACCATCCCCACCACCGCCGCAGCCTCCCTACCTCCCCCCACTCACCACCACCACTGCTTTCCCCGTCTCACGTCCCAGCCGGTCCCGATGCGCCCTGGGGCCTCTGCTCCAAGCCCTGCCCTTCTCAGGGCACCCAGGCCCTCTCAGAGGAGCTGCGTGCCCCTGGGCCCATCCCTGCCATCCCGGAATCGGGCTTCCCTGAGCCTGCGCCTGCCTTCCTGCCTCCGAGCTCCTGCACCTGCGGCCCCCTCTGGCAGGAGCCCCTGTCCTTACCTCTCCTCCTGGCCAGCCCCTTTTCAGGTTCAGAGGCTCAAGCTTGCTGTCATCTCTTCTGCAGAGCCTTTCCTGACTTCCTGGGGACACTGCAGATATTCCATCTTCCGCATTCCTATAGCCTGGTGTGATACCTGCTGGGGCAGAGATACAAGCAAAGTAGTGCATAGTCCACAAACATGTGTTGGGAGCCTGTCATGCCCCAGGCACATGCCAGGTCCTAGGCACAGACAGGGAGAGCAAACTCAGTCCCTACCCCAGTGACTAAGACAGAAAATAGACGAAACTAAATTGGTGTTTCAGGGCAATGTGTGCAGTGATAGAGGTAAACCCGGGTCCGAGTGGGTATGTGGCAGGGGCGTCACCTGGGCTGGGGACATGAGGAAGGCCTCTGAGAGGAGAGGGGCCCTGAACCGAGCCGTCTGGAACACCCGAGTGGGAATGGCTGCACTTCCCCCCGGAGAGCATGGGCTTTGTGATACAAACCGGTCCTGTCCTCCTTGTACTCTGCGGGTGCTCCACAGATACTCGGGGACGGAGTCAGTCAGAGGCTGCGGACCTCTGGAACCCGACTGATGTCAAGTCTGTAGCTTCTCAGCCCTGCCTCCCTGTCCTCTTGGTGGTTGGCTCCAGTCTCGTCCCACAGAGCCGGTCTTAGCTTAGCCAATAAATAATGCAATGAATACAACAATTCTCATAAACGCACTCTTCCCCATCCCATCCCTGACTCCCCCCAGCCAAGGAGTCAGTGAGCGGGGCCGCTGGCCTGGGGCATCTGGCATGTACAGCTGAGCCAGTCTCAGAGCAGGGCAGTCCCGTGTGGCTAACGTGTGCCCTAAGCAGGAAAGGCCTGTGAAGAAAAGGAAAAGGGTGTTGCCATGCCAGGCCAAGTTCAAAAGTCACCAGGTCTGCAGCCACCTCCCAGGGGCTTCCCAGCTCCCGTCTTATTCTCTGCGGCCCATCCCCTCCCAGCAGCCAGGGTCATTGCCCACAGCGCTGAAAACAGAGTGCGCGCTCTTGACTCTGGCAGACAAAGCCTTCGGCACCTCCCTCTCTCCAATACCGCCACCTTCTGCCCCCACTCCGTGCTGTCTAACCTTCACCCTGCGTGTTGCACTTCCTTAATGCGTGGAGATTTCTCTCAGCAGTGGGCCTTTTTATGCACCTTTTGTTCCCTTTGCCCGGAACGCCCTGACACCCTCTGGATGACTCCAGCCTGTCCTTCAGGTCTCAGGGGAGGGCCACTGTGAAGGAAACACTGTTCCACCCCTCACCGCATGTGGAACCGGGGCCGGTTGGCACCTGTGTGCCCACACCTCCCATCTCTGCTTTCCCTGCCACAGCACGTGTTACCCAAGCTCATTCGTGTAGGGACGGAAGGCGGGGGACCATGTCCGGCCTCATACTGCATCCCAGGGCCCAGCGGAGTGTCGGGACCCACACAGTCGGTACACACTCAGCAGCTGCTGGTGAGCAAGGAGACAAAAGAATTCTGGGGAAGTACAAGCGGCACATTTTACCAGAATGTAGCTCCGTGAACACAGGGCCTCTGTTCTCACTTCTGCATCAGCTTCCAGCATGTAGTGGGCCCTCAGTAAATACTGGCTGAATGAATTACTGCTTAGCCAAACACCTTGGCTAGGTGAGACACTCTGTAGGCCTGAGTAGCTGCTTCCTGGGCCCTTTAAGCATGGTTTGGCCTGCAGGGAACTGGCTGCTAGACAGAGGATGCAGCAGGACGCAGCCGCTGGCACCGTGATATGATTAAATGTCTTACATGCAAAACAATAAAATAGTGCCAGTTACATGGAAAAAACTAAGTATTTGCTGTAAAAAACAGAACAGTGTTAGAAAATGGAAAGATAAAAGTACTGTCCATAGTTGATAGAACAAGAAATAAATCATAAGCATATTACACAGAGCCATAAACATAACCAGCTGAAAACACCTAGTGAAGAAAGGTTGGAGCTGAGTGAGATAAGCCCGGGTGTCTCACCGAGGCAACCACAGAAAAGGAGCAAACTGAGGGCCCAGTAAGCAGGGGTGGACAGGTCCCAGCGACCGGAGGACGGCAGCCAGGAGAATCATCGGCTAAAGGGCCAGAATCCACTGTCTGAGAGGAGATTACAGACGGGGAAGAACAGAGTGCGTAGGGGGAGGGTTTACTGGTTTTTATCAGCAGCCCCTTTGTACCAGTTAACCTTTTGACCATATTCATGTATTACTTTGATAAAATAAGAACATTTTTAAAATAATTGCCCAGATAAAATCAAACAGGAAGTACTTGTTATAGTCTTTACATAATTCTAACATAAAAATTCTCCGATTCTGGAGGTGATGTGGCCATGCTCAGAGACTACCCGCATCACATGCCCTCTAGGGAGGCTTCCACACCGCTGCTCTGTCGTGTAGATGGAGGCCAGGGAGGGCCCATGTCTGAGATCAGACTCACTTTCTCAAAAGCCCTGAGCTCTTAGCCAGGCAATCTCTCTGTGGCTCAGTTCCCTCACCGAGTGACAATTTCAGACTCATTGTATTGTTACAGCAAATATGTAGAAAAGAATAAAATATTATACAAATATATTCCCAGTGGGAGAATATATTCGTCAATGATTTACCTGATAAGGGGTAACATCCAAACATGTAAAGAACTCACATACCTCAACACCCAAAAAACAAATAACCCAATTAAAAAATGGCGGAGGATCTGAACAGACACTTCTCCAAAGAAGAAATTCAGATGGCCAACAGGCACGTGAAAAGATGCTCCACATCGCTAATCATCAGGGAAATGCAAGTTAAAACCACAATGAGATATCACCTCACACCAGTTAGGATGGCCAACATCCAACAGACAAGAAACAGCAAATGTTGGCGAGGATGCAGAGAAAGGGGAACCCTCCTACACTGCTGGTGGGAAGGTAAATTAGTTCAACCACTGTGGAAAGCAATATGGAGGTTCCTCAAAAAACTAAAAATGGAAATACCATTTGACCCAGGAATTCCACTCCTAGGAATTTACCCAAAGAAAACAAGATATCAGATTCAGAAAGACAGGTGCACCCCTATGTTTACCACAGCACTATTTACAATAGCCAAGAAATGGAAGCAACCTAAGTGTCCATCAGCAGATGAATGGATAAAGAAGATGTGGTACATATACACAATGGAATAATATTCATCCATAAGAAGAAAACAAATCCAACCATTTGCAAGAACATGGATGGAGATAGAGGGTATTATGCTCAGTGAAATAAGCCAGCAGAGAAAGACAAGTACCAAATGATTTCACTCACTTGTGGTACATAAAAGCAAAGCAAAACTGAAGGAACAAAATAGCAGCAGACTCACAGACTCCACGAAGGGACTAGTGGTTACCAAAGGGGAGGGTTTGGGGAGGGCGGGTGGGGAGGGAGGGAGAAGGGGATTAAGGGGCATTATAATTAGCACACACAATATAGGTAGGCCACGGGGAAGGCAGCATAGCACAGAGAAGACAAGCAGTGACTCTATAGCATCTTATTACGCTGATGGACAGTGACTGAACGGGGTGCGGGGGGGACTTGATAATGTGGGTGAATGTTGAAACCACAATGTTGCTCATGTGAAACCTTCATAAGATTGTATATTAATGATACTTTAATAAAAAAAAGTATATGTATATATATATATATAATCCCAGTGGAGGAATTTCCTAGTGAGAGAGAACTGTGACAGCACCCTTCTTCAGAACAACTAAAGATGCATCTTCCAGGCAGTTCTTAATAATAACTCATAATTACATGTAAACTCAGAAGTCCTTGGAGAGAACATTCCCAAGATAGTTCATCGCCCCCTCTCCATGCTGTCTCTGTTTTTTTAATGTGCTTATATTATTTCCTACTTCAAGTCCTGTATTCCAGCGGGTTTGTGCACATCAGCGTCTCGTCTGCTATGTGCTGGCCTGAAGGGCAGGAACGGTGTTATACTTGTCCTGATATATCCTAAGCTTGACACGGTGCTTGTTCTATGTGAAGTACCCAAAAGCGTTTGTCCGATTTGGCCTCCTTTTAATAAGGTTTATTTTGTCTCATATGTAATTTTAGAAATGTAAGAATAATAATATGACATATGTTCTTCCTCCCTTTTATCCAGCACCTAGTAACTGACCCCTGCAGTTCGCACCCAGGGGACCCCATGAGAAGGATACATGCAGGCAGCTTCCAGTCTGATCGCAGGGTGGGGTGGGCAGAGCAGACAGGCAGGTGAGCAATTTCAATACAAGTTGGTAAAGTTCAGGTTAAAGGTGAGCTCAGGATGCCACAGGGCCACGAAGAAAGTATGGCAGTTACTATGAAGAAGATTAATGTTTTGAGGTCTCTTCTTCTCAGATTATTTCTCAGAATTGAATTGACATCCAGCAAACCACAGGGGTACAGTTAGTAGACTCAGGTCTTGGGTAAATGAACGCAAACATCCAGTTAGTTATGTACACTATTTGGTTGAAACCCCTTGGCATCACGCAGTGCCACCTTAGGTAGTGTAGTAAGTCAGCAAGATGTGCACAACCACCGTTTTCCATGTGCCACATTGTTATCTCCCAATAACCTCTGAGATAACACCTGGGTCTGAGAATTATCTGGAAGACACAAATACAGAGCTCAATCGGAAACCATTCCTTTCATCTTCTGTGTCTTACCCTTTAGGACACAAATGTTTTTTTCTTGGTGTTTATTTTAAGAGCAGTTTTGAAAATAATTGTGTGCAAATAGCAATGAGAAAGGGTAGGTGAGCCCACCTTTTGCTAGGAGGCACCTTTAGTGGCTTCCACTCTGGCTCAGCAGCTGTATGACTGGAACCGAGCCGTTTCCCACCAGCTGTCTTCAGTCCCCGTAGGTGACATTCAGTATCGCTCAGCCCCTCGGGGTGCTCAGCCAGCAAGGGGCACTTTCTCCTGCCTTGAAGCCGCCAGAACATGGTCTGCTCTTAATATTTAGCCTCAAACAGAGCTGGACGTAAACAGCATCAGTTACTAGGATGGTCAAGTCACAGATACGAATCAGGTCAGCAACTTAATGAGAATCTAAGAGAACTTGAGTCTGGGGTGCTGAGGGACCAGATGAATGTTTAATTAAAACTTTACTCAAATTGCGATTATAGTCTAGAAACGTTCCAGGAGGCAGTGCTGGGGTGTTAAAAGCTCACTGGCACAAAAGCACGCCTGGAAGGGACGGTCACAGAATCGCTGAAAGGCAGCAGGACCATTGATTTTTATTTGATTGAAGTGCCCTTTGCAACCAAAGCCTAAGCTTTGCTACCTTGACAAGCAGAAGAGCTGCCGAGTCCTCTGTTTTCCTGTCTTAGTGGATCAAGTGAAATGCAGAAGGCAAGAGAACCCGCTCGAGGCCAGACTTGAGTGAAGCCATTTCTTGAGTCGTGGGCGCTCAGGATGAGAGCCCAGTGACAGGTAGGTCATGTTCTCCCTTATTCCGTAAATGGAGCTGCATCACGTAGACAGGTCGGAATAGGTCCTGATTTGTTGCCATTATCACTGTGACTCGGGTTTAGAGAACCATTTCAAGCTCAAAGCTAAGAATGATGAATATGGCTTCCATTCCTGCTACGCGCTGGCCAAAATACCTCCCATCATGGATCCCATCAGCGGAAGGTACCATTGGGACAGAAATAGGATGAAAGTGACACATCACCTTTCCCAATATGCAGTGAACAGACTTTGGGACTCTTCCTAGTAATAAATATTTATTAATTAGAGCATCTAAATGGATAGAAAAGAATGAAAAATAAAAATACAAGGAAATAACTTGACTCAGGCAGCACCTTCCAAAAAGTGAATGGAACCGACTCAGTGCATGAGTTTGTAGAGGGAATGAGTGGGCTGCTAGGGAGGGTGCAAGGGCTGGGTGGCCGTCACCCGGTCAGGGTCACGGCTGTGTGGGTGGGCTGGTAGGCTCCCGTAGGCTTGGTCTGCTTCGCATTTCTCCCAGCAGAGTTGTTCACAGTTTTGATAGCTTTTTTCACCCACTCGGCTTGTGGATCAGCGCAGACTTTAAGGCCACGTTTGGTAATAAATCTACAAAGAAAAGAAAAGACAAAGTCAGTCCCACCCTCCAAGCCTTGGGACCAGGAGTGGAGATCAGACCAGATATAAGAGATCTTGTCAGAAATTACTGGATGAAAGACCCCGAAGACTAAAGATGAAAACCTTTCTTCTGCAATCTATTCTAGCAGAAAGGAGAAGTATCTCCAGAGAACCTCCCACCCCTTTGCCCAGGAGAAGGCCAGGCTCCTTTTCTCACCAGGGCTACTAAACCACACGGCGAGACTGGACAGGTGGGGTCGCCTAGTGCAAGGATCACAACTCTTCCTTTTCAAATCTCAACACACTCAACTTCTGGACCAGAGGTGATTTATCTTAATTTCTTCAGGTAAAGTTGCAACTATGTGCTAGGAAAAGAGGCTATTCTGACAGCGAGATCCTGGCAAGAGAAGGTACGACATAGTCTAGTTTTTTGACACATTTCCTTGCGATGTGGCAACTGATAAGACCAATGCCCTCCTTCATTCCAACACGCGGGAGGGGAAGGAAGAGGGGGACTCCACACCCACCACATCGAACCTCACCCCCAGGACAGAGAACCAGGCTCGTCTGGTTCCCAGTTAGATCCTTCTGCTGAGCTACGTCAGAAAGGAGCGCGATAGTCTTTATTTGGGTGCCGAATGTTTGCATTAATCATTATTTGGTGCTTCACAAAGGCAGGGGTAGATGGAGAAACCAGGGGCTGTTGGTTACGTAGAGACCGTCCTCCACGTTGGCGCACTCCCCCTGAGGAAGGCAGCGTGTCTATGTGCTGTGCCCATCTCTGTCCCCTCCGGCCCGGCTCTGGGGAGACACTCACATGACCGCCTTCATGGAACCCTCCTTGATGGTGTAGGTCTTGATGTGTTTGACTGGCAGTCGCCGGGTCGTTAGACTCACACAGATGCTGCTTTCTAGGACTTCACTCCCCACACCTGGTGAAGAAAATGAAGCAGACAAGCAAAGATAAAATGAAATGTCAAATAGCATAAATGTTAGGGTATGACAAATAACAAGAGAGATGTGATAAAGGGTCGTCGGGGGAAGGAGACTTTAGAGGCAGGGCAGGCAGTTGGTTTTGACTGAGTGAATGATGGTGTGCTCATTTGAAATGGTAAAATGTGAGCTGTGCTAAGGGGGTCATCTCTGAAGGGCTCATCCTCGATAGAAATGGCCCACAGGAGATAAATTTTTCAGTTTGGGAAACTACCTTACACTGGAGAAGAGAAAATAACTTGGGAGAGTTCATAACATTAAGGGTTTGGCAAAATCTAATCAAGAGTTCTAAGTGAGGGTTTTCTCTGAGCTGAAGAAAAATATTCAGCTGAAGCGTCTGTGATGCTTGGCGTTTGTGATGATGGAGTTTGATCCAGAATGTTGCTGGTATCTGAAGGCTTTTTGGAAAACATGAAACTAACAGGTGCTCTCCAATGCGGCTCTGCCCCTCTCTTTCCTTTCCTCCCCCAGCATCCAGTCTGCATGTGCCTACGCCCTGTCTCTGCTGGTTTACCCCTAATGCTGGATGCCCCTGAGCCCACCGACAGAGGGAAACCTGCTTTACTTTCTGTTTCTCCCACGACTGAAGAAACAGTGTTTCTCTAACATGGACCCAAGACCCAAAGAATCCTGCCGGACGCCGAGCCCCACACCCTTGCCCCATTCTCAGCCGCCTCTGTGGGTCTGTTCTCTGTGAGGACATCACCTCCACTCACGTTGTGGGTTGAGTAGAACCAGAGATCGCTGGGCAGTGGTTCTAAGGAGCTAAGGCCCGGTGGGGCTTGTAAGGCCATCGAGGTGGGAGCCTGGGGCCCCGGCCCTGGTCTGCAGTGGATTCGCTGTTTTCCCCTGCCCACCCTGGGTTTCCACCGAGCACCACACCTATCATCACCTCAGCAGCAGGCGGGCCACACTGCAGCACTCGGCCTCATGTAAAATTTTACACTCTGTTGCGCCATCAACGCTTTTTATCTTGCACACAATTTTAGGGAGTTCCAGATTTTGCCATCTCTATGCATGGATCTGTGGTGAGGTTCAGATATTCTAATCTGAGTAATACATCTACAGATTAGGAGGTGGAAAGGAGAGTTAACTAAACCATTAATTACACCAAAGGATATTCTCTCGTGTTGTCAGAGCCACAAGGAGAAACAAACTCCAACTAGTTGGGGGAAAAAAATGATCCTTTAAGAAATGTGTGTTGGACGTTCAGGTAAGGCTCAGCATAGCTAAGTCCCATCTGGGTATGTCTGGCGGTTTGTTGATTGTGTGTAAGGCACTGATCTATTAGCACTTATCACATGGGCTCTTATGAACTCAAGAAATTTTTCATAAATGGGAACAACATTCCTGGCATTAATAATAGACTCCCCTACAAACTTGAAGGTAATATTGATTTCCTGGGTATGAAGGTATGAGTTTCCAGTCGTTTTTTAATAGAAAGTATTGACCTGTCCTTTGGAACACACACTTGCTAGCTCACTCTCACATTATGACCGGACTCCTGACAACTTGGAGAATTTATCAATATTAAATAAGCAAAAGCTATAAAGGCACACACAATTATGCCCACCTTTCTGCAGCTAACATTCATCAAGAACTTACTGCTTGTGAGGAAATCTGACAAGTGATCATGAGATGTTTTTCATTTTAATCCAGGTGAGAGCATCTGTTATTACAGTCAACAAATACATACATAAGAATGGCCCCGAGGGGTTAAGAAATTTACCCCAAATCACTCAATTATGAAAAGGAGGAACCCAGACTCTCACCAAGTTCCCTCAGTCTTCAGAAGCTACAATGTCCCCAGGACCCAAAGTGATCACACACATCTCATAGCTGGAAGTCTGCAGCTTACCCTGGGGAAGGCAGTTCCCTCCCGTCAAAACCTGAGTCAAAACCAACCGCATGCCCGTCTGCCTGGGTCTCTGCTCCTTGTCTCGCAAACAGCCTTTGCACTTACCTTCCACGATACACGCGGTGAGGCAGCAGGTCCCGAGCAAGGCCAGGATGAACAGTCTCATGGCTGAGGTCCCCGCACCGTGTAGAAGGGAGGTGAGCCATGGCCCCTCTTGAGCCCCTTTTATGCCTCTGCTGGTCAGCATGCTTCCTGTGCTAAGAGGGGGCTTTCGAGGTGGGTGTGGGATCACGGAAACTCTTTGCAATGCTGATACTTTCTCGCGTGAATAAAAAAGCTCCTTTGCCCCCACACCTTGTGGCCTTTTCCCCATCTCCTGTGGTTAACGTGTCAATGAAACCAAATGCGTGCACAAAAGAAAGGTGCTTGCCTCATCTCCTGCCACCACTGAAATTCAAATCTTCCACTGCACACATGCCAAGGCCCTGAGCCCAGGGACAGTGCACAGGAAACGAGGGGGGGTGGCCGCTGTGGTCCAGCTCTCTCCTGCCCCCCACACGTAACATCCGCTGGACGTGAGGCGCCCGGCACCGCGCACCACGAGCCCCCGATGCCCTCCAGCGCGACCCCCAGGGAGGCCGAGGGACGCCACCCTGAGCTCCCCACCGCTGGGCCTTCCTTTTCTTCTCATTCCTACAGCCCTCCTTCCAGGGCCCCCACTTCTTTACACTATCATCCCCAGGTACCCAAGACACATTTAAAGGAGAGTATCCAGGGCATGTGTATATGCACACATTTGCTTTATTAAAACTTGATATTTTCAGTTTTCAGAAGCTTTTGAACAGCTTTTCTAAAGTCCTGACATGAACTTTATTTTGGAAAAAAACAATAGAATCTATTTTTACCATTATCTATCCTCTTACCATTTTGACAGGGTTCATTTTTAATGTTTTCCAGGGAGTGTCTATTGGTACGATTTGCTTGCCGGGTTGTGACAATCATAAATACCACTGTAACCTCAGTGTAATGCCTTGTCATGGCTCTTCATCGTCTTCACACTCTTGAGTACATATGAACACACACTCACTAAAGCACTCCTGGAGAGCACTGTTCTGTCCACCACACCCATAAGGGGAATTTCCATTAAAGTGCCCCGAGTCGTTTCCCTCTGCTAACCAGGCGTAGGATTACGGGGCAAACTCACGTGACCATCTTCATAGTTCTTGCTACTTATTGCCATATAGCCTTCCCAAAATGTTGTCTCAGTTTACAGCGCCTCCAGCAGGGGCTGAGGGTATGGGTTACACTGCAATCTTTCTGACACACAATTTGTTGTTTTTCTGCATTGCTTGTTTTTTTCCATAGGTATCTGTGAAATGCATGATTAATTCGGTGTATAGTAAAAGCTTTGCATCACTTTTAGGGATATGAAGATGACATTCTTATTCAATATCCGTGTAGCTAAAAGGTCCTGCCATTGCTATTAGGGACATGAAAAAAATGTCTGTATTTCCATAAAAATTATAGGTTAACCTCTGAGAGAGTTTTCATTAATGATGTTTCATTTTTGAACCTGATTTCACTCTGAACTTCAGAAAGGCTTTTTAGTTTCTACCTGGTTATACCAGCAGTCTTTAAACTCAATACATCTTTCCAATCAAAATGCTTCTCCTCCTATTACCCCTTGACTCAGAGAAAAGGGTTTATTTTCCGTCCAATTTCCAAATACAGATGTGCAGGGTTATCTCAGGCTCACTGGGTCCATCCATATGTTGCTCTCAGCTAAGCTGTACTGCATTTAGCTTCTAAGCAGCTCTTTAATGTCTCTTCTCTTTTCCACACCACTCAAGGTGGCATCTCATCATCCCACGTCAGGACGACTGCAGTACACCAGCTGGTGTCCCAGTCCCGGGTCTCCTCCCTCCCCAGTCTATTCTCCACGACACTGCAAGAGTAATCACGCTAAAGCCCTGCTCTCATCATGTCATTTCCCCACTGAGACCCTTTTAGCTAATTCCCATTGTCTACAGGACTTATGTGAAATCTCTCATTGTCATGCACGAGGTCATCCGAGGTCTGACACCGCTCTTCTTTCAGACTCACCGTCCGCCCTCACTCCCGGCCCCTAAACCTCTAGAATCAACAAGCGTGCGTGTGGTCGACCAGACGTGCATCATCCTTTTATACTCTCTACATAGCTTCCTGTACAGGGTGCCCATCCCAGCACCCTGAGTAATTCCTTGTAAACTGCCCCACTTCCTATGAGTTTTCCTGAATTCTTCAGACGAAGTTAAGTCGCGCTGTCTTCTCTGCTGCCTTGGAACCTTGTCCCAGACCTTTTCACCTCCCCTCCCAAGTTACCCCCCTACTCACTCCCATTTCTGCGTCTCCCACTAGATGGCGGGCTTCCGGACGGCAGAGCACAGCCCGCAGTCGTCCTGAGTCCCCGGCCCTAACAGAATGTCTGCTGTGCGGCTGTCACTCACCAGATAGCTTTTGAATAAAATGTGGTGATTGCACTGAAGTGAAGGATGGCCATCTGCAAACATAAAGCCTGTCGCTCTTCTCTGATGTTTTCCATCAAATAGACAATGGCTGGGTTTTTACTGAGCATATTGAGTTGGAACTTCAGAAACTCTCAGAATGAATTGCCCACTTCCGGTTGTCCAAAGCAGGCCTGGAGTCTCTGGTGGAGAAGAACTATGTAAAAAACAAGTAAGTAGGAGCCTACCACAGAGCGGGCAGAGCCAGCTGCAGCGTGGACATTGGTTGACAAGAACCAGTTAAAGAACATTAGAGCAAATTTCTTTCATCCTTGAGTCCTCGCACTCTTACACGTAAATGAGACCACAGTCTGTCAGACAATAATGCAATTGATTAGTTTGTGGACACATTTTTATCTTCAAGTTCAGGTTCCTTAAAAGGCAAAGAGGTGAGAGAGAGATTCCCCTCTAGCGTGACGTCAACAGCCCTGCAGCGACCAGGGGAAGCTCCCGTGGGAAAGGGTGTTTCTCTTGGCATTTCCCAAACTGTTCTACACCAAACGCTAGCCCTGAAAGTTACTCTGTGAAAAAAGGAAGAGAGGGTCCTTTTCTAATCAGCTTGGGAAATTGTGCGTATTATGAAATCACAGTGCATTTCCCCATATTAAAAGCTCTGAGAAGTCCTGCAGTAAAATTTGGCTAACCCAGCATTTCCTAGGTTTTAAGTTACTTTTTCACTCATGCACTTAAGCCAATTGGAGCTGCATTTCAGGAACATTAATCTAAGGCACGGGTTCTACTGAGGTAGGGCAGTACTACAATGTAGGTGTTCCAGGGCTGGCTGCTAGACCTAGCGTGGTCCAAACCGGAGCAAGGAAGGATGCAACCATTTCATATCAACAAAATTCGACACAGGTGGAGTCAGAGAAACTGATGGCAGGTGGAAATCCAGTTGAATCACACATCTTCCAGTTGAACTCCCCAGGCTGGGGGCACATCTGGGCTCCGGGGTACTTTTCTCCATAATTACTACTCTTCTGCTTATTTTCCAATAAAATATGTAATTGTAAATCTTGTTTTTCTCAGCTTAAGCAAACATCTAGTCTTAGTAAGCAATTAAAATAAAAACTGATGTTTTCAGTTCCAGAAATTGCTAATCATGAAAGGCTTACGTTTACATGATAGTTTTTTTTTTACTTCTATATAAGATGCTGTGCAAAGAGAATTAAATTTTTCTCCAAAAAACAAGAAATCTATAGGAAAAAAAATAGCTAATACACCACCACAGACTTTGAGTAATGATAGTCAAACCTGTAACATTATATTTGATCATCTGAGTCACTGTTTTTTTTAATTAGTGAATGCTAATGAACTATGCTAGACAGATATTATCTATAGCTGACAGATATTATAAATAATAAGCCCGTTTTAACTGCATAGCCCAGGGATCAGCACCACACACCAGACTCAAGTTTTATAAATAAAGTTTTATTAGAACTCATCAATGCCCATGCACTTACGTATCACTGGCGGCTGTTTGCACTTCACAACAGCAGAGTCAGGGAGCTGTGTGGTCTTCAAAGCCTTAAAGTATTTGCCACCTGGCCCTTTACAGACAAAGCATGCTGACTTCTGAGTCCATCCCTGGCCCAAACCAGTTACAGTCAGAACAACAGCTGTGTAAAACATGCAGAGAGGGAAAGACTGGAGAACGCCAAAGCGTGTAGGAGACTTTCCCCAGGAAGTCGTGGAGCTCATGGCCAGGCTGCAGGGGGGGGGGGTGAAGCCAGGAAGAGCTCTTCTGACTCTGCGGGCGCCTGTATCATCTATAGCTGTTTTATTTACTTATTATCAGTGAGTAAAATTGTTGTGGTGTTAAGAGGTAATCACCTTTCTCATGGGGGGAGTTCTAGTCACCTTTGTTTCTTGATAAAAGGTACACAGCCAGCAAAACAAAGAACTCAAAGAAATTTCTAAAAAGGTCTGTGGTCATCAACACGTTAAAAGCCCTCGCTGTACCCTGCACGGGGACACATCGCTCACGGGGACACATCACTCAGAGCCAGGACCCGCTGGGCTCGGGGTGCCAGGAGGGCTTGAAAGCAGTGTTGGTGTCACTGTTCACCGTTCACAGGTCAGTGGGGAGTCTGGACAGAGCAAGTGACAGACTCAAAGTGGCGACGCTCCAGGGAGGTGGGGTTGGGAAGAGAGGCATTCAGTCTCTATGATGTCAAGTTCAACACTTTGCAGGAAATTAAAATAGGTGGAGGAGACATTTTGGTTTGGGTTTTGTTCTTTCAAAAGGCTGCCATTCGGCCACAAAGTCTGCCATAAACTTAAAGTCCTCTGTGGTGCAGAAATCAACCATTTACGGATTTCCCAAACTGAACTCAATCTGCCGAGAAAGAAGTATGCTCTGGCCAGGACCTGAGGCCTGACCCCGGTGGCCAGCAGCCCTCCCAACAGCCTATCTCTGAGAAGCCAGGTACCGTAACACGAGCCGTGGGCTATAAAAACAGAGCAAGGAGTGGGACTCGAAGAAGAATCAAAACCCTCCCCACTTCCCAGATGTCAGAATTAGAAACAAGACATGAATATGTCTGGATCCAGGAGGGACTCAACAATGGCAGGGAATGTAATCAAAAGACAAACACCGAGCCCATGCCGAAGACTGAGACTGGAACCGTGTCTGCCAGGGAAACAGGACACACGGGAGCCACGTGCAGTTTCCATCAAAGGCTACGATGTTGTTTTTATGGAAAACAATGACTGTTTTTTTTTCAAGTCGGCCAAGCCGATGAATCTCTGCTTCCCCACGACTTGTTCCCTCCCCGAATCTGAAGTACCAAAGGGAGATGGACGCACGGCGCTAGACACTTTTGATCTCAAGCCGGCAGACATTTTCACCTTCCCAAGGAAAAGAGCAGTCGAAGATCTTTGCAGAGGAAACAATTCCTCCTTGTGGTGGAACAATTAGGGCATGAGTGTTAGGCATGACCCGATTCTCTGATCAACCAAGATGGTTTTTTAATTAAATCTTAATTGAAAAATTTTCCAATTTTTTTTGATAGAGCAGAATATAAAAAAGAGCAAATCCTTGACCAAAGGAGTGCTGTCAAATTATGTAGTGTTAGTGAC
Source organism: Phataginus tricuspis (assembly GCA_029783875.1). NCBI lineage: Eukaryota > Metazoa > Chordata > Mammalia > Pholidota > Manidae > Phataginus > Phataginus tricuspis. The sequence continues at coordinate 27,860,580 of JAQQAC010002701.1, read as the reverse complement.
ATCGGCCGATGACCTATTATGTAGAAGCTAGAAGGATCCTTTTAAAGTGCATATGGTACTGGGATTGACTCTGAACACATCCCCAAAGTTGATCGGAGAAACTAACTGATCAAATGTTGTCCCGTCAGAGTCATCAGTGGTCAGCCAGGTGGTCCCGGGGACGCATATGAAAGAGCGGCCCCTGCGCCCCCTGGAGGATCGCTCGTCACTCACAGCTCCTATCATCACCACCGCTTGGCATATTTTTATATATTCTGTGTATTGCTCTTCTCTCCCTTTGAGAATAAAATGTCCATAAGAGCTGGGACTTTATTTTACACGTTAATCTTCAAGCCTATAATGTAGGACCTCAATAAATAATTATTAATTGAATAAATGAGTATAAACTAACTTCATTGTCATTTTATTCTTTTTTTGAAGATCCCAAAAGAGGAGCCCTTTTCAGCTGACGTGGAGCTAGCTGTTTACCCTGATTCTGCCCTAGGACAGCAAAGAATATGAGGAGAAAGGTCAAAGGATGCAGGCACTAGAACAGACCTGAAAAATGATACCGCGAATCCACCGTTTTTTTTACAAACGGGAAAACAAATTACAGCTATGGACGCCGCCACGAAGCTCCTGCCACCTCTGTCACCGCGTCAGCAGGGCTCGGGGACAGTCAGAAAAGGACCGACACTACGATGCACCAGGGGACATCCGCGCAATTCCGGCCCCTCTCCTTCCTGCTCTTCTTACACATTTCCTTACTTACGGTATGTTAACATCTCTCATAACGAGCCGTAAATGTAAAGCTGGGCTCGTGTGAATTTCCCGCTAACACCTGTGGAAGTTTTATGTTCTCCTCTGTTGCATAGCTGCGCCTACTATGTACTTTACTCTGCCTTTTGGGTCTCAACCGACGGTCTGTAGGGACGAGAGCCGCCGCACCCCTGCGCCCCTCCGCTTTCCCGCGGCCCACCCTTCTTTCCACTCTTGTTCCTTCTCTGTCCTTCTTCTTTTATATTATTCCTGCTGCAGGAATTTCCTAAATCCTGGCGTTTTTCTTTCCCATTAGGACAGCCAAGTCCATTAATACCTGAGTTCACCGTCGCACCAGAGAGGGACTCTCCCTCCCTCTGACAGAGCCAGCTGACAAGCACATGTTTCATAGTGTCTATGGATATTTCTCTAACTTCTGGGTTTTTCTCTGAAAGCCAACATAAGTTTGCCAGGGGTAATTACTTTTACATAACTGACAAGAAAGGAGTTTAATAACTGGGTGAACTTTGCTTATTTTGTGCTTAAAATGTTAGTGTGAGGAAATGCAAACCCTTTTAGTAACCATTCCTAGAAGCGAATATAAACAAAGCAGTTTAAATAAGTTACAGGGCACCTTTGGCATTTCTGGCAGGAACCTCCCACCCAAAATAAAGTGCACATATAGAAATTCAAGAAAGCAACCATCAAAATGGAGAAGACACTTCTCTCCTCCCAGTGGGGAGAAGAGAAGGAGCGAGTTATTTGGGTGTTATCCCCGCAGTGGTGTCAGCCGTGTATCATGTGATTTTCTCCCACCGGTGTGTGAGGCGGACGCTCTCCATGGTGGTTCGTAGGGCCTCCCACACCTATGGAAGTTCCCATATCCCTGTCCTTTTCTCAGGGTAGAATCCAGATTCCCATTTCCAGCCCATCATCAGCATTTGGCTTAGACTGAACCAATCAAACCACCTCTACAAGTTTGGACTGGGAAGAAATCAATAGGAGGGAGGTCTCCACACGGAATCCTCTCTGGGGAGAATTTTATGATTGTGGACAAAAGCCATGGAGTTTTGTTTGTTCTTAATTAATTGTCTTTATGTTTTTTTAAGTAGTCTTAGGTTCACAGCAAAACTGAGCAGAAAGCACAGGGTTCCCACATGCCCCTCCCCATCAGCCTCCCCATCAGAGCAGGTGAACCCACACCGAACACCCCACCCAGGGAGCACAGTTCACATTAGGACACACTCTTTGCATTGTATAGCCTGGGTTTTGATAAATGCGCCCACCCTTACGGTTTCACACAGAACACGTTCACCACCCTAAAGTCATCTGTGCTCCACCTGTCCATCCCTCCTTCCCTCTGACCTTCTGGGACCCACTCGTCTCTTTATTGCCTCCATAGTTCTGCCTTTTCCAGAGTGACGTATAGCTGGAATCATATACTAGATGACCTTTTCAGACTGGCTTCTTTCACGTAGTAATACATCTTTAAGGTTCCTCCATGTCTTTTATGACTTGATCTCTCTTTTCTTTTCATTGCTGAGTAATATCCCATTGTATGGATGTCCCACCGTTTATTGATCCACTCACTTATTGAAAGACACATTAGTTGCTTCCAAGTTTTGGCAGTTATGAAAAAAGCTGCTAAAATATCCAAGTGCAGGTTTTTGTGTGGGCCTAAGTTTTCAACTCTTCTGGCAAATTCCAAGGAGCGCAATTGATGGATCAAATGGTAAGACAATGTTTAGCTTTTTAAGGAATGGTAGGCTGTCTTCCAAAGTGGCTGCACCATTCGGCATTCCCATCAGCAGTTAATGAGAGTTCGTGTTGCTCCATATCTTCCCCAGATTTTGATGTAGTATTTTTAAATTTTGTCATTCTAATAGGTGTCTAGTGGCATCTCATTGTTATTTGAACTTGAAACTCCCTAATGAGGTATGAGGTTGAGTATCTTCTGACATGCGTATTTGCCATCTGTATGTCTTCTTTGGTGAGGGGTCTGTTCAGACCATTTGCCCAGGCTACTTAATCATGTCGTTTGTTTTCCTACTACTGAGCTTTAAGAGTTCTGTATGTCTTGGATTATGGTCCTTCGTCAGATGTGTCTTTTGAAAATATTTCCTTTCATTCTGTGGCCTCAATTCTTGTTCCCTTTGCAGTGTCCTTCACAGAACAGAACTTTTTAATTTTAAAGAACCCAACTTAAATTTTATTTTAAGGAGAATGCAAGTATCTGAAAAGCCATCTCCAAACCCATGTTACCTAGATTTTCTCCTATGTCAGCTGTCACGAGCTTGATAGTTTCGCATTTTACATTCAGGTCTATGATACATTTTGAGTTAATTTTTACATGTGAAACATGTAAAGTCTGTGTCTTGATTATTTTGCTTTGAATGTGGATGTCTAGTTGTCCCAGAACCATTTGTTGAAAAGAATATCCTTTCTCCAAAGAATTGCCTTACACCCCTTTGTCAAAGATCATTTGACTATATTTGTGTGGATCCATTTCTGGACTATCTACTTTTTTGAACTGATATAATTGTCTCTTCTGTTGCCAAGGCCACATTATCTTGATCAGCATAGTCATGGAGTTTTCAGAAGTTGCCACAGTAGATGCCCTAGAGAGTGTGCCCCACACAGTACTCAAGACTCAACCTTGTGTCTCTGACAAGTGTCGTGAGAACCCACCAGCAGAGAGACCCACAGTGTAATTTTGGAACTATTCCTGATTAAAGCGTGTTCTGTGGCTTGGAGCTAAGAACTCAGTGGCAAGGATGACCTCCATAGACAGCCTCCTAAATGCTTTTGATGGGAAGTTGCCAAATGTAGTTAGCACTTTATTTACTTTCTTAAGGCACTATGGTTTAGAGGAAAGAAATGGGATCTAAAGTCAACAGACTTGGGCCTAAGTCTTGGCTTTGCCAGTGGCTAACTGTATCATGCTGGAATCACCTGACTTTCCTGAATCTGTTTATTCTTCTGAAAATTGAGATAATTTCTATCTCATAGGGTTATTTTAAAGGAATAGGTGATGTTAACCAAAAGCTCTTAACATATAAAATAAATAAACCCTTAATTAATACTATGAGCTTTTTCTATCTGACAAGCATGAGAGGACCTTCTTACTCCAAAGTACCTAAAAGATAGAGTAAGGCTCTCCACTTAATTGGATGCACCAGCTTAGGGACAATGATAACAAGAGAGAAAACAATTAAGCATTTTAAGGAAACACAAGTACTTTAGTAGGAGTAAGCTGAATTATTTTAGTAGTAGCAGCTCTATGATTTAATGATTAAATATTAGCATAACAATCCAACAAAAGAGGGGATCGGTGTATCGTGTGACGAAGGTGGGTCCAGATAAGTTGCATGTTCAGTCTAGATATTACTGGAAGGATTACCTCCATCTGTCCTTGTTAGTTAAGGATGACTTCACAGCAGACGTGGTATGGGTAGAAGCAAAGATAAAGTTTCATGGTCTTCTTATTTCTGTTGAAAATAATTTTATTTTCTCCTTTCAAATGAGCAGCTTAATGAATGTTAATTGTTGAAAACTGTTTGAAAAACAGAGATTACTGTTCCTAGTGTTTCAGTGTCTTATCTTTCCAGAATATTTCCTATGCATTTAGGTATAGATAGAAAGATGACAAAAATGGGAATATATTATATATACTACTGTTCCTCAACCTATTTTCTTTTCACCTAAATATATTCATAAAAATACTCCAGGTCTGCAAATATAGAAATGCATCCTTTTTAATGGCTGCAGAGAATCTCTTAGATGTATGTAACAACATTTATTTAATCTCCTATTGATGGACATTTAGATGATTTTGACAGAGAGGAGGTTGTTACCAATACTGCAGGAAGCATGCTTTTCCATATATATTTGTGCCATTGTCCAATCATTCCTTTAGGCAAATTCCCAGGAGCACAGCTCCTGGGTTAAATAAATGATACCCACTGGTTTCTTAGGTCACCCACATGTGTGAAGGAGAATCATGCTCCCAGAATCCACCTCAGGGAAAAGGAGTAAAAGCCAGCCCACGGTGGTTTCTGATAAAGCAGATAAAACACGGTAGACGTGAGCTTATTAAGAACACTTGCACATGCTGAAGCCAATTCTTCATCCTGAGAGCATAGAGAAAGAGGCTGCAGGCAGAAGGTGGGGAGGCAAACACCCGCCACCTTCCATCAGCGCCCCCCCCAACCCCAGGCATGCACACGCCGCCCCAACACACGGTCTGACCCACAGTGGGGCTGTGTGGTTTACTGAAAGTAACCAGAACTGCAGTGAAATTTCCTCACCCGCGATGATGAATACATTCAAACCATTGTTCCTTAGACTCTGACCATCACCAGAGGTGAAACTTAGTCATACAAAACAAATTTTCTCCAGTCTCTCCTTTCTGCCCTCTCTCATGGGCGATCCACTTCCTTTCCTCAACTTACCTGCTCCCTCCTGTCCCCACAAACAAGGGTGAAGCTTAGACAACGGGCGTTAAACAACCTGCTCAACGCGAAGATGTGCTTTTTGGAAAAACAGAGGGGGAGGGAATTGGAGAATGCCCCTCCTCTTGGCACGGGAGTGAGCGAACAAGAGGATTTGATGATTTCTTTCCACTATAAAAGTCCTACATCTAAACCCTCAAGAAAACATAGCAGCCCTAAAATACAAAAGAAAATATCACCCTAATTTTTACTCTTCGCTGCCAAAAATTGGTACAGAAAAGGCAGTGCACAAAGGATCACCCTGGGACCTTACAAGGACAGATTTCTATTCCCACATCCCATGGGAGCAAATATCCTTGTGGGCAGCTTGTGAAAGACCAGGAGTTTTCATCTGAGCATACACTGGAGTTTTATGACAAGAAAACTTGTACAATGTATGCCCAGGAAGATAATAACCAGGCACACCACAGAACTCGAGCATGAGCGTATTATTCTTCACCAGGAAAGCCTGGGAATGTTTGGACCGTGGGAAAAAGAACCTCAGAAAGGCAAGCTGATCTTTACCTATTGGCAAGGGATCACTAGTGAGTTGTGTGCCCCCCTGGATGAGTCTGGGATGGCTGGGAGGAACACACCCGAGGAGAGCCGCCTGGCAAAGTGGCTTGTCTGCTTTGGGAGTTTCTCACCTCGAGGTGTGATGTCTGAGCTGCAGGGCGCATGGGAGGTGTCGTAGGGTGGGGACCCTTCATCATCACCCAGTCGAGATCAGGAAGTCTGGTAAGGGTGTGAAACCTAATGTATCCTTTCAGACCCAGAACACCCAGTTTACACTATTTTTAATGTAGTATGATTTTGTTCATTGGTGGAATATCTACCTCCACGAAGGAATAGATCGTAGTGGCTAAGGGCCGACTAGACTGCCGTGTGCATCGCCGGCTCGATCAGTCAGTAACTGTGACCTTCGGCAAGCTGCTTAGCGCACTTGAGTGAGCCCTGCGTGCTCCAGTTTGCACGGCTGCAGGAAACGGAGCCCATAGTACACGTTACCCCAGGGGCTGTTGCAAGAATCGAGTCAGCTCATGCAAAGTGCTTAGGATTGTTCCTGGCATGTATTAAGTGCTCAGTATATACTAATTAGTTGATGTTATGAATATAGTGTTAATATTATGCAAAATCTTACATAGTGGAGAGTGAAGGTTCTTAGAATACTTTAGAGCCATGTTATGTGAGGGTAATTACCTACTTTATTCGGTAATGGGAGAAAAACATGCTTGCTTTTGCTTAAATGACTGAACAACTGAATGAGAGCTTTTCCAAGGTTCTCCAAGATACTTGGCCTCACATTTCATTCTTTTGTTTTTCAGGTTTTTGCTTGGAACACAAAACTCTGGCCAGTTTGTACATGATTTAGTGCTTTTTGAATGAGGAGGTTGAGTGAGGGGCGAGCAGGAACCCGATCTGCTGAACATTTCTATAGCAAAATGGGGCTGAATTCCTTTGAGGGCCCCTCGAACCAGGGTTACCAGATAAAACACAGGATTCCCAGTTACATTTGAATTTTACATAAGCAATAAGTGATTTTTAGTATAAGTATATGAGAAATATTGCATGGAACATACTTACACTCAAAATTAGTTGTTTATCTGGAATTCAATTTAACTGAGCATTCTATCTTTTTATTTGCTAAATCTAACAGCCCTACTTCCAACTCCAGGACCGCGATGCTCCGGGCCCCTTGGGCATACTCCCAGCTGCTTGCTGGTGACAAAGGAGAGGTCGTTTTCCAGTTAGATTTTTGTCCCCCATGCAAAATCCACTCTAGTTACCCTTCTGTATGTTCCCATAATATAAGTAATTATAATCTTGTTTTGCACATTATCACTTTTTTAAAGCCTGCTAATAAGCCTGGCAGCAATTTCTGGTTTATAGAATATAATGTAATTAAGAGAAAGAGACTAAGTCAGCTTTAATTATCTCCATTTTCCCTAGTAAGGGGAATAATTTTCAAGCTGGCAAGGACAGAGCGGGCAGTTCAAAGAGCTCAGGTGCAGATAGGTGGCAGACAGCAACAGGGAAGCTAGACACGTCAGTAAGTTCTCGTCTCTGGACCCAGATGAACTGCGCCAGCCCAGTCCCCATGGCCCGAGCCCTGCCTTTCCATGTCACCACAGCTGGGACCATTCATTTACCCCTTGGAAGGTGCAATGCCACATTTGATCGCTACAGAATCTGGACACACAGCTTGGCTACCCAGTGCTCACACATCTGTCCTGCTGGGCCAAAGTCCAAGATAAACGGGAAGAAAACCCCTACACCCACTTGTGCACAATGGAGAGAGACACATTTCTCTGCCAATCAGCTGGATACAAGGAGAGTATAAACCAAGTGGATTCTTCTCCCTACAATTTTGAATCTAAGGAGAGTGACAGCGCGGTTCAGGGACAGAGAGTATCTGCGGTGGCTGAGGCAGGATGGAGGGAGGAGAGGGAGGCCGCCCGTGGGAGGGGTGGCGGCACCCAGCCCGGCCTGTGCGTGCTCGGTGGCGATGGCGGCAGCGGTGGCCCAGGGAGACTGTCCCGTGGTGCCATCTTTTTGTTCCCCTGCCGACCTGCCCTCTGATCCACGTTCTGCAGAGTTTCTCGCAATGCAGTGAGCTCCCCGATAGCCTTCCCTTCCTACGTTTTCTGGTGTTAGTCTATTTCTGAATCCTAGGATCCTCACATGAGTTTGTGAGCATCGCTGAACACAGACTCACTCAGCCCTTCGCTTGCTCAGGTCTTCATTTCCTTGGAGTCTCTGACTGACCTTTGTCGTCAATCTCCCTCGTCCCCTATGCAGTCCACGAACCCCACCTTTCATCCTCAAAGGCTGCATGTGGCAGGCGGTCTGTTGAGTTGCCCTATTCCTGGGGGCCCCCTCCTCCTTATCTTAGGACTTCCCGTTATTGCTGTCTGGGGTTAAATGCACTGTTTCACAGTCCCACGTCTTCCCCTCCCTTAATTTACTCTCTTTGTTTTCCTGGAACACGTCCTGAAAAAGTTTTATAGGAAAACATCCATGAGGAGGAGGAAGAAAATAAGACACACGGTTGTTAAGTTTCTGAGCCTTTTTTCATAGAACTTCTCTGGACCAGTGACTTAGGGTCACACACTGGTGACGGTGCTCTGGGCAAAAACAGTGAAAAAATACGAAGGGCCATGTCCTGCTTACATCATCGCTGAACCGCCATGATGCTCGGGTGCCTATTCTTTCGCGTTTTTAGCATGTCTGAAGTTGGAATCAGTCTCAGATGTTTACACTGAATGTTCACAACATCTTTCATCATATTATTTAATATCTGGACTATTCCTATTAAATTAAGTGTCTTATCATTGGTTTTACATTAGGACAGAAGAAACATGATATTTCTGTTGAGCATCTACGCACTTCACAACATAAGGACATTCCTTGACCCTCTTCCCAGATCTCCGGTCTGGGCAGGTTTTCACAAGGTGCCTGCAGCTACTTAAACTGCTCGATATGTGAACACAAGTCTGAGCTGAAAATTATTTGCTGGGACAGGAATTAGGCTAAGAAGGGAGGCGAGAGGCCTCCGCCCTGAAGCCAGGGCCGGGTGAGAATTAGCTCGGTGGGTGGGGCAGGAGCAGACATCCAGGTGGACCTAGTTCAAGAAGAAGAGAGGGGGTGAGGTAAGGAGGCAAGGGTGACTTACAGCAGCCACGAGCAGGGACGCACCCAGGCCAGGGGTCAGCCCAGCCTCAGACACCCAGAGAGCACGTCTCTGCACTGCAAGCTCTACTCCCGCCTCCCTCCGAGCCCGAGAGCCTCTGTGCCCCGCGACAGGCCGCGCAGCGTCACAGCACCCCTGGTTCCTACTTCCTCTGTTCTAAGTCCCACCCAGACAAAACCCAGAGCCACTGAGACCCAGTCCCCCATTGCCGGGGGACAGCGCGCTGAGTCAAATGCCCACCCCAGGGTCCGCGGGCTATAGCTGGGGGCAGAGGGTGACGCAGGTCCACCGTGAGAGCGTGGCCTCTCTCCTGTGAACACCTGTATGGGACAGGCAGGGCGCAGTCTTCAGAAAATGGGAGGGGAGCCCAGCAGACGAGTGCCCAGTATGTCAGCCAAGTCCAAGCCAGAAGCCAGAAGCCAAAGCAAGGCAGGCCGACAAGAGACTTCCTGGGAGTCCGACTGGGACCCAGACCCGGCGGGCTGCAGAGCCGCCCCCCTCTCCTTCTCCCCAAAAGACTGAGGCAGCCTGGAGACCTGCTCACCCCAGGAGGAATCAAAGGGGACAGCGCCTCTCTGAAACTTCACTGGAGGCGGGGGGAGAAGAAGGGTCCAGAGGCAGAGAAGGAGGTGGGTCAGAAGCTGTAAACTGAAACACAAGCTTCCATGGTCCCATCACACTAGGAAGACTGCGTCACCGCACAGCTCACTTCGTTTGGGGTCTCCGTCCTCCTTCCTCACCCACTGCATCACTTCTCAGACATGGGTCTCTCAGACTCAGGGCCCGCCCCAGGCTGTTCCCTCCGCCCAGAACCCCCTTCCCTCAGGTCAACTCATGTTCAGGGCAGTCTTCTCCACCATGTGTCCAGTTCCCTCGCCAGGGTAGCAGCTGAGACCATGGCTCGTGCCCAGGCTGTGGGCCCCTGAAGGGTCGTCCCCGATCCAGGTAGGTCCCAATCGTGGGCAAACTAGTTCCTCCACCTAGCGGTGAAGGACGTCTACCAGACAGTCAGACAACTTCTCACGCGGCGACCACGAAGCCCTCCAGCTTTTATTTTTATTTTTTGACACCGTAGAAAAAAGATAAAACCAAAGTTATTTCTCCTCAGTTCCCCCTACCTGGAAAGCACTGAGGAATAGTCCCATGATTCCTCTTTCCTTTATTCAACATTTTGAGTCAACACCCGGTGCCCAGTGTCACGCAGGCTGCAGGTTCCGAGGCGTAGAGGGCAGGGGTCCTTGGGCTCCCCTCCCCCAGGGCCTCCCAGGCCAAAGGTCAGGATCACCACCACCCTGTCCCCTGCCTACATTCAGACCTCAGGAGACAGTGCCTACGTTTCAGAGCTTCTCATTAGCTCCATGCCCCTTCCTTCTGAAGGGCCCATGTTTTGGGGGGCCTACCATGGGCTGGACCTCCCTCTGCATGCTGTACTGCCTGATGGGGGGACCCTGCCCGGCTCCCACTCTGCACAGCATGTCTGTGGGACACCGCTTTACACGGGACCACCTTGAGGCTGAGGCGGGCCAGGCGCTGCAGTGAGAGGAAATGGCTTCTATTCTGAAAGTGTTGCGTGGGGCAGAAGCAAAGGCGGGAGAGGAAACCTCTGACATGCCCCTCACCCCAGCACCTCGACTCCGCTGTTCACTGCCCAGTCTTACTCATTAGACTTTCCACAGGACACTCTCAGGTCCTCAGACCCCTGTGAGCTGGAGATTTCCTCTGGTGCGGCCACCAGTGTAGCTAACCAGCAGGCTGGGGACGAGCTGTCAGGGTGGGGTGGGCCGTGTGGGATGGGTGGGCTGAGTGAGCCCCTGCCTGAGTGGAAACGCTGACGCTGGTTCCATTCACCACCACGGAAGTGTCACCGAAGGAAGGAAGTGATTCCTCATGGTGCGGGGCCATGCGACTCTGGGTCACGGCATCCAAATTCAGGTGTCCGGTGGGCTGCATGGCCCACATGCCCCTATGACCCTGTGCCACCAAGGCTGTCTCCTAGCCCTGCTGGGGGGGCACTTGCTCCATGTGTGAGGGCGTCCTCAGCAAATCCTCCGTGTTAGAGGGGCTAGAATGCTCCTGAACCCCGGGAGCAGCCCGCAACCCCAGGGGGCGTGAGAGGCTGAGGGCCCGCCTCTGAACACTCTGTGTGCCTCCTGTCGTAGGCTCTCCAGGACAGCGTGCAGTGTCGCCGGCCATGGCCTCACACTTGACCCCACTTCACTCATACAATAGACCTTTTACTGAGCATGAAGCAATCCCAGGCACAGTGACAGCACGGGGACAATGGGTGAATGGAGGAGCAGCTGTGACACAGGTAATAATGCGGGAACCAGAAGGGCACAGACGACGGGCATCTCAGAGGTGGGACCACACGGAGGCCCAAAGGGTGGGTAGGGATTTACCGTGAAGGAAGGGAGGAAGGGCATTCCGGAAGAAGGGGCCCAAAGTGCAGGGAGGATGGAGAAGGCGGCCGGGTGGAAACGGACGGGGTAGCCTGGTGGGGTGCGGTGGGGGCCGAAGCAGGGACGGGCCAGATGGCACAGGGCCTCGCCTTCTGAGCCAGTGCCTGCGGCTTTCGCCCTCCAGGGGACAGGGAGCCGCGGAGCCGTTAAGCACGGCAAGGGAATCAGCGGGCGAGAGAATTCTGGTGAGGCTGCCAGCCAGCCAGCCACAAGCAGGGACCCCTTCTTGCTCTTCCCTAGTGCGTCTATATGAGATGCGGGACGCCAACGACACCCGCTGCAGTCATCGTTCCACGACATATAAGGCGAACCTTCCACGCCTCACGGTATACGAGTCAAACGCCTTCCACTCGCACAGTGATGATGTCAAGCACATCTCGATAAACCTGGAAAAATACTCTCCTTGTCCCTGTCTTCCTGATAAGTGTTCCTTCCATTCTTACCCCAGGGGGAGAAATAAGGGCCGTATCTATAATGTTCGCAAAAAGCGTACATGGTAAAACATACTGATACTAGAATCACTATGATTTCTCCCATCGTTTGCCCTCTGGTAGCAATATCGAGCCGTACGCATCACGCATCTACTGAACTGTCACATAGTCTTCGGCAACCCAGAGGCAGATGGCACATCACTGTCCCATGTGCAGAGAGGGAACTGAGGTCCGGAGAGATGCAGTGGCTACCCGCGGCCACACAGGTGGTCAATGGTAGAGCGGGTCGTCTCCACCCTCTCTATTCTAGCAACAATTCACCAGATAGCCAGCACCACTCAGGTACTCAATAAATGCCGATTAAAGAACACTGGTAGCTGCAATTACGCCATCAACTTTTCGTATTTGAAAATCTGAAAATCCTGGTGGCTAAGGGTTATCATGGTTCTGTGGCTAAGAATGGCCGAGACCATTTAACTTAGAGGATAAAAGTACTCTATTCAAAGGGATGTCTGAAAAGAACCGCAGTGGAGTACAGTTCTAAGAAATGTTTATCTCTGTCCACAAGTTACTAGTTTCATTCATTTATGCAACAAAAATTTACTGAGACCTATGACAAGTCAGTCATTTTTTCTAAGAAGTGGGGCCACAGGAATAAACCAAACAAAATCTTTGACTTCATGGAGCAAACATTTTGGCAGGAAAGCAAGACAATAAATGGGATTATTAAACAAGTAAAAATACATTATACACCAGAAAGTTGGTGTCTAATTTGTCTCCTAAGGAGAAAAAATAAAGCATAGAAAGGGTAATTTAAATTTTAGATGGAGTAGCTAGAAAAGCCTCACTGAGAAGACAAATTTTGAGCAAAGACCTGAAGGAAATGGGGGTGTTATCCATGCAGCTGTCTGACGGAAGAGCACTCCAGGCAGGCAGGGGAAAGGCAGGTACAAAGGCCCCGGGGCAGGAGTATGCCTGGTGTGCTCAAGAAATAGCCAAGAAGCCCAAAGTAACCGACTTGAGAGATCGAAGCAGGAGGGTGAAGGTGAAGCCAGAGAGGTAATGGAGCAAAACCATTCTGGGACTTAAGACATTGGCTTTCACTCTGAGTGAGAAAAGAGGACGCTGGATAAATGTGTAAAAAGGTGTGATACGATCTGACTAGGCTTCAAGCTGCCCCTCAGGCTGCTGGGCTGCTAACAGACGGCAGGGGGCTGAGATCCACCCAGAACACCCGTCAGGAGGCAGGTGCACTGACCCAGTGGGAAATGACGGTGGATTGGACCAGAGAAGCAGGGGGTTGGTGAGGAAGGCCCAGTTGCTGATTCTGTTTTGAAGGTAGGACTGACATGATTTGCTGACAAATGGGGTGTGGAACAGTAGAGATTCAGGAGAGTAAAGGGTGACACCACGCCTTTTTATAACGAGTGCCTGGAAGAATGGTATCGCTATAAGCTGAGATGGGGAAACACAGGAGTTGTTGGTTTGGGGGAGGATATTACGAGCTCAGTTCCGGACATGGTAGGTTTGAGATGTCCAGTAGATATCCAAACGGAGATGCATGTAGACAGGTGGATGAGTCAGGAGTTCAGAGGAAACATCAGGAAATAGTCCTGATGAGAAGGAACCCACAATACATGGCAAATGCAACTGTCCTTGGAGTCCCAAGACTTGTCTTTAAAATTCATCATAATATTGCATTCTGCTCTATAATACATCCATAATGCTTTAAACAAAAGGCAAGTTTGACTCTCTTAAGGGACACATGACCTGTATAAATATTTATAAAGTAGATGACAGACATTGTAAAGATGTTCATTTTCCCCCAAATTAATCTAGTATTCAATGCACTTCCAATAAAAATCTCCAAATAATTTTAGGAAGAAATTTTCTAATCTCTTTTTAAATTCAGATGGTACAAAGATATCCACAGATAGCTGAAGCAAATTGGGGGGAAAAAAACAGAGAGGAAAATTTTGTCCTATCAAATACTAAGGCATCAGATATTGCCATGCTGATCAGAAATACCTGAGGACTCATTTAGGGAAGAGCATACGGAACAACAGAAAACCCAGAATCTGTGTCCGTGTATGTGTGCATCCACATCGCATAAAACCATGGCCAGGTGAGGGTAAGATGTATCATGCAGTGCACACTGTTGGAAACTTTTATTATACAGGGAGAAATGAAATAAGTTTCTCACCGCATGCTTGTACAAAAAGAGATTCCTGATGAATTAAATGACCAGATTTGAAAAATAAGTATATAAAACTAGTGTGTGTGTGTGTGTGTGTGTGTGTGTGTGTGTGTGTGTATATATATATATATAATCTCTGGGTGAAGAAAAATGCCATAACCATATCTCCAAAGAATAACTCAGAAAGAAAAAAAATCTGCTCTTTTTACTATCTCAGCATCCCAGATAAACAGTCACTGCTTCCTCGGTGCCCTATTCATTTTCTTCATAGTTTCCATCAGTTTCTGAAATTGTCCTGCTCACCTGTTTGACTGGGTCTCACGCGCGTTCAAGTGTATGCCTCACGTGGGCAGGTACTGCACCTATCGTGTTTACACTTCGCACCCAGCACCTAGAACTGTGCCCAGCATGATAGCTGTGCAGTTGTAAGGATTTTTAAAATGTTCCTATAGTTTGTGATCTCACGGCTGTCTCTCTGACTGGGATTCTCTTTCCTCACCACCATGCAGGTTCTGTTGACCCTTCCCCAAATGCAAGCCTGAAAGGACATCCACGAGACTGCTTATTAGAGGAATCCACATTGCTACCAAGCCTGCACTCTGGTTCAATCCCTGCAGGAAGCAGCGGCAGTATTGTGACAGTGTCGTCAGGCGGGGCAGGTCTGTGTCAGTGGAGAGAGTATCTTTAGGACACAGCCAAGCCCAGAGAGTCGCACACAGAGGAAAGCAGATGTGAGCTTAACACTGTACTGTTTGATCCTGGTCGCAGCTGTCCAGAAATGGAATGGGCCGTCCTGAGATGCAGTAAGTGATGCACGGCTGGGGATGTTTGGGACGAACCTGCAGGACCACCTAACGGGGATAGAGGAAAGGCTAGGAGGGCCGACTGCCTACCCCTAAGCTCCCAGGTCTTCGCCCTGCTCTGCTAACACCCACCTCCTCGTCACAGGACCGTTTCCTTCCATCCTGCCGGGAATACCTGCCCGATGAAGCAGAAGGGCACAAGGGCGATGGTGAGCCCTGCGGACCATCACTCCCCACGTCTGACGGGAGACATCGGAGACTGAAGGCGGGCTGCGCCAGGGAGCAAGCGCTCGCAGGGCATTTATCTGGGGCTCTGGAGTCCAGACCCCTGTCGGAGGGGCGCGCTGGCCTTCGCCGCTCGTCTCCACGCCCACCCCGTCGAGGGCGGCTCCGCAAACGCCGCGCAGACAGCTCAGCGTACGGGCAGAGGTCGCAGACGAAGAGTCCGCCCAGAATAATACTGCTGGCAGCCCCCGCCTCTTGCGTGGTGCTCAGTCTTGCTCAGTTTCGCCCTGTCTGTGACAGAGACCCCACCCCGGCTGCTCTCACTGTTTGAAATAGCGATTCCATTAAAGTGGTTTTTGAAACGGGGGGGGGGGGGGCCCCCCCGCCCCCCCCCGGGCCGGGGGGGGGGGGGGGCTCGTGGGAAGCAGAGGCTGCACGGGCGGCTCCCCCAGCCCTGGAGCCCTTTGCCGGGAATCCCCAGGAGGGCCTCGCGATTGTTCAAGGCAGCCCAAGCCCTGCTACCTCCCGGCCCTCTCCGATCCTCCCGAGAGCCTTGTATGCGCGTGTCCGTCTTACTCGTGAAGAGACAGGTGCAAACAGGCTAAAACGAGCGGCCTCAGTCACCCCGTGATGCGGCAAAGCCAGGACTGAATGCAGCCCACGGGGACCCTGCTCTCGGGCAGAGCCCCCCACAGTGCGTGTCCTGTCCGGTCGCCCTGCCCCGGATGCCCCCACGTCAGACAGGGGCTCCTGGAGCAGCGGCTGTGTGTGCCCACAGCCCCGTTTGCTCTGGGAGGCAGGGCAGCACCCAAGTTCCCTGACATTCTGACCAAATGATAACACCAAGGGCCGGCGCCAGTCCCTCCAGCACGCTGTGCCCCAGGGGTGTGTCACCGTCCCCTGTAAGCACAGCCTACAGCCAACCATCGGCTCCTGGGAAAGTGACTGAGTGTTTAGTGCACCCCTGCCCCTTGCCTAGACCAAGGAGTAGAGATTGAATCAGAAGAAACTTGATTTTTCCGATATATCACACCAACTACAGTGCCTGTGCCAAATTCACCAGTGGGACAGGCTATGGAGAGACCCGAGGGGCAAGAGGGTGGCTGCCAGGGCAGAAGTCTTCAGAGGGGGCACGCTGCATGCACACAGACAGGGCCCTGTCTGTCCAGCGTCTGCGGGCTGCTCGCGGGGAAGCAGGGCTAGAATCAGGTCTGGTGGCAGAGTTTAGGCCTCCTGTGTTTGAATTAGAAAACTGTTTTGGTACCTTTTGACGTGTATCAATGGCCTGAATTCTGGACTTTGCCACTAACCAGCCATGGCAATGAATATAGTAAAATTCAAAGGACACTGATGGAGGACTCAGAAGACCTGGGAGAGTATGGTCCTAGCTGCTGCACCTCCCTGGACCCTGATTTCTTCATCAGTGAAGGGAGGAGGCGAGCCTAACAATCTCCAACTTTCCATCAAGTTCAAAGCATCAGTCATTTTCTACACATGCAGGTGAGTTGGTCCCAGATCCTTGGGCTTACCCACTGTGCCACACTCTCTCCAAACATTTTGTCAGATTTTATCCCAAGGACCTGAGGACTTTTTTGCCAAAATGTTTGGGTTTCATCATTTCTTTTCTTTTTTTTTTTTTACTGATTCCCACTATCATTTAAGAATCTTAATTGTTTCCATTATATGTTTATCTTAGAGTGTGCTCAATTTTTTGTAAATATTCTAAATGTACTTGAAAAGGATACCTACTTCTTATATGTTGGGTGCCAATTTTAACAT
This sequence comes from Phataginus tricuspis, assembly GCA_029783875.1. Lineage (NCBI taxonomy): Eukaryota > Metazoa > Chordata > Mammalia > Pholidota > Manidae > Phataginus > Phataginus tricuspis. Next base: position 27,843,767 of record JAQQAC010002701.1, on the reverse strand, counting down.
AGCAAGTAAAGGTTTGTATTTGCACCATTATATCTTCTCATGTATTTCCTCCTAATGTTGTATCTGCATGATTTGGAAGAGAAAAGTTGAAATTTCTTAATACAATTCTGGTTTGACAATTTCTCCATGTAATGCTCTCCATGTGAATGTGCCTATCTGTGTGTGTGTCTACTTGTGCCAATGGCATTAGGTGCATATAGGTTCACACTTGTTACTTTTTGGGTGCTTTCCTCCCATTTTATTAATTAAGTAAAATCGCTTTGTATAACTTCAAATTCTTTTTCTGCAAATTCAATTTTCTCTGTTAGTCAAAACCCACTGGTGTTTAAGAATATGGGCTTTGGAGACACGCAGCTTGGGCTGGATCCCAGCTCAGCACTTTCTAGCAGTAAGACCTCTGCTCTTACAACAGGGTCTGGATCTAAAAATTATGGTCGTTGCTAGATTTCTATGGCCTCCTGGACTTTCATTTACTGTGTTAGTGGAAATCTTTTTCATTACTTTTTTGTCAACCTGTCTTAAGTGTGTTTGTAAATGACAAATAGCTGGATTTTTTAGTCTACCTTTTAGATAGGTGTACTCCATTTATATTGTGATTACTGACAAATTTGTATTTATTTATACCAGAGGTTGGCAAATTATGGCCCTTGGGACAAATCTAACCCACAACTGCTCTTGTATATGTACTGTTTTACTGGAACACAGCATGTTTGGTCGCTTATGCATTATCTTTGGTTGCTCTTATGATTCAGTGAGAGTTGATTAGCTGCATCAGAGACCATGTGGCCTGGAAAGTCTAAAAAAATTACTCTTCAGCCCTTTGCCAAAAAATTTGCACTCCCATCTTATTTTTTTCCTTCCAGCATACTTTTGTCTTCTACTTTTTGTCCCCTTATCCTATATTCCATTGGATTAATTCAACAAGATGATTAATTCCTTTCCCTCCATGAACTTGAACGTTAAGAGCTTTTGGTTCTTCATGTTTTTCGGTTCCACTGCAATGTGTCTGGATGTAGAGGTTTTTTTTATTTTGTTCTCCTTGGAACTTAACACATTCGTTCAGTCTGAAAACTCTTCTCTCTTATCAGTTCTGTTAGATTCTCAGACATCATCACTTTGAATATTTCCCCTCCTTTATTGCCTCCGGTTTCTCTGTTGTAATGCCTGCTTCAGTATGTTGGACCTTCTCATTCTATCCTCCTTGTCTATTACCCTCTTCTACATTTTCCACATTTTTCTTAGATAGAGCTAAATTCCTATCTGCTGATTTCTTTTCAGATGTGCCTAGTTTAATCTGTCTGTTGGGAGGTTTTATTATTTTTACTATCCTCAATATTTTTACTTGAATCATTTTAAATCTATCCCTTCCTACCTTATAACTTCTATCCTTTCTTTCTTTTACTATCTTAACCATCGTTGTTTTTAAAATAACTCCCTCTGCACTTGCTCTACTTTCAGCATTTTCTTGAGTGCCTATTCCTCATTTGCTGTGTCTTTTATGTTTTTCTCTCTCTCCCCCTACCTTCCCATGGCCATGAGCTTCCATCTATATTTTGTAATTTATGTATGTAAGTGAACCTCCCACAGTGGTTTTCCCCTGAAGGCGATCTTTTCTTGCTCCCCATGGTGGAGAGGTCTTCAGAGGTCAAGGTGCACTGGCCTTTGCTGGGATCTCACTGGCCTATTCTGAATCCATGAGTGGTCTGATGCAGGTGGTGTTACTGGGGGTGGTACGCCTTCTCTCAACTTAGGGTTGAGATTCCAATCCTTTTCCAACCCACAGCCCCAAATATGTGACCTACTCACAAGCTTGTACCCAGATTGTCAGGCAGAAACTTTCCAGCTCACGGATGGAGCATCGCAGTACCTGGTTTTGTGCCAGGTCAGGTTCAACTCTCCACCTCATAGGAGCTGAAGACCTCATCTTCTCTTTCTCCACCCACAAAAGCACCGACCTTCCCCGTCCCTGGGGCGGCTCTCCTGCTTCCATAGACCCTGTGCCCTGCTCAGCTTCTGCTTCAGCTCGTTGCTCTGCCTGCAGGTTCACTCTCAGTTCAAGCACCTCCAGATTTCCCTTCCACGTTTTTAAATTCAGAAATTAATTTATCTCATGTCATATTATATCATATTATGTTTTACTCAGCACTTCCATGTTTAGAGTAGAGGTTATCTGTGTATGTCAGTTCCCTCCACCATATTGATTGGAAGTAATCTACGCACTGGCTCTTAAATTTAATGTGTATATGAATCCCTAATTATACAATATGCAAAATTAAATTTGCACATAAGTTTCACATGCAAGTTGACTATACCTTGATTTGTTAAAGGCTACCGGCTCTGGTTTTAAGATCTAGAATATTGCCTTGTGCATAGAGTCACCACTACAAAAATATTTAGTAGGTTTTCTGAGTTCGAGGAACTCCTGAGCCTTGGATCCTGGAATCTGAAGGTCCAGCATTTGGACAGAACGCCTCGGTTATGTGCATAACAACTGACAGTGTCAATTGTCAAAACATGCAACAGCCAGCAAGCAAATGATGTAGCATAGGGGGCACAGGCTTCACAGCCATTGTGAAGTAGCTAAATTTTATTCTACCAGATAGGAAGCTCTGCATATTCCATGAAAACCGAGTCCCCTCCTTATGCACCCCTGCAGGCCCAAGGCGCCTCTCTGCCCCCCCCCAACAACTAGGTCAAGGTTGAAGGCCCAAATTCCATAACTGTTGTAAATTCAGAACTCTCCCCACAATTTCTGCAAATTCCTGGAGACTTTTGCATTCTCACTGTATTTTCGGCCTCCACATATACTATTCTGTGTCAACTACACAGCTGAGATGACGAGAAGCCCAGCTACTCAGATTTCAGCAAAAGTCTCCCCGTGCAGCCCTTGGGAGAGGAGCGCCTTGCCTGACTTCCGCAGAGCAGAGGACGCCGGGAGGGCGCTGCGGCTGCATCACAAAGCACACAGCCCCCCACACGTCACTCACACACCCCTTCCCCAGCCTCTCCTCCCTCTCGAGAACAAAATACACGCTACCCTTTATCTCATGCTTCACAGTGAGCAAGTTTTATGGCTTCAACATGCCCTGTAGCCTTACACTTTACCCCCAAATGATTTATCAAAGTATTTCTTCCAAACAAATATAGTGCTTTCCCTTAAAGAAGCCTTGGTGAATAAAATATTTTCTTTCCCCTCATTGTACCCATGGCTGGGACGGGTCCGTGGACAGAGTCTGAATGTACCCCGGGGAGAGCTCCCGAGGGAGGGTCACAGACTGGACCAGGGGCACCTGCTCCCTGCAAACTGAAGAAACATGTTGATTTTAGCAAACATGCTGGATTTGAAGGTCGTCCTGACAGTGGAGGGGGCGGCGTCTGCGCCATTCCTCCCGCCCTCCTAGCCAAGAGCCCTGCGTACTGGATGCTCCGAAAGGCGGTGGAGGAGAAGGAGGCGGAGGCAGGGAGCACAAGGGGACTTGCGCAGGGCCCCAAAGGCTGGGGCAGCCTAGACTAGAATAGAAGCGGTTGGGTGGAGTGAGAGGGAACCCCCACAAGGGTCGCAGAGTATTGGCTGTTCTTTTCCCACCGGGGTGACGTGGACTCTTACACACAAGCACCCAGCCACTTGGTCGCAGCCACGGCCGCAGCCGGGAAAGCCACAGGGCCTCTCACTGCAGCGCCTCCCCCCTCCGCGGAAGGACGGGTCTCAGCAGCGAGGAAGGGGTGGGAGGAGCTGCGGCCGCCGGCATCTGATGCGCCTGGGCGGGCGGAGCCTCGCAGGAGGAAAGGGTGCAGGCGGCCGAACGCGGCACCTGCAGGCCTCACAGAGGCAGGATTGGTCTCTCGGGCCCCAGGGGCTCACCCTGCAGCCTCTCTCCAGGATTTGTATTTCTCCCATTCCTCGAGGCTGCCTGAGCAATCGCAAAACCTGATGCGCCCAAGAAGCAGAAAAATAATATGAGCAGGTGCAGGAAGTCACGACGGTAAGGCGCGTTCCGGTGTCTACGCTCCGGCCAAAGGGTTGTGAGCCCTTTTTACAGATCAGCTCGGAAAGTACATAAATTGAGATAATGAGTGGATGAGAAACATACAGCCTGAAGAGTAAGGTGAACTATCAAAAATGAAGGAAAAAGAATCTTAATTCTAGAAATTACAGAAAGCAGTTTTCCTGTCCCTAATACTGATTGCATTCATGTTGTGATTTTCAAAACAACTCCGTAAGACAGAGTAATTGAAAAGGGAGAGAGGAGTGACATATTCCTTTTTGGCTGTGCAGCCTGCTAGATACACCACAACCCTCTTCTAATTAGAAACAACGTATCAAGAATAGACAAGATGACTGAATTAGATGGAGAAACAGGAGAGTAGAGACAGACTATAGGTGGACATTAACACTTGGTTTGAAAGAAGGTAATTAAGACAGTCGGCTGCTGGGGAAGTGATAGACCCACAGACCAGAATAAAGAGCCTAGAAATGGACCCAACTCAACCTACAACTGACAGGACATTGCAGATCAGAGGGGAAAAGACGAGCAATCCAATAAATAATTTTGGAATGATTGCTTAGCCATATAAGGGAAGCCATATAATAACACCCCTATCTCACAATAAAAATTACAGATGGTTTAAGACTTAAATGTGAACAAAAACTAAAAAAAAAAAAACTTAGAAGAAAATATAGAAGATTTTTGTTACTAAAACAAAAGCTGAAACCCTAAAGAAAAAAATTAATAAATTTAGTTACATTACAATAACAATTTTTGTTCATGTAAAGATATACAAAGAGGGCAAAAACACAAATCCCCACTTGGAAGAAATATTTGCTACATGTAAAGAAACAAAGATTAGTATCCATAAAAATCTACTTCCTACAATTAGTAAGAAAAAGAACTCCCCCAAAAAAGACTAGAAAAATGGGCAAAACCTATGAACAGATATTTCATAGATGAGGGAATAAAATGAGCCAATAAATTAAGTTAAAGCATGTTTGACCTTAACCTCATTAGTAATGAAAAGGAAACAGATCCAAAATAAACAAGATGCCAAGTATCTCCTCCCAGATGGGTGAAAATAAGAGAGATGAGCAGTACCAAGTGTCGGCAGACCTACAGAGGAAAGGAGGACTCTCATCACTGTTCCTAGGTGCATAGATGCACACACGTACTTTGGGAAACAGCTTGGCAACACCTAGTCAAGTTAAACAGACATACATCTAAGGACTCGGAATTCGACCCCCAAGTTATACCTAGAGAAACTCGTGGACATGTGATCTAGGAGTTATATTCAAAATATTTATAGCAGCCTAGTGGGTCACAGCAAACACGAAATAACCCAAATGTCCGTAAAGCACAGAATGGATGAACAAATAGCGGTATGTCCATGCAATGGAATATAATACAGCAGTAAAAATAATGAATTCCATCTATATAGGTCAGCATGGAAAAAAACTCACTTAAAATTGGGAGAAAGCACATCAGAACAGTGTATCCAGTATAATTTCATTTATATAAAATTCAAAAACATGCACACATTAAATAATAGCTTGAGTAAGAGTATATATGTAAGTGATAACACTATAAATACAGCAAAGAAGTAATTAATACAAAATCCAGAAGAGTGAATATCTCAGAGCTGAGAAGGAGTCAGCCACTGAGAAAGCAGGCTTCCTTATTGCCGGCGGAGAGCTAGACACGCTGAGTCACATTTCCGCTCTGGCCTCTTTGGCTCCCGTGGAACAAGGGCTCCCTTCACGCTAAGAGAAGAGACCCCATGTGCCCGGGAACAAGGAGAAGCGGAGGGCGTCAGGTGGGACGTGCACAGGCTGTGGGCAAGGACACAGTGTGTGGGAGTGGAGCCCCTATTTGACACCAGAAAGAGGAGAAACAACAAGGCGTGAGCTCCTCGATTAGCAAGACATGGAGGGAATGCAGTGCCTAGAAGGTCCCCATGCTGGCCTGGAGATGTTGAGTGAGTGCCACAGCCCCAGGGAGGCCTGGGGCCCCGGCTAGTGAAGGAGAAGCAAGACAGTGAGCAGTAAATTGCTTGGGCTTTTTTTTTTTGTAAATGGGTAGAAGTTGTTAAATGATGAATTGAGAGAAGGCCTTTATGAGCAAAGGAAGTGCCTTGGGCACAGACCAGGACTGTGAGGCACTCCTTTGTATCAGGAAGCAACCTGCAGGCCACCCTCTGCTTTCCCTGCTCACAGTGGCCCTCCAGTCAGCCTGCATGTGGCGCCCCCTACAGGCAGCCCCTCTGTAAAGTCCCTAGTGTGCGACACGAAACAGCAGCCTCCCACAGGTGCACCCATGCTCGCGGACTTGGGCGTCCCTCGGTGTTGGACAGCACTTTCCCTGTTAACAGGAATGCAGCACCATCCGCTTGCTGTTGCAGACTGACAGCCACCCCAGCCATCACACAAAACCCACTGCTTCTTCTCTGAGGCTGGGCTTACCTCAGCGATCCACTCTGATGAAGACAGCATACCACCTCAGCTTGGCCGGACGCCGCTGACAGCCAAAGGCACGACTTTGTATGACGCCACAATTCCCCAGGCAGCAGGCAAACTTTGAGGGAGCCTGGGGGCCCTTCAGGTGCTCTCACCTCAGTCAGAGACCTCCTCGAGTCCCCACATGGACATTTGGACTCTCAAGACAATCTCCTTCTCTTCCCTCCTCTTTGCTTCCTCCCTTCTTCCCTTCCAGGTGTTAAGCCTCTCCCAGCTTCTTGGACATAGGAGATGGCTGCTAAATGCTGAGACCCGGAGGGCTTGTTTCACTTTAGTAAAGCCCTAATCCATGGGTGACATCACCCAGCTGCATATAAGCCCTCAGGTAGACCACCGGAAATCTAATCCCAGAGGTTCACGAGGGCCAGCAGAGAACCTGACAGGAGGCAGTTCCTCCCCAAGAGCAGCTAGAGGGTGAGTTTGATTCTGGGGTAAGTGGCATGAGGTTTTGCGAGTGTCTAAGACAAAGTGAAGGATTTCCCACACTTTTCTGAACTTTGTAAATTAGGCCAGAAAGGTTACCTGGAAATAAATAATGCCTCAGTTTTCCACTCAGAGGTGGAAGCAGAGTAATGTCACAAGCTTACTGACCTAATAGGCTGTGTCCACTTCTTAGTGATGTCTCTGATCATGAACCATATTAAAACTTTCCATGGCCTGTCCTGAGCTCTGGACCCCATAGCAGTTAACAGGGCGGCCAGCCTGCCAGGCTCATGTCCTCCATTTTCGGGCTTTGTAACTCCAGGCAAATGACCTCAGCCCTCTCTGCCTCTGTTTCCTTATCTTTAAAATGGGAGTAAATGGAGAACATACTCCATAAAGGGCCTGAAGGATTACACCAGGCCATCTACGTGTGCCCTGGGCTGGCCCTACCTGTTGACTAGTGTCATTACTGTTCTTATGACCTGAAGGCAGTTCAACACCTCCACCTCAGACTCAACACACCCAGACTCACCTTGGGTTTATTATTAGAGCTGGTGAACTCACAGGTAGTGAGATCCTTTGTTCAGAAGGGTATGTAAGCTTCTGTTGTGCAATAAAAGCTGTTGAAGTGAATAAAATCCCAGGTGTCGGCTGAAAGATGTGACAGCATCCTTATTAGGAAGCCCTTAAACTTACACTGACTCTTTGATGTAAGAGAAAAGGGCTGCCCACCTTCGGCTGTAGGCCATTAGAGGTAGACGCCAGCCCCGCTCCGCCGTCGGCTCCCGTACTACGTCGCTTTCCCAGTGTTCCCCAATGGTGGCTCCCAAACCATTTTGAAGACCTGGGAAGATCATTGCTAAGCAGTTGGGAACACAGACCTGGGGTCACCTAAGACTCAGGGTAAGTCCCAGGTCACCAGACAGTACCAGGGTGAACTTGGATAAACCACTTGCCCTCCCCAGGCTCTGTTTCCCCAACCAGAGATGATAATAAAGCCCACCGCCCCCTGTGGGGCAGAGCCCATGTTCTGAAAGGCCACAGGCCCAGTTCTGGCTGGTCCCTCTCACGCCTCAGAGCTGGGCTGAGACAGGCCACTTCACCTCTCTGATCTTGGCTTCATCATCTATAAAATGAAAACCCCGGACTAGGTGAACCTTCTGGAATGTTCCCTAATACTCCTGGGCTGCCTGTCCCACATCCTGGGATGTTCAGTAGCTCCGAGTTTGCTGATGTTCTGTCCCCCTTGGATGGCTCTCTCTCCACTCCTTCCGCCCATGTCTGACTGTCGCTACTCTCTCATCCCTCAAGGTCTGTCTCAGGACTGGGGAGGCCGTGGAGGGGCTGTTGGATCTGACACCCCTTCGGGTAAATCGCAGCCCACCTCTGACGTGTGATTACCAGCTCTGTACAAAGAAAACAGAGGCGCTCCCCATGCGCCCCCCACAGACTCGTGAAGACTGGAGGACCAGCCTCCTCGTGGTGGTCGGGACTGAACACTGCAAACAAGGCATTACAGCGGCCTCTCCCCCCGAGCCCTCCGCGTCCCCCTCCCGGGGCTCCTCCCGGGGCTCCCCCACCGCCTGCGGGCCACGAGGGGCCCTGGTGGCGGCTCATCGTGCCACCTCCCCAGAGCAGCACCTGGCCCCCGGCACCCGGTCGGTGCTCAGTGGGCACGGATGGAAGGTAGTCACTCGTTCCGCTAATAAGGATCCCACCCCGCCGGGCTTTGACATGCAGCCGTGAACAGGAAAGAGGAGATTCCTGCTTTGATGGGACGCAGCTGTTCAGATGAGTGACAGACACTAAAGAGACGAATGTAGAATTAATCATAGCAATAAGCATTAAGGAGGAAGATGACCGCTGTTCACAGTGTGGGTGTGTCCAAGAAAGATCTAAGTCTGGGAGGGCTCCCGAGGGACAGACAGTGAGGCGGCGGCCATCAGAAGCCGTCTCTGAGCCTTTGTGCCCCCCTGTCGGGCACTCGGGGCAGCCGAGGGCTCAGGCTGCTGCCAGGGTCTGGGGCCTGAGGAGGACAGCCTGGTTTCCAGGAGCCCTGATGTGCCTCGGGCCTTTCGACAAGTGACAGGTCCTCACCCAGCCTCCTCCGTCTACAGCCCAGCGCCTCCCCCACCACCACCCAGAAGCTTGTGTGAAGTGGGGGAAAGTCACCTTCGCCTGCGTTCCCCTGAGAAAGTCACCTCAGACCCCAGAGAACACGCCCCCCCTCTGTCCCCAGACCACATTTCCTTCCTCCCGCTTCTCGGCCGCCAGCCCCAGCACCTCACGCGTCACCCTCCCCTCCGACGGTAAGCCTGGGCCTTCACCCTCTGCTCCTTGCCAGCCCCCCACCACCGCGCGCCTCCGGTCCCGCCTCTACCCCGGGCGGACATCTGGTGAGAGGGGCGAGCTCACCCCCCCAGCGGCTCGTCCGCCTCTGCTGCCTGAGGTGGGGGATTTCCTGCGCACCCCACCAGGGCCGCCTCATCGCAGACACGGGACATCCGTCTTCCCTCCTCGGGATGGAGGCAGGCCCGGCGAGGCCGCACAGCCGCCCTGCCATCGGGCCCCGCTCTCCCGCAGACACCTCTCAGCCTCAGGAGCTGCTCTGGTGGGAGGACAAGTGGCATTTTCCCTTTGTCTGACCACAGTGACACTTGAGAGGTGGATTTTCCCTGCAGTGACTCGACTGCACTGTACGCTACCTTAGCGGGGGGACATTAGTCTATTTTAAGTCCAAATCAGCTTATTCACTAGGTTCCGAGCAATGTAAAAGCCAGTGAGACTGTCCTCCAGGGCCAAAATTAGACTTGCGGCCAAGTTTCAAGGAACTCTGTATAAGCATCACATAGCAGAAATGAGCAGTTACACGATGCTCACCCCGGTGAGTCCCTGATTCGATCAGATGTGAAGTAGGAGTAAAAATACCACCAAGCCCTCCATCTTAGGTAGAATATCATAATTTACAGCAACTAATACACAGTTACTAAAATTTACTGGACTCTCAACAAGTCCCTCCTGGCTGATGAGTTGACGATAAAAGGAAGTTCCCTGAAATTTTCCATGAAAAAGGCACCCCATCCAGGAGGACTTCCTGGAGGAAGGGAGACCGGGAAAATGGCAGACCCTCCTGAAGACCATCTCATCCACCTGAGACCAAGGACCCCACCACCTACCTACACGCCGCTGTGAGTGCACATCCCAGAGGAGGGAGGGGCTGGTGGGAGGGGTCGGTGTGGGTTTCCCTGGGGAGGAGAGCACTCGGGCTATCCCTTCCAGTGAAGATAATCGGCACCTTGAAACAATATGACACGACAGCCTGACCAGGAAACAGACTGAAGCATGTCCAACTTCACTGACCACTGTTCTACTGCCCAGGCCGGAAACCAGATCTGAGGCCGGCTCTGGGTAAGACTCCTCTCAATGTTTCCTGTGTAGCACATGCCAGGGGGATAGCCGTGATCCTGAATCTGGCACCAGATCCCTTTAGAATAGAAGCATCTTTGGGGAATCCCCGGAGAGGAAGGACAAACCCCAAATGCATGAGGAGCTAGAGTGAACAGACCAAAAAATAAACAGGAAGCGAGGGAAGAGAGAGGACAGTCAGCTAAGAGGGTGGACTGTGCAAGGATAACAACAAAGGCATTTATAATGAATTCAAAATGTTTATGTCACTCAAAATAAATGCCACACTCCTTTGCCCTTTCTCCCAGCCTTCAGTCCTTCAGTGAAGGGTGCTAGACCAACAGAAACTGGGTGTGTGTATGCACGTATGTGTGTGTGTATGAGTGTGTGCACGTGTGTGTGGTGGAAGAACAGAGCTGAGTTCTCTTTGTCATGCTGACCAGTGTGGAAGGGTGACTGTACATAAGCATGATCTAGAAACTAACTAACTAAACTAGCTCAGAGTTAATGTAACCATGACACATCGCCTCTTGTGAAATTGCAGAGATCATAGGAAGGCATCCGACTGCCCCGTAAAATGTTTCAAAGTAACTCATTTCCAAGGTCATAGCAAACATCTGGGCTGCCTCCATACAATGAGTGCATGGAGAAGCCACGTGTCCATATGTCCTGGGAGTAGCCACTACCCAAAACGTCTTAAGCTTTAGGAGAGCCGCCCGAAAACACCCTCATCTCTCTCAAGGTTTAAGGAGCAAACAAGAATCATGATACCATCCTGGCAAGCTTTTCCTCCAATTGACAAGAAAACCGCTTGGCTCACATCACTGGCCCTGTGGTCCCCAAAGCTGATGTGTGCAGTGCTGTCTGACACAGCGAGGGGTCTGCAAGTGCCCCCGAAAGACTGCAGGATGTGGTCCTGGGACAAACGTCCCCCAATATCCCACATGGTCACTCTGTCCATCCTGGGACTGTCCATCTGTGGCAGCATCGGGGAGGCCTAGTTGCCCCAGTAGCTTTCCGGAAGCTGAGACAAGACCTCCTGGGATTGCCCTGGGAGGGACGCCAGGGTGACGGGTCAGTGCCACATGCACAACTTCCTCCCCAAGACCCTTCTCTGTGCCCTAAAACAGGGCCCAAAGCCACTGGTTTCCTTATCACATGTCAGAGTGGCCATGACTTCTTTGGGACCATTTGACCCCAGAGTGGAGAAATTTCTACCATAAATGACCTTAAGGCCCTACAGCTGTATATCTGTGTCACTCCACTCACTCACATGATGTCTTATTTCTGCTTTAAAGGAAGTCATCACATGTGGGCTAATTTCCAAGTAGACCATTGCCCATAGACCACCTTATCGCCGCAGGCTAATTGTCAGCACCTGCAGAAAGGCAGTTCAGTATCATCAACACCGCAGAGCCGACTGCCCAGGAGCACAGATCAGATGTCTGCAAGTCACCTTCCAGCGCTTTGACTCCATGAGTGCTGGGAAACAAGCGGCAGCACAGAGACCCACCCAGGCCGCTGGCTTCTTGTCTGAAGTAAGGTGTCGACATCGAGCTATCTGCCGGAGGCCCGCCACCGTACACCACCTGCCCAGGCAAGGATGCGGAAGTCCACGCTGACAGAACCCTTAGCTTATGGCTCAATTTGTTGAAACAATTGGGAGCCCTCAAGGCGGGGTCAACTGCAGCCCAAGGCTTCCAGCTACAACTGGTGTGCCAAGCATCCCGGATCAGAGCCCAGACGCAGCCTCTTCCCTGAGCCACGGACGCTGGGTGCAGAGTCACAGGGCTTTGTCGCTGGAACGGACAATGGAGCTGATCTACCCGAGCCTTTTGTTTTGAAGATGAGGGAACGGAGGCCAAGACCTCTTACGTGAAGGGCCCGAGATTACAGTCTAATAAAGAAAGGAATCAAAACTAATATCCAGGCTTTTGGATTCAAATCCAATGATAGTCATTCTACAACATGACAATTGGACAGCAGCAAAATAGCAGAGCAGGGAAATCCTGTTCTGAATTCCAAATCACAGATCTGACATGCAATTGAAATTGTTTCGGATGAACCTTCTCCAGACTGAAAGAGAGTCCCATGGGTTGTCACTTTTATCTCTTGTAACATCCAATAATTGTAAGCATTTTTATGATATGCCAGGTATTGGGCCAGGCATTTTACACATATTCTTTCATTCAACTCCATAATAACCTGGCCAGATAGGTGCGCTTACTGTCTTATTATTGTGCTGAAAAGAAACCTGAGACATCACAATATAATGTGGCCACGTGCACGCAGCTACACAGTGAGAGGAACCAAGTCAGATCCAGGTCACCCACCTTCATGACCCAGTGCTCGGCCACCACCGTACTGACAGCCCACTGACACTCAACGTGGAGCGAGAACTGAACTGAGATGTGCAAAAATGCCTAGCTGCAGGATAATAAACATTTCATATCTTTAGTCACCATTTGCTTCATCCCCTTGTCTATGCCTGTCCTCTCTCTTGTCCGAGTCAGGGAGAGAGGAGGTTCTGCAACCTCACACACCCTTGGCAAGCCCCTCACGCCTCCAGCCCAAGATCGGGGGAAGTTTGGGAGACTCCAGTGCCTTGAATCACGAAGCGCTCTCTCCCAGGGCTCCTGTTTGGGATGCAGGGCACAAGTCGCCGGGCTGAAATGAGCACCTGCTCTCCTCCCACTCTCTCTCCCTGGTTCTGAGAACAACAGTTTCAAGGACAAAGATGTGAGGAATCCTGACTGTGTTCTCGCAGGATACGGAAGAGTGATCAGAAAAAAGGAGAAGGAAACACAACCTGAAAAACTGGGAATGTAGGTATGCACATTGCTTAGTTTAAAGTTTATTGGCTTACTTGAGAGTCTGGTAAAGAGGGGACCATTAAATGCCATGTACGCACAGGGGTATCTGGGAATGTCTGTTTCAGCCAGTAAGACACCAGGCATTCCTCTTCAGGTCGGCCCTGGGCCTCAGAGGGAGCCACTAGGTCATGACCCAGGAGTGGTGCACGCACCCCAAACAGCTGTCACATGCAGACAAAGCCACGCTTAGAAAAAAGAAAAGGCTCAAACTACTGAGATCAGCTTCTTTTTAGGAGAATTTCCAAAATTTCTTTGATGGACAAAGAGGAAGGAGAAAGAATGACATGGGGCCCTTAAATAGGGGGTGCGTGGGGACACAATACCCAGAGCAGAGACATGGGACTCCAATGACAAACTTCGCCAACAAACCCTTGGTTGCCCGAGGTTTCCATGGTGAGGGACAGATGCAGAGCACAGGCTTGCAGGTGGAGGTGGTCAGAGGGAAAAGGATATGAAGTAACACTCAGGTCACCAAAACACAAAACATTTTCACTCCCTGCTTTCTGCTCAGTCTTTACGTGAATGATCTCATTTAATCTTTTTGCACCAACCCTCTGAGGCAGGTCCTTTAAAAGCTGAGTTGCCTTGGGAACAGGTAGAGGCTGAAATCCAGCCCACATATAGCTCACCAAGGCCCACAGGCCACCAGGGATTCCCTTTTCTAGTTCACTCAGTGGTGTCTGGGTGATCACAGCTCTGGCTATCGGCACCCCGTTCTGCAGCTGTGAAGTGAGATGTGGACATGCTGAGCCCCTGCCCACAGTCCCAGCAGGAGTCACTGGCAGAGCCACTATTCTAACCAGGGGTGTCTGCTCCTCGCCTCTCTTTTGTCCACTCCGCTAGACTGCCTCAGTGTTTGGAGAGAAAAAAGGGAGATCAGAGAAACTCCTTAGGCCCAGAGGACGAGCAACCTCAATATAAATGCCTAATAAGGAATTGCAGAGAGACACAGAAGAAATTTCGGGAGTAATACCAATCTGTGCAAAGGCGCAAGGCAGGCAGGCACAACCATCCAACTCAGCAGGCAGGCGGCCGTAGCAAGTGAGGATCCTGGCGACAGGGACGGGAGCAAGGCGGTGCCCTGGCCTCCCAGAGCTCATGTGATTTCTCAAGACAGTCAGGCTGAAAACCAAGATCCAGCAAAACAGAGAGTTAATTAAAGGGACTGGCAGTTGTGTGCACTGGTGGGACAAGGCGACTCCACGAGTCAGAGTAGGACTCGAGCTTGGCCTTGAGGGGTAAGAAAAGTCTTTGTTCCGGGCAGTTCCTTAAAAAGCAGTAAAACCCGAAGAGGTGCACTCCCAGCCCAGGGACCATGCCATGCTGAGCAGTAGTTAAGGCCGGGGTGGAAAGGCCTGGGGCCCGCCTGGGCCTCTGCTGGACGTCCCAGACGAAAAGCCCATGTCACAGCTCGCTGCTGCAGAGACTGAGGTGTCACAGGGCAGGCGGAGGAGCACTGGTCCTGTGGGGAGCAGAGCAGACTCTGTACTTTGACTTGACATCTCTGGGTTTTCCAAGCTCTGCGGCTCACCGTCTTGAACGTCAGAGTTAAAGGAAACAGGCCGGCTCCTCCTCCAGATGGCTGGGCACAGCTGTGGTGCTGTGATAAGGACTCCGAGCCAGCTCCTCGCTGGGCGAGTTTCCAGAAGGCTGTTTCCGTGGGTGCTCATCTGGAGGATGGTTCCCCGACTGCGGCCTGCAGCTGGGTGCAGGGCTCGGAGAGGATGCGGCAGCCCCGTGGGCGAGTCCTCCCCCTCTGGGGGTGGTGCAGAGGCCATGCGGCCTGCACCCTGGTGCTCAGCCACCCTCCTTGGGGTGCCATCGAGGAAGGGTTTGCTCACCCTGTTATATGACCGCGAGCTGAGGCTCAGGCAGTATCACAACTGGAAGGAGCTCACACAAGCTTTAAGGAACAAAGACAGCGATTAACTCAAAGTCCCATGACTTTCAGAAGTGGAGTTCTTCTTGTTTCATTGAGGCTGTTAGGGAGGCGGTTGATGGTACAGACCTGGGCATCTGGATGCCAAGGCGTGAAGCCCAGATCTGCTACTAATGAGCTGAGAGACCCTGAAAACTCACCAAACAACTCTTTGCCTCTGTTTCCTTCTGTGTAAAATGGGAAAATAATAGGGAGGATCAGAAATGACAACAGGTTAAATGCCCTGAGCCGTCTCCATGCAGGAGAGGAAGTAAAAGGCCCTCTGCAAACTGGGGAAGGAGAGAGGGAATAGAAGGGCTGGGGAGACGGTAAGGACGGGCCAGGGAGAGAGGCCACGCCAAAGACGCATCCCTTTACAGGTCAGCCACGGGCCCTTTAACCTCACTCCCACCTCCTTCCCCGCTCTGACAAACAGCCCACAGCCACACTCGGCCTGCAGGCGGCTGGAGACGGCAGAGAGACGATTCCAATAGAGAGAGAGAAGGAGGGGTCGGGGAGGCGAGAGACTATAGAGGGACATCACCCAGACGGCCCCTCCGGTAACAGGCCCCCATGCTGGGTGGAGATGTCCCTAGGGAAAAAAGGCACTAAAATGGAACATTTAAGACTCCTTTGCTCCCTGCTCCCCATGGCTCAGCAAAGAGCTCTGGCCTGTGTCTCAGTCTGCAAAGCTGCGTGTGCCTGTCACAGCGTGGTCGCCCGGCCAGGGGGCTGCCGGCCCCACACTCCATGCCTCGATGGGCCGCGGACCAAAGGATGACGTTCTCGCAATAACACTGAGGGAGCAGGGACCATGGTTCCCTGGGGAACATTCAGGGCACATCCAGCTGCTCAAAGGAGTCGGAAGGATATGGTAGCAATGGTAACGCAGATTTACCCTCCCTGCACGGAGGCGTCACGGGCAGCACGGAGGCCCAGGCCCGGGGCGCCCATGACATGGAATGAGGCACTTCTTCCTCAGCGCCTGGAAAGCGAGGACACTTTATTTCCCTTATTTATCCTTGAATAAATCCTTATTTATAATGAAGGATTTGTCTGCTCCTGTCCCAGATCGCATGAAAGGAAGCGATGTCACAGCAGAGGACTTGGACCACCCAGGGTCTTTCGTGCCAAGTGAGAGAGCCTGGGATACCCTGTGGGCAGGAGGGGACCTGTGAACGACCGGCACCATCGGGCCCGGCAGCCCCATATCGGTGTTTTCACTCTCTCCTCTTCAAGGTGACTTGGCGGGAAAGACTGAGACGCCCCATCCAGCCTCCTCGTGTCGGAGATGAGCAGGCAGCCAGGGCGAGCCCCGCCCAGGCGCACACAGTGACACCCGAGCCCAGGGGAGGACGGTCCTTCCCACGCACACATTCTCTCTCTCTCCAAGCAACAGTTTCAAATCCAGATAGAAGGGTAATTTATTGGCCAGCCCTTCAGACTGAGGAGCACACCCCAAGCTTCTCTTTGGAGTCATTTTCCCCGCCTGTTCCCCGCAGAGGCAGCGGCACACGAAGGCCCAGACAGACCCGAGGGTCTCGCCCACCGGGTTCCTCATGCTGTCGGCTCGTCAGACCTGAGCCCAGACCACCCGCCTCACTAACGCCAGCCAGCAGGCCTCCCGCGAGGCGATGCAGGGCCTGCCGGTGCGGGCCAGAAATAGCAGCAGGACTGAGAAGGGAAAATGTAAGGGACGTTTTCCTGAACCAGCTGGACCGTGTGACAGGGGACATTCCTCCATGCCAAGGGGAGGGGAGCGTGGACAGCGCGCTGAGACTACTGGAGAGCCTATCCACGCCCAGCTCCGTGCCTCTGCTCGCCTTCCTCCGACACCACCTGTCTCTCGGCGACACTTTAACCCATCCGTCCAGCAGCCCTGGAAAATTCCTCGAGTCTTTGATTTGTTTCTGCCTGGAAGGTCATCAGAAGGTCAGAAGACCCTGGAGCTGGCCTGCCTCACCAACCTCAGACACCCCAGGCAAAAGGGGAAAACCTGCTCTGTTTCTAAGAGAAGTTGATGTCCTGGCTTCTGGGTTTTATAAACTATCAAAATCACATGTTTTTTTTAAGTTCCAGGAACAAAAGTGAATTTAGTATTTGTCCATAACTGCACGAAAATAAAGGATTCAGCCCTGGAACCTGCAACTTGAAAGTGCAAGGATGTGGCCTCAGAATAGTCACCGAGTTGCCCGCCTGATTCTAGGAAGAATAGTGGGCTGGTCCGTGTGGTGGCTCGTGCACCCAGTGGGGATGGGATGTCTCCTGGTGAAGGCGTCAGTTTACCCTGTCGCTCTCAGCTGATGTGGACCCTCCCACCTTTCTGTCTAACCCTCTGCCTGTTTTGTTAGATGCCTCTCTGAACGTACATAAACAGGCCGACCAGTTGCTGGGTCACTGGGGGTACTGGGTTAGTGAGCCCAACCAGGATTTTATTGTCCCATCTCAAGCCTTATTTGAATTACCCTAGAGAGCAGATTAGGAATGTTCCCTCACCCCTGCTTTGCCACTGCCTAGAATTTCTCACCTACCCTTAAAGGGTGGGGAAATATCTATAACAACTCATTTTCTTGAGGATTTCTTATCAGAATTTTTAATTTTTTTATTTCAGGTAACAAAAAGTTGGTTATTCCCTGGACATATACTACATACATCATTCATTTCTTTATTCAACAAATACTTATTGTGCTAACAACTGCTTCAGATATCAGGGATATAAGAAAAACACACAAAGTCCTTGGCCTCACAGAATTTAAGACTAGCAGTTAAGAAGAGCAATAAATAATGGAACACAAACACACAGACACACACGGTCAGGTAGTGTAGTTCCATGTAGAAAAGATCTAGCAGAGTGAGGGGACAGAGGGTCTTTCGGGTCTGGCCTGACTTGGAGTGGCCAAGGGTAGCCTCTTTGGAGAGGGTGACGTTTGAGCTTTAGCAAAATGAAGCAAATGAGCAACCCTCCCACGGTTAGATGTATTTCTCTGAGTATGACTTGTATCTCCAAGTAGACAGCAGGCATTTTGCAGTCAGACCCAAAACTGTTATTTTAATATGATGACCCTCAGAAGCCCTGACTATCTAGCTGCTTGTGCATTGTAAGTACTTAATACATACTTATTTGTTTCAATCCAAGCCATATTATAGTAGCTAATAAAACCCCTTAATATCATACCTCCAAGCTGTATCACTCAGATCTCACTGACATTGTATTTCTCTAGTGAAAAGGTGCAGATATACGCCATGAAGGTGAAATGCCAAGATGCTCTTGTCTAATTACCTGTCTGCAAACCTGCCCAAGGTTAGTTGCACACCACAGGCCAGCTGCCTTAAACAACCAGTGGGGGCGAGGAGGTTAAGGGACCGTATCAGGAACCATCACTTCGCCCTATCAAAATTGATCTTAAATTAATTAGATTAGCAGACAGGTATGCCGATAAGGAAGCAGCTCGCTCACAGCTGTATAGCTAGTGAGTGAATGAACAGGACCGCACCCAGGCATGTCCCCCAGACCTGGAAACCCACCCCAGCGCAGCGCTCTGCTCAAGCAAAGACTGACGTGTCTGGAACTGCTGCCTGATAAAGGAAACGACTGAGAGCAGTGCTATCCAGGTTCTGTTCTGCTGGCACTGCGAGGTCCCAGCGGCAGGATGGGAGAGCTGGCAGCCCCCGCAACGCTGTCATTCCAGGCCAGCCTTTGTCTCCAGACGGAATCCTGTCCTCGTGTCCCTGATAGATGGACTTCCTGCCCTGCCCTGGCGTCTGCAGGCATGAGTCACTTGTTCCCACAGCAGCAATCCAATCTTTCTATCGGACAGCCCTGATTAGAAAGTTCAGAAAATGAGGCTAAGCTATTTCCTTAACTGAATACAAAGGCATATACCGTAGTGAAACCAGACTGCTTTATCATCGAGAACATAACAGAAAGAGTATTTATATTCAATACACAGCCAGTAAAATTCTAATTAAAAATATATTTTATGGAAATGTTCAATAAATGATCCATCTGGATCTGGATTTCTCTGATTTCTCTGCAACTAACTTTCTCAGAAACATAAAGACTTACAGGTTGGATCTAAAGAGTTTTTCCACAGCCAAAATGCTTAATATGGGCTCCGTGTTTTAAAAAGACGTGCCGTAAGGATAAGAACAATGTAGGCTTTCAAAGGCAACTTGTGTGGTATTTTTCATCCCTTTCAAGCAAACAGTAAAAGGTGGGAATTTGGAGTTAAAAGACACAATGAGTGAATAAAACTGTCACCAAGCACCTGGTATTATATGTAAAACTAAGCAGAACTAGAGAAGAAGATAAATTATATTTCTCTTCCCCAAGCCAACGGAAATGCTAAAACTACATTGGCTCCATCAAGGATGCTGATTTTTTTTTTCCAGTATTTCATTTTTCCTGGAAAACACAGAAACTGAAATGATTTAGGAGTAGCGTTCATGAACCAGGATATTTGCCAGATCTAATCTCCAAGGTGGGCTAAACCAAAAGGCCCACCTGGTTAGGGAAAAGTCTAAACTACTAAATATTTTTTTTAAAAATACAGTTTCATTATTTTCACATACATATAAAAGAATATATATGGTCAAAAAAGTAAAATCTTCTAACAGTCCTTAGAGAAATTGTTTTAATGAATAAAGATAATTTGCAATGAGCAAATCATTATTAGCTACAAAGAGCTTGAGAATGTATTTTCCTCTTAAAATCATGATTGTCCCAAATTGCTTTTTCTACTAATTTACTTAAACAATTAATAAATAAGCAAATATTATTCTTGCTGCAAAGACCTCAAATTTATAATCCTGTCTTTTTAATTTGTCTTCCTGATCTCCACATATACACCAAGGAGACAAAATACAGAAGAACAAGCTTAACTGGCTGATTTCATCAAGCCAGGGGGCCAAATGGAAAATTTCTAAACCCATTAAAGTCAATGGAAAAAATAATTAGCATATAAAATATCTGAAATCACCCGCACTCTAATACTGCAATAAAACAAGGTAATAACATTTTCCCCAAAAAACTTTCAGGACATTCTCAACCATATCTGAATAATGTAATAATAATCTTTAAGAACATTCTTGACCTCATTTGAATAACTGGAATTTCAACATTTATGGCCCAAATTACACTTTCCACAATCATTAGCCAAGGGATTTCTGTGACTTTCCAACACTAAATATAGAAATGAAATTTGTGTTTGCACATGGCTTATTTTTCAACTTGTCATCTGTACCAAACTTTAAAAACCACTCTAAATTCCTCTTAATTTTTTATGAGTAGCATTTAGTGCCCAAGTATTGTTTTAGGTACTTATATAGCTGATCCGACCTACATTTTCGCACTGTTCTAGCTGAGCAGGGCGCTCTTCCAAACAGCTCATCTTGAGGGTTGTTTTAAACTTTTGTACTTCTATAGGTATCAGCTAATTTTCAGGATAATTTTGTTATCAAGGGAATGGAGGACTCTTAAGCAAATAAAGCTTCATGTCTAAAGTCTCTGTCCTTCATTTTCACAAAATTTGTTATTGGCAAACACATAGCACAAATTATTGGGAGTTTGAGAGGTGAGTGAGGGTAACAGCCAAAGGTGTGTCCGGGGGGAGAATCTGGGGTTCGCACCCTCACAGCAGCCTCCCAACGCTGAGCCCTGCCATGCTCCCCACTGAGCAAGGTGAGTCCTGGCACGCTGCCCCAGAAGAGCTGCCAGCCTGACGGAGGGGATGCACACAGCAGGCAGGAGGGGTCTGCAGTGGCCCACAGGGCACATGGGGGCACCTGGTGCCGGTGGTAGACCACTTCCAGAGAACTGGAGGTAAAGACACAGGACCACTTCAGTAATGAAAGCCCAGAAGTGCTGTCCTGGCAAATGGCCCCTGCAGCTGAGGAAGACAGACAGCTGGGCACCTTCTGCACCTGAGGGGCCTCCAAAGAGATCCTGGAAACCTGAGACCCGTGTGTCCCCTTTCCAGACCCGGTGTGCAGGGAAAAGTGGGAGCTTCTGCAGACACCTCAACATACACAGCTGAGCAGATGCAAGACCCATGATTTTAACCTCACTCTCGCCTCCTGCTCATGTCACAACCGCTGTGGTCCTCTGTCTAGGGCTGTTTGAGAAGATAAATAGTCATAAGAATAAGGTGGAGCCTAGAGAACCACTTGACTTAGACTTAGACTCTTAAAGACTTCCAAATTGTACTTAAAAGATATTTTGAATGAATTGCCACAGGATAGAAGGCCAGGTAAAGGAACTAGCTTAGAAATGGGGAGCAAATAGTAAGGATACACAAATAATTCTGTGGAGTCAGAGCTGCTGACCACTACCCTCGGGGGCCCAGGACCAGGGAACCCAGCATTCACAGTTGCTGTGGAAGAGAAGGTGAGTGCTGAGATTTCCTGGTTGCCAACGTCGCTGATATTTCCCATAGTAAAATGCCTGATCAGCAGAGAGAGACCACAGAAGCTTCTCTTCTAGCAGCAGGAAGCAGCAGCTGTTAGGGACATAAATCTATCTGTATTTACAGGCGAATGAGTCCGGCCATCAGTTACCATCCAAGAAAGGTAGGCAGGGCCTGAGGATGGACCCTGGACACTAAAAGGTCATGCAGCTGAGGCCAAAGTTCAACCAGGGTCCCGGGCATTGTTGAAGAGATCAGGATATGCGTTAGAGAAATCGTAGCTTTATGGAAGTGGCCAGGCAGCCACATGTGGAACCTTGACTCCCATGGAAAACAAGTGAGGTGCAGAAAGCCGTAGGTACATGACTAGGTACAGAGGGGAAAACAGAGGAGGCTTGACAAGATAGTGACCCTTCAGCCCAGAAAGTGGAAAATTGGAGAAAAAGGAATCTTAAAAATCCTTAAAATCATGAAGACAGCATGGCCCTCAAGTCTGCAAAAATATCACCTGGCGCCCAGGAGCCCTGCTCTGCATGTCCTGGTGGCTGCTGCGGAGGGGACCCACCAAGTGTGAGAATGTGCATCAGTACTCCTCCCAGCAGCCGCTGACGGGGCACACGGTGGGCAGGGCATGGTCCCTGTACACAAGGATACGTTAGTAAACAAAGACACGCGTCCTGCCCTCCCAGAGCTTACGTCCCAGCGGGGAGAGACAGATAATAGGAAAGAAACACGGTGAATAAGAAGAGAGGGCTGAGTTTAAGTGGGTAGAGCTGTGGAAGGAAAATGGGGCCAAGAAAGAGAGCTGGAAGTTCCTGCAAGCTGCAATTTTAAATGGAGCGGACACTGAGAAGGTGGTATTTGAGCAAACACTTGAAGGAGGTGAGGGAAGGCCGTGGAGACACGCGCAGAAAGACTTCCAGGCAGAGTAAACGGCCGGTGCAAACCTGGGCAGCGGAACATCTCCTGGAGAGCCCAGTCAGGGAACATAGTTCAGAGAAGGTGGGCATGTCGGGGAGGTGAGGTGCGAGCGGGCCGTGAGGACCCTGGCTTTCAGTCGAGAGAAAAGGACTTGGGGGCAGAGGAGCAGCACATTCCAGTGTGAGGTTTCAGAGGCCACTGCTAAGTTTATAAAAGGCTGAAAGGGGACGAGGGAGGGGGCCTGGCGGCCAGCTTGGAGACGCTGCAGGCCCGGACCAGAGTGGAGGCAGATGGCAGTGAAGAGAAGTGGTCAGGTGCTGGACAAATCTTGAAAAGGCAGCCGGCAGGATTTCCTAATGGACTGAACGCAGGGCCTGGAAGTTTCCTGGTCTGCAGTTGGGAGGCCAGAGCTGCCCTCACGGACAGGATCATTTGATCAGCATGTCATGGGGACCCCATAATGTGGGAACTGACATCTTGCACGGGCGGGCCCAGGAAACTCCTCCACAGTTGGTCCCAGGAGGCTCCTGGTCCCGCCTCTGCCGAGATCAAGTCGGTGACAGATTAATTATACTACCAGGCATGTCTGAGTGTGAGTTCGGGGCTTGCCGTTTGCCCACTTCGCAACCTTATACGGGTCACTTAACCTCCCCGAACTCTCCGTTCCTTGTCTGTGAGATGCGGGTTCCTCCTCTCTGAGAGTGTCTCAGGAAGCTCTGTGAGCGCTGCGTGCAAAGAGCTCAGCACAGGGCCTGGTGCACACGCACACTCCACAGATATTTCAGTTGTTAACAGATGCAGCGGTGGGAACGTTGCCAGTGTTATAATTATTATGGCTCTCAAGCCATGAGGTGATTAAGATCAGATCACAGATTGAGTGTATAGAAAAGCCCCTGCGTCAATCAAATACTGGCATAGCAGTCATAGGGCTTCCGAGCTGAGGCAGGAAGCGACCACCTAGGCCAGTCTCCAGACACAGTGAGTCACGTCTGTAGGTCCACAAGACAGCTTACAGTGATAGACTGAGAGCCAGATTAGGGCCGAGGACCCAGAAAAAATGTCCTTAAAGCACGAAAGGGCCAGAGGAGGACAAGTGAAAAATACCTAGAAACTTACTACCACAAAAAGATGTAAGGGCTTTGGGTAGAGGCGGAAAATGTAAGAATTAGGAAAGATTAAGGTGAACTTGTGACTGACAGATACATGGGGAGAAATCAAGGACACTGGAGGGTCGGACCTCGAGCCAGTCCCTCGTCCAGAGGTGCTGTCGGGAAGGACACTATGGGCAGGCCACAGAGTATCTCAGGTCCAGAACAGTTAGCTGTGGTCTGGCACACAGCTCTGCCTGTTCCTGTGGACCTGAGTCCCTGGGGGCTGAGAAGACGCCAGCTGTCGGCACAAGGTTTGCTCGGGACATTCTGGGAAGGCGTCCTGGAGGAGTGGAATGTAGGCCAGGACTTGGAAGGCCCTGTACGTGCTTTATGGAGAGAAGGAGCACATTCCAGGCTGTCTGTGCAAGGGATCTGGGCTCTGTGGGGACATATAGCATAGCAGTCTAGTCCAGAAACACTATCTGTAGTTATACGAGCAAGTTGCTTAACCAAAGTCTCATTTGATAGATGGAGAAGGCGGAGCC
This sequence comes from Phataginus tricuspis, assembly GCA_029783875.1. Lineage (NCBI taxonomy): Eukaryota > Metazoa > Chordata > Mammalia > Pholidota > Manidae > Phataginus > Phataginus tricuspis. The sequence continues at coordinate 27,819,682 of JAQQAC010002701.1, read as the reverse complement.
AGCCCAGCGCAGCACACGGAGCAAAGCAGCGGAGTGTGGGCTGAGCAGGCGTCAGTCCGACCCAGCTGTACTCGCCACGCTGACTGGCTGCTCGGCTAGCTGCCTGCAGCTCCACCGGGAAGCCCTCACGTGCCTCGTGACCTGCCTACAGAGGGATACAAATGAGCGACTTCAGTGTGACAAGTACCATCACAAAGAGGAAAAATCAGCACCAGTAAAACATATATGGAAACTTTTTACTGTAAGAGGTGAGAGTAAAAGGGACAGACTCTAGTAAACAGAGGCACAGAGCTCTGGGGGGTGGGGGGGAGAGCCGCAGAGGACTGTCCTGTGGGCGCAGCTGAGAGGGCCAGTTACTCGGTCTACAGGACAGCTTCCCGCGGGAAGTGCCAGCAACGCTGAGACCTGAACAAACCCAGGGTCGGTGGCCAGACCGCGGTGCTGGGCACCCGCCAGTGGTTATTAGATCGTTACAGGTTGTCGACAATTGTGGCCACAAGAGATGAGAAGATAAAACGCAGCAGAGTGGGGGGAATGTAAGAAACAAAGTCCCACCAATTTTATGGCTCGTCTTCCCATGGAAACCATCTTGACAAAATAACCCAGAGGCACACCCATCAGCCTGCTCCCTGAACACCACTTTCAGGCCCCGTTTACGTCATGGCCTTAGCAGACAGCAGGGCTGTGCGGACACAGAGATCATAAGCGTATGTGCCGGAGACATATGTCAGATATAGAAGGCAGCTCACAAACAACACAGACAATCAGGTCCATCAGAGTATGCAAAGATATGTTACATTGCAATCATTCTGAACTAAATGAGATTTCAAGAAAAAAAGACAAATATGTGATCTGACTGTCCCAGGGGATGATTTGAAATTTTGATGTTGATGAAGTCTCCAGAAAGAGATGCTGCAACATTCTCCCTTACCCTAGATCCCACTGCAATGGGCTGTTTTTATATTCCAATTTTCAGCCCGGATTTATTGGCAGCTAGGCCATTTTCTCAAACACATATTTGCTCTGAAATCTTATGCCGTCTGGACCATTTCTTGTGCCGGGCATTTCAGATTAATTAGAACAAAACAGGAAACAATTGTTTGTTACATCACATCTCCAAAGTACTTCATTTCTGATTTATAATCAAGTTCTCCAAAATTGTATTAATTATTGCTTCAACAGTCTACATATCTGATGAGGAAAAGTCATTAGCTATTTCTACTGGGACACTTTATTACTTTATTCCAAAGATGGAGCTACAGTAAATCTCCAGGAGCTGAATCTTTTGAAAATATGATCTCTTCCCTAATGGAGCTTTCTGGTTAACAGAGTGTGACCAAAATACTCCTCAGAGCTTCCTAAACAACGTCCTATAGAACATGAGAGCTCTGTGCAATGTAAACACTGTTTGCCAGAAAGAGAAGGAGGGAGGAGGAAGAGGAGAGGAAGGGGAGAAGGAAGAGAGCTGGGAAGGCAGAGGGAAGGAAGGAGAGGGGGAAGGAGGGAGGAAGGAGAGAGAAGTGGAGGAAAGGTTGGCAGAGGGACTCTTTTCCACACTCAAGGAAATTTGAGAAGCACGTTTTTAGCTGAGAATTTCTGGGCATTGTGAACCCCCAAGAAAAATATTATGCAACATCTCATAGCCTTATATAACCAAGAGTATTTTTTTCTCAACACCCCTAATATTAGAGATCATCATATTTTATGGAACAAAGCTCAGGAAATGCTGTTCTGGGCTGCTTTTTGCCAGGAATGGCGAGTTGCTCTGCTTTCCACAGCTCCTTGGCATGCTTTCCTGCACGTTAATGATTTGCTGTGTGAAGTCTCTCCTATTAATTCCTGCTCTGAGGTCTGCGATCCCTCCCAGGTCCTTTTGGTGTGCCTTGCAAAACGGAGGTACTCAAGCATTTGCTTGACACACAGTAAGTATTTAGTAAATATTTGTTGAACTAATGAGTAAACACTTTGTACAGCACATTAAATATATTTAACTAAGGGCTTCTGGGAGCCTCAGACTCCTTCTCGGCCGAGGAGAGACGTTTGTTTAGCAATCTCGAAGGGTCCTTGCAGCTCTAAATCCTCTTGATTTTGTGAGTTTTCGGGAACACTGGCTCAGGAAGCTCATGCAGGATAACATCATCCCACAGAATTACAAGGAGACAGCTGAGGAGGCTGATAATTAGGGTGAACCATCCTGATGGAGAGCAAGCCGCCAGAAATGGGTCCTCAGATAATTATCTAGTAGCGGTTTGTTCTTTTGCCTTTTCTTCTCAGAACTGAATGTAGACGTTTTCTGTGTTACCAGGGGTTATGGTTTGTTTTTCATGAGGTCGTCAGTTTTTGCTATAAAGTAGATTCCATTTTTGTACTCAGAGTCTGGAAGCTTTCCCATTAATGATTTCATGTTTCCAACCTAACAAGTGGGCTGTGAACTCATGGAGAAGCCACTCGATGTTTAGTCATTCATGGTGATTTTCTGCTAGGAATGATCAACTGAATAGCTTTTCTGATTTTTTCCAATAAAATTTTTCCCTCCAAACAACCCACTGAATTATTTACTATAATCTGTCAATCTTGTTATTATTACACCACTGATTGAGGATTCATTTTTTTCTTCTTAAAACAAAACAACAGCATGGTTTCTGAGAATGAAAATATGCCCATCCAATTTAATCCCAACTGAGCAGGAGACATCTAATGTGCAAAATATAAAATAATAAGATGAATATTTTGTATCCAGACAACATACCATCTAGTCTCATGATTTATAAGATTTCCTATTATTGCCTCAAATAGAACATCTCCCCTACAGTAGCAGTCTTTTGTAAACATCCCTCCCATGAGTCACATCCCCCAAGGAAAGAAGTGATTGTAACGCACCACTGTCCTAATTTCACGAAGGGAGAGAGAGAAGTTGCAGAAGCAAAGTGATTTTTCAAGACTGTCCACGGTCCCACTTGCAAGCCAGCCTGGAGAGTCTATTCTCTCCAGTTCACAGTTTCATTTAAAGTATAAGAGAGCAAGTAATCTAATATCCCGTGTCACCCATACATCATCCAGAGGAAGGTTGGAAAAGCATCATTAATATGCAAATAGCTGAACATAAAGTGTCTTTTCTTACTAAGCATAGTGCTCCCACGTCCTCAGAAAAATATATGTCTCTATGAAAAGAGAATAAAGTTGCAAGGGACAGCATGCCGCTCATTAATTTATTTTCATTAAAATATGAAGGAGAAAGCATAGCCGTGCACCACTCTCAGGGATGACCCAGAGAGTCTGGGAAGGAGGAAGAGGAAAACCCCTCTGTAGGCACACTGACCAACCCGCTTTCCCCAAATGCTCGTCTCCAAAGGATTCAGAGTTCTGAGGAAATTGACAGATAAATGGCTGAAAGGTGATCCCACAGAACCCCAGCGATGAACCCTGCCTCATTTTCTCCTCTCTCTTATATCGAAAGCTTTAGTTATTAGAATCAAGCCCGTGAGCCTCCCCAGAAGCCGGTGAGTGGGTGAGTGCAGAGAGGCGCTTGTGTACTGTGACCGCCGACCATCAGAGACCACTCCCTACACGCAGAAGCAACGGAATCCAGCGCCCCCCTTTTCCCCGGGGCTCTCGGTGGACTTTTTCCTGCCTCAGTTCGGCACAGTGAAAGAAAGCGTTGTCAGGGAATGTTCCCTTGAGCTCTCCGCAATAGGCGGACTCTTCAGGCCCATTGCCCAGGCGGGGAGAGGAGGAAGGAGAAACCAAGGGTACACGGCACAGGAGCAGAGCAGGATTCACTCCCGTACCCCCTGAGAACAGTGGCGAGCCGCGGCTCACACTTACCCGGAGCCTCACCGTGTAGGAGACCCTCCGCCCGTTTGCTCATTTGATCCTCATAGCGATCCTCTGACATAATCAGGATGGGTGTATTTTCTGAGTTTTAATCATGGAAAATTTCAAGCATACAAAGTAGCAGATAAAAAAGCGCTCATGACCCAGATATCCATCTCCTAGCTTCCACAATATGAGCGTGTTGCTATGCATCCACGCCTTTAAGTACGCAGCGTGGTGATTCAACAGTCACCTACATGGCTAGAGGCTCCCCCCGACCTGTGCAGTCACTCTGTCGACATAGAAAGACGGTACAGAGTCACTGACTGTATTCTCTATGCTGTACTTTCATCCCCTTGACTTATTGATATTATGACTGTGATTTTATGCCCTTTTATCCCCCCACCCTCCCCATCCACCCACCCCAGCCTCCCACATAGTAACTATCAGTCTCTTCTCAGTGTCTGTGAGTCTACTGCTGTGTTCGTTTTGTTTTGTTTTCAGATTCCACATGTAAGTGAAATCATATTGTATTTGTCTTTCTTCACCTGGCTTAGTTCACTTACCATAATACCCTTTAGGCCCATCTCTGTTGTCACAAATGGCAGGATTTCTTTTCTTTTATAGATGAATAATATTCCATTGTGTATATGTACCACATCTTCTTTATCCATTCATCTACTGATGGACACTTAGGTTGCTTCCATATCTTGGCTAGTGTAAATAATGTGGAAATAAACATAGGGGGCATTTATCTTTTCGAATCAGAGATTCTGTTTTCTTCAGGCAAATTCTTAGAAATGGAATTACTAGATTGTATGATAGTTCTATTTTTAGTCTTTTGAGGAACCTCCATACTGCTTTCTACAGGGGCTGCACCAATTTACGTTCCAACGTTGCAGGAGGACCCCTTTTCTCCCCATCCCCACAAACACTTGTTATTTCTTGTCTTTTGGATGGTGGCCATTTTGGCGGTGTGAGGGGATACCATGCTGTGGTTTTGATTGGCACTTCCCTGACGATCGACAACGTGGAGCATCTTTTCATGTGCTTGTTGGCCATCTGTATGTCTCCTTTGGAAAAGTGTCTATTCAGGTCCTCTGCCTATTTTTTAATCATATTATTTGTTTGTTTGTTTTCTTTGGTGTTGAGTTATATGAGTTCTTTATATATTTTGGATGTTGGCCCCTTATCATATATATCATTTGCAAACATATTCCCCCATATGGTAGGTTGCTTTTTTGTTTTGTTAATGGTGTCCTTTACTGTACAGAAGCTTTTTAGTTTGATGTGGTCCCACTTGCTTATTTTTGCTTTTGTTTCCCTTGCCCACAGAGACACAGCGAAAAAAAATTGCACATTCTTATGTTCAAGAGATTTTTGTCTCTGTTTTCTTCTTAGAGTTTTATGGTTTCATGTCTTCTATTTAGGTTCTTAATCCATTTTAAGTATACTTTTGTGTATGGTGTTTGGCAGTAATCTAGTGTGTACCTCTTAACTTTTCATTAATTGTTTCATGGTTGTTTTGTCCTTCCTCTCTGTTCCTTTCTTCCTCTCTTATACTCTGATCTTGTGATTTGATGGTTTCCTTTACTGTTATATTTGGATTCCTTTCTTTTCATTTTTTGTGCATCTGTTATAGGCTTTAGGTTTGAGGTTACCCTAAGGCTCATATGTAGATTCCTAAATATGTAACAAATATATAACAATAATAACCTATCTCCTGGATTTCACAGGATGACCGTGTTGCTATACACCTACACCCTTTTTTTAAACTGAAGTATTTTAGTAAATCACAAGCAACATGACATTTACCCTTATTGACAAAATTAGTAATAATGTTCCCATATCACTTCATATTGAATTTGTAATCAAATAACTCCAAGAGCAAGATGAGTATTACTTTCTCACCTTACAGATGCAACTTTTTTAACATAACAAAGTACATCACCAGGGCTCAGGGACACAGAGATAATGAAAGATGAGTCTATGAACTCAGGTTTAGAACTTCCGATTTCTTGTTACCAATTCTTCTCTCTACATAGTAAAGTTCCACATAAACACTCTTACTGGAAGAAGACAGAAAGGCCACACAGAGCTCTGTATGACGTCTGAGCAAGGGTAACCTTAGTAACATGTAAAATGAATGTGTGGAATCCACCTCCAACTATCTTGTGTTATTTTCGTGGCCTCCTCATCTCCGGCAGCGCTGGGCTTTGCCCTCCCTCAGACCACCTGCACTCGTTAGAGAAAGGCCTCAAGCATTCCCACTTGCCCGCGGGCTCCGGGAACCAGCAGCATTGCTAACTAGTCCTCGCCAGCTCCGTCTTCATGGTCGGGAGCCTAGAACTCCAGAGACCAGAACAAAATGGAAAACAATGCTCTCCGAGAGAAAGGGAGACCGGGCCAGGAGGCCGTGTCTGTATGCGGGGAAGGAAGATGCCTCACACAGATCTCTCACGCACGAAGGACTGCATCCGTTTCTCTGAAGTAGGACAAAAAATGGAATCTGAGCTCAGCTCTGTTGTAAATCAATTGGAAAGAAAGCCCTGAATCAGCCACGCAAAGCTTAAACTTTACTCATCCGTATCGTGTCATTATCGTTCCAAGGTGCCCAGGCTGGTCCTGTATTTCTTCCTGATTTAGTCTACGTGAAAGTTGTTTGGAATGGGCCATGGTTCAGCATGAATGACCTTCAGATATTTTTCTGCTAAAACAAGTGAGTTTGAATAGGTTGAGGAGGCAGCTCCATGGCAGAACACAGACCACGACACAAATAATCTGTTAAAATGCCGAGTCTCCTGCTATTTAGTTGACCAGAAAGTTTGTTCTCACTCCAAGGACCACCGTTTGCAGGGGTTTCTCTTTTCTCCTTGAATGAGACTTTCTGGTGACAGTTTGCTGCCCCACATTCTCACACTAACTGTGTAAGAGTGGGAAGGTAAATATGGGCCAAGTTGGCTTTACAGAAGGGACCCAGAGACCCTCTTTTCTCCAGTTTATTTGACCCGTCCAAGGCCAGTCCAGCAAAAAGCAGGGACCAGAGGTCATGAGCCTGATTTCTATTCTGCATGTGTCCCCAGCAGGACATCTTGACTCTGACAAAAGCGTTTTCCACCTTCCCAGAGAGAATACAAATATGTGATATTAAGTTCACTCAGTGCAAAGGGACCTGTTCACATGTCAGCCTGTGGTCCCCGGCCGTGCCTCCGCGACAGGTGGGTGAGCGGTCCAGGCCCACCAGGCCATGTCTTCCTCTACAGCCACCATAAGAGCCTCCCCAGCTGCTCCCCATCCCTCGGAGCACTGCCCATCTGCACTCTGCCCTCCCACCCTCTGCTTCCCACGAACCTCCAGTCACACGTCATTCCTTCTTAGGCTCCCCCATTCCCGAGAAAGCTGAGGTAGAACATACTCTGGGGGGATGGCTCACGGTCACCTGAAGACGCCGAGGAGGGCCCAGGCCACACCCGGGGGGAGGGCAACTCCGTGCTCTCTGTCACACAAGCTGCGCGCTCTCCGGAACCCCAAGTACAGCAGCGGACAGTGCACAGCTCTACTGCAGCTTCTCGCCCCTTTGTTCTCAGAACACGTGTGAAGGGTCTGCTCTTCCCTGGGCAGGTGCGACACCAGGTGCCCAGGAGCTGGTGGCAAGAAGGCAGGACCCCTGCCCTCCCTGACGGCGGCTGGATGGTTCCTTATATCCTCCCCACCTCAGCCCACACCTTGGGCCTGAAAGATGCTGTCACTAGTGTCCCTCTGAAAGCGGGGCCTTGAGCAAATGTCTAGGTGGTCCCTCTCCACTGCAAGAATCTGTCATCTTGGGCCTTAAACAAAACAGGAAATGCTTTGGCCAGGGGCCTAGACGCAGTCCTAGGGCGTGACGCTGCCTCATGACTGAATCTAGCATACCCGATATTGGTAGACGCCTCCTGGTTGGGAAAGGTGATCAGCTGAGCTTCTCCAAACGTTTCGATCCATAGCCAGTAGATGGCCCCCTGTGTTTCTCTTCAGAGCATGGCATTCATTCAGACTTGGCCAAGACGGAGAGTCCCGTCCTAGACCTTCTCTCCAGGACCAGCCCCTGGTGAGGGACGCTGTGGGCTTCCGCTGCGTCATTCCCCTAAAAAGGGCGTCTGCAGATGCAAACTACTAGGAAATCTGACCCCTCTGGCTTATGTCTTCATAGATGGTTTAAGAGAGTTGGAACCTTCTCTAAGACTATGAAATTGAGCTGGATGACCTCTATGGGATGAGGCTAAATGAAAAGACACAGCCCCCTCCTCACTGCCTGGAAAATCACACGGGATGTATAGGTTTCTCCTCTGGACAGAGTCAGTCCTGAGAAAGCTTCTAAAGCAGGAAAAGCTGGCTACTGGACATCTAATCCTCAAGTTCTCTTTTCTAAAATTCTCCTCCTTTCAGTGACTCCCCTGTTGCCCAGATTTCCTGGAATTAAATTATGGTACACTGTCCAAACAAATAATATGCAGCTATTGAAAATCATATTGTGGAAAAGCATTTAGTGGCATGGAAAGATGTTCAGGGATTTCCCCAACCCCCCAGCTCTTCATCAGAGTATAAACTTGTGAAATGTTTTATTCTGGTCACTGCTTCCTGAGCATGCAAGCCACACCATTTCCTGTACTAGGTCAAGATTTCCGGTCTTAGCTCCAAGAACTGGATCATAAGTAATGAACCAAACTATTTCCTGTTAGACCAGCAATAAAGGAATAGATTCTAATAGTTCACTTCTTTGAGAGGCAGTGAAGTGGATGTTTACCCAGCCTGACATTCTCAAAGATGCAAACTTCCCACTGGAGTTTAAAGACATCCATGAAGGTGACTATTAGTTAATGCTATTGTTTCAGAGCAAGACGCACCTTGCTTATCGCTTTTCGCCTGGGTTATCTTGCCCACGCAAAGTCACTCTGAGGCCCAGGTCTGCATTGGTGAGATGGGACAGCAGCAATTCTTACCTCATGGAGTTGGCGGAAAGAGTAAACTAAATAGTATGTAAAGAATTTAGTACAGTGCTTGCTACTCAAAAAGTTCTCGGTAATGTCAGCTATTTTTCAACCTCTACCCCAGTTCTATCCTCCAGCCTGAGCTTAAGGAGGAGGATGGGTCAGAGAGACAGGAGAGTCTCCCTTCACATACAGGCACAGAGCACAGAGTCCACCAGCTCAGTCTCTGGGTTACGAGGAGTCGGGAATTAAAGTCCAGTGTTGTGTGATCCTCTGACTTGTTTATGCCCCCGTCTCTCTCCCCCAGGAAAAGCAGTAAGAGGGGTGGTCACTTCTCTGGGACATGTAGCAAAAGGGGATCACTGGGGGACAGTGATTTGCTCTGGTTTAGAGGACTATTAAGCGTAAAGACTCCGAAGGACTGAAGTGAGGGGGACCCTACGGAGGAGGGGAGAGCCCGCCACCACCACAGGGCCTTGGCAAAGGCAGGAAGACGGGGCGGCTTGGGGAGGCGGACACGGGTCTGAGCAGTTGTCTGGGGAACGGCGGCAGGAGGGCCGAGCAGGGCGCCGTCACAGCTCTGTCCCACTGGAGGCCAGCGCTACCCTCGGACTTGATGAGCTTTTCTCTCCATCTGGCACTTTGGCCGAAGGAGCAAGTTTAACTCAAGGGACTGAAAGTATTTAGAGTCCCTGCCGTGAGGAAAGTTGTCTGCAATGCAGAAGCACGGATCTGTGAGGAACTCCAGTACATGTGCTTTAAGAGAGAAAGCCAGCGACACCCTCCGCTCCTCCGCTGAGACGGGGTCCCTGCTCTGGCGGAGGACAAAGTGCTCTGGGGGACAGGGGAGGCAGCTCAGGGTCGCTCCCCAAAACATGGGGGCTTTTGGGAGAGGCCTCAGCCACGACTCCCAGGAGCAGAGTGGGAAAGGAGGGTGAGAACCACCCAGGATCGCGGCAAGAGCGTCGCTCCTGCTGCGCCCACACGCCCCGGGCTCTCTGCCAGCTCTGACCATCGCCTACTCGGAAACCAGAGGGAACAGCAATTTCTCTGCCTCAGATTCACGTTGACCTGTTCCTCCTCCTCTATCCCATCGACTTTGAACTTTCCGAGGAATCGTTACCCTGGGCTCAACCAGACACGAGGCTCATCTTATTCCAGCTTGTTTACAGGCATTCTGGAGCGTCCGAATGAGGACGGCGCACCTGCGGCTGACGGCTTGTGGCGTGCTTGCGCCTCTCTGCCCTGCTCTGTCCCGTGGTCTGAGGCTTTGCACCACTGAGAGGCTAGAGAGTCAGACCCAGCTGCTGTCTGGTCCGCCCTTTCCTTTAAGAAGCCTACATTTCTACTCTTGACATCAAACTTTTTGGGGTCACAGAGAGAAGGCAGTGTCTCATCATGGCCAGATTATGTGCTTATTCTGAGGACAGAGTCTGGGGAGGGTTCTGCGTGTGCCAGCTGAACGCTGCACCTGCTCACACTAGACACCAGAGAAGAGTGTCCAGGGAAGTGGGACAGGAGCCACGTGAGCTTCAGGAGACAGGGAAGAGGGCAAACAGACGCCAGGTGCTCCTGGGAGCATGCGTTCATTCATTCAGCATTCACTGTATGTCCGCAGTGTCCGCTGTGCGCCAGAGATACAAGGGAAAAGACACAGCCCTTCTCCCCAAGGAGCTCCCGGTCACTCAGAGGGGACGGCCGCCCAAGGCGATCACAGCCCAGCGTGGCGACTGTGACGGTGGAGGAAGCCGGGGAGGACTAAGTAGGCTGTGGGGGGAAAGGCCCAAGTCTTGGGGCTGAGAGAAGACTCCCAGAAAGGAGGCAGGGCCAGACTGGGGTCGGCGGCCACACACAGGGTTTCCCCGCGCCGGCTGGTGGAGGAGGAGAAGGCGCAGACTCAGCACTGGAGGCGGCCAGGACCCCAGGAACTCTCCTGCTGGTTCTTTGCTTTTCTGCCCCCCAACTTCTTTTGGTCAGCTTTTTGGCATCAGATCTGTCCACCAAAGAAATAAGCATCATGGCCTCACTGAGAGTCACAGAGGCTCTTTCAAAAGGCCCCCTAAGCACAGCAGAGCTTCGTCTCCCAGACCTGGAAAATTCATGGGAAGATGACTGCACTCCAGCAGCACAGCACCCAGGACGGACCCAGACGCGCCCCCACGGCCGGCCCCCTGCCTGCCTTCCTCTCTCCCTCTCTTGTCCTTGACCCGCAGGAGAGGAGAGGAAAGGATTGGGGTGCACCCAAAGAAAGGAGAATGCAGAGAGCAGGGAGGGCTGCCTGCCTGCAGCCTGTGCTCACCGACCCAGATCCTCAGGCCTCCCTGGAGACCCCACCCTCCCTCCTGCTGGGGCTGAGGAAGGAAGGCAAAGGTGACCCTTGACCCGTCCAGGCCCAGGCTCTGTCCCCCGCCTGCCCCAGGGGCTCTGCACCTTGGGCCTCCCTCTCTGCCCCGGTGGAGGGCCCTGGCCACAGCCCCTCCTCCAGGCCGCAGCTCCAGGCTCCGCACCATCAACCATAGCTGTATCTCAGGCAGGGGGCGGGTCAGCGTGTGGGAGGCCCCAGCAAGAATGAAGCCGCCCACCGTGTCCCACCTCCTACCAACAAGCAGGGACGACCAGGCTGTGGGCCTTCCTGACAGCCCTCACTGCCTCTGATCAGCCTCTGCACTGTGGGTCCACATTCCTTGGACACTCTTGTAATAGCACCTCTTTAAAATAATAGCAATGTCTACTAGAGGTCAACCTTTGCATTTCAGATTTCTATATCTCAAAACCACTCTGCAAGGTGAAGATCATTATCCCCACTTTGGAGATTAGAAAACTGAGGTGAAGTTTGTCAAACTGCAAAGCCCGCACTCCTTCTTCTGCTCCAGAGAGGCTTCTGCCATCGACTGTAAGCACATGAGGGCAGAGACTGTGTCTCCCATCCCCTGAACCCTCAGTATTCTGTGGTGACCTGCACATGGCACGCCTTCAAAGACTTCTGGAGTTAATGGAAACAAAGTTTAGTCGTGCAGGGTGACATGAGGAGCTAAGCATGGACACACAGCTGCTTTATTATCTTCAAACCAGCCTCTTCCCCAAATGCACGTAGTCATTAGTAAGAGGCTAAATTTAAAGCCACAACAGAACAGCCAGTGGCAAGACAAAGGCAAATTAGGTAAACCTCAGTACACTTGCATTCAGTACTGACAGGGCATAAAACACCCGCAAACAGATAGAAGGGGAGGAAAAAACTGAGCAGGATTAACCCAGAACTGTGTTTCCCCGACCAGTTCAGGCAACGACATCCCTGTGACCTTGCAGGGACAAGAAGGCACTGACTAGCGCCGCGTCCTACAGACGGTCCCTGTGCCGCAAACAAGCTTCATGCTGATGGGCAAGAGATGCGATTTGGAAAAGGACCTGCTTCTTATGCATTTCAAAGTCTTCAGTAACTTGAAAAGAAGAGATGTCATAAATAAAGATGAAGGTCTAGCAAATAAATAGAACACAGAAAAGTGGGCATCATTCCCAGGACCCTAACAGTGGCTGGCTTACTCCTGGAATGTTATTTCCTGTGGGGACTCCGTGAGGAACACAGGAACAGGTGCAAATCCCGGCCTTGGCCTTGACGCTGCCCTCAAGCCCCCAGGGTCCTCCCTGTGTGCTGGCCGTGCCCTCCTTACCCTGAGCTGGACATATTTGCCCTGAGCGTTCCTGTATTTGCCAGGATGGCCCCCACGCAGCAGTCTGTCTCGTCCCTCCCTACTTGAGGACGCTGCAAAGGGAGGAGAGGGAAAGCCACCTGGAGCCGGAGCGGATAGGACCCTGGGTCAGCAGACCCAACACCGGTCACGCCCTGGGAGGGGAACCCGGGGGTGGGGGTGCTGGGAAGGGTCCTCCAGCCTCCAGATCCCATGGACTTACCTCCCTCACTCAGAGAAATCAAGTTTGAAATTGTGGGTGAGATTATTTCGTTTAAGTGTTGCCCAACAGTGAAACTGCAGCCCTTTTCCCACCGAGGGGCGGGTCATACGTGTCACTGACTCGCAATCCGACCAGAGCAACGGTCTCGGCGTGACACACGAGGCAGGCCCGGCCTTCCTGCACGCTGGCCGCTTCCGATATGCCCGCTCAGCTTCCCGTCCGCTGAGAGGCTCACGGCACGCGTGGCCTGATTCCTCGGGCCCTTACCTCCTCCCAGAAGACGCCCCGAGGAGCAGAGACAGGACGTGCCTTCCAGTAGTGGGAGGGCAAGTAGGGGAAAAGGTTGACAAGAGAAAAACCGGCCAAACGGGGCTCACAGCCCTTGTGTGACCAGCTCCCAACTGGCCGCCCCTGCTGATGGCCGCACCGTGGGGCCCACCCCCCACAGCCTCCCGTACAGGCGTCCTCAGGCGCCCAACGCCAGTCCGAGACCTCACCCTCTGGACACCACCTCAGGGGTCATCGCTACACTTTACCCAGAGCTTCTCAGAAACTCTCTGCCATTCTCCATATTCCAATCACAACTTTGACGCAGTTTTATTTATCCCTGTTAGGACATTTCAAAGTTTCTGCCTTAACACCTTGTCTTGACATGAGCCTCAAGATAATATGCAGGAATATTTCTGGGACTAGATGCCCTGAGCTGTGATTTTAAATTTTGGTGGTAGAATGATTACCTAAACAAATATATTGTTCTGAACCCTATACAATTAAGAGAGACTTCCAACATGCTAAGGGAATTTGCTCCTAGTAATCATTTGAATTAAAATTAATTTAGATTTAACTGAAATAGAAGCTTTATAAATGTTATACATAAATCACTGTCAATCCATATAGTACATATTATGAGAGCTCGATTTCTTTCTTATGTTTGATACAAACACATTGAAATGGACACAGTCACTGACACGTCACTCCTAGACCGTCGTTGAGTGTCAAGCAGCAGGAACGCTTAGTTCCCACTTCGGAAGCGCTGATACAAAGGACAGGAGATGAACGTGGGAGGCCACGGTCATCTCGCCGCAATAGTGACATTTCCCTCCCCTCTCAGTGGAACCTTCCGACAGACGCGTGTACAAGGTTCCCTGAGCTAATTCGAAAGGAATTCTCCAGCTTAATGTAATGGGAGTCGCCATGCCATAAATAATCTCCGACTGTTACCCTAACCATTCATTTCAAGCCCCCCCCACCCCAATTCCTCACACCCTTGTTGGAACAACCAAGTTGCAGCAAAACTGACTTGTCCACCTCCCACCTCCCTCCCGGCTTGAGCCCGACCGCATCCTCCAAGGCCATGTGGCCATGTGGCCTGAGGGAGCCAGGAGGCTGTCCACCCTGCGTGGCAGGAGGCAGCCTCGGTCCCTGTTACCCTCAGGCCACATAGGGAGTTGACTGTCCCCACTTCTCATCCAGGCCGCTGCAGGTCTGCCGTTCAGGAAAAGACAAAGTAGATGAAAAGACCCGTTCAGATGAGAAAAGGAAAAGAGCAGGTCTCCATTCAGCTGCGAGGGGGACACCGGCATGGCCTTGAACAACTCTCAGTCGGCTGCTGGCCAGTCCTCAATACGCACTGAACAGAAAATATCCTACAGAGACCCGCCCAACCGCTCCGACTGAACGCTCGCCCGGCACAGCACACGAGACAAGATGCAACGAGGAGAGGAAGTCAAGGGCCGGCAGAAGCTGCTAACGGGCAGGGGTCACGTAAGGCACAGCTGCGCCCTAATCGGGGACTCCTGCTGAACCCAGAGCCACCCCCAGACCCGTGTCAGCTGCTTCGCCCTTCAGTGTAGACCAACCATACCCTGGGGGTCGGGCACTGGACTTGGCTTGTGGGGCTACAAAGAAGGACAGGCCCCAGCCCTACCCTCGAGGGCTCCAGGTCTGTGAACCAGCTGAGCCTCAGCAGGAAGGGACATCTTCCCGTGCGCAGTCCCTTTACCGCCGGAGCTGGCTATTCCCCACCACCATCCGTGCCCGGCCGAGGGCAGGGCAGCAACGGCCATGTGAACCTTAGGAGGCCCCACAAACCGGGCCACTTTTCCCATGGCCGGGGAGCTCTTCGCGCCAGTCATCAGGGCGTGGGAGAGGTGACGCAGGAATCCGTGCTACGAGGCCCTCCTTATCCGAGCAGGGCCAAGAGCGGCACCCCAAGGCACTTACAAAACGAGATGGGACAGCAGCCCGGGGCAGCCCCAGCACGGGGGGCAACCGGCCTGCCTGAAAAGCCCGCAGACAAATGCCGCAGAGCACTAGGGATCCGGGACGCTTGACATTTAAACCCTTCTCTTAACAGGGGCTCCACAGGGAGTTTGGGGTCAAAGGAAACAGCGTGGACAGCGCAGGGGGAAGGCCACTGGAAGCTCTCGACACCGTGGCCCCGTTTCTCACGCGTGTGCCTGTGCCGATCAGGCCTGCCCTTCCCAGGGACTAATGCTTAATCTTGCAAAAGGTATTCATTAAACACTATTTTGTCACTGTCGTGTGCTCTACGGACACAGAAGTAAATCAGACAGACAAAAACCCCTGCCTGCACAGGGCGTACCTTGGCAAATACACATTCCGTGGACGGGGGAGAGCAATGAGGCAGGGAAGGCAGAGAGGGCGCCAGCCGATGGAGGCAGGGCTGCCACGGCCCGCAGAGACCCTCCCGGGGACCGCAGGCTGAGGCGGAGGGGCGAGCGGGGCAACCAGGTGACTCGCTGTGACGCATGTCCGACGGGATCCAGGACCAGGTGCGGTGAAGCCCGGCGACGCGGGAGCTTGGATGAGGCCGCCAGGGAAGAAGGGGTCGCGTCTTGCTGGGAACACACTGGGTTCTGAGCCCCCTTTTCACTTCTCCCATTGGCAATTGGCTCTTAGGGGCTGCGGTGGTCTTATCCAGACCATAATGAAGCCTTAGCTTCCTCTTCATTCTTGAAAAAAAGGATCTGGAAGCCAGGGAGGAGCCGCTAGAGGCACTGAAACAACAAAGGAGCATGCGAGCTCCTCACAGTTACCACTGTGTCCTCTCCCAGGAGCACCATTCTTCGGGATCCCAGCTGCTGACAAGTCACTGCACAGAGGCAGAGACTCAGCCCAAGTGCCTTCACAGCCGCCACCCGAGGTCCAGCTGAACCCAGCAGCCGGTGGTCGGTGTTGGAAATTAGCTAGAAACACCCTCACTAATTACCCACCACCACCTCATCACCTGTCTACTCGGGGCCACGACAAACTGCTCTCTCCCTCTCATATCCACCCTTAACCACTAAGAGTGCTGCCATTTCTACTACAAAATATCAAAGGCATACCATGCTGGTTCCCCCCTAGTGTCCAGTTCTTTCTTGGTTTTCTTGGAACTAAGTATTTCTAAAAATAATTTCTATCCTGGGTATCAAAACCTGGATATTTATCATTTTCCTTTTTGCATTCCTGTTATAAAAACCCAAAAACTCCTGAGGCAAACCGATGCCTCTGGCAGCACAGGAGGGAAACATGTATAGGAGTGCGTGCAGGAAAACACGTTAATAAATATCTAAGGACAAATCCCCACCTCACATGCTTTCAGCACTCTTTTCTTGAGTACCTGGGATGTGCCAGGCTCCAGGCAGAGGGGACGTGCGCTCCCTGCCTGTGAGAAGCTGCCAGGCATGGCCACAGCTGCGGACCAGGGACAGAGGAGGCGAGGGGGGCGATCGGCAATGGCCCAGATGTCAGAGACTGGCTCTGAAGGCTGAGTGAGGTGGACACACAGCCCAGGGAAGGAAGGAAGTCCAGGCAGAAGGAGCACGTCTGCAAAGGCACAGAGAAGCACCCATCCCGCTGGGGTGCGTCCCCTCTGTGAGTCGCACGTGGAGAGGCCGGATGGCACAGACTGGGACGTGGCTGAGTGCTGCGCCGGGGGGCGTGATCAGCCTGTGGTTAAGAAAGATGGCTCTGGCTTGGGAACGAGGCAGAGGCGACCAGGCTAAGACAGGGCAGCAAGACTAGCTGAGGACAACCCCAGCTAAGCCCTGCTCCACGCCACGTGCTTCCCGCTCACAGCAGCCCGTGAGGGGGCACCATGAGTGTCCCCCATTTACAGACAGGAGACCGAAGTGGCAGAGTCTTCCTAATACCCACCACGCAGCCAGTAAGCGGCAAGGCCAGAATCTGCACGCGGGCACCTGGGTCCAAAACCCACAACTCCAGGTCCTGGATTTGGGAAGTGGCGCCCGGGATTGTGGCCGGCAGAATACTGCTCCCAGGATGGCCACATCCCAACCCCGGGCCCTGTGACTACATGAAGCTACATGGCAAAGTGGGATTAAGGTTGCAGATGGAACCTTTTAATTCACCTTAAAATGAGCTCAGCCCGGACTCTCTCGACGATCATCACAAAGGTCCTTAAACACGGAAGAGGAAGGCAGACCAGAGGACCAGAGGATCAGGGAAATGAGGGTCTGAGAGCTGTAACGTTGCTGTCTTCGAAGATGGAAGAAGGGGACAGCGCACCAAGAAATATGCAGGTAGCTTTTGAAGTTGGAAGAGGCAAGGAAGCAGATTCCCTCCTCGAGCCTCCACGAAGACGTGCAGCCCGGCCAGGCCCCCGACGTTTGCCCAGAGAGATGTCAGACTGGTAATCCCACGCTGCTTGAAGCATCAAGTTAACCACTGGGTTATAGTTAACAGCAGCAATAGGACACTAATTCAGGGTGAGATTCACAGCATTTAGAGAGCCAAGAGATAACTATTACCCTGCTAGTTACAACCTGAATCGCTCCAGATGATGGGAAAGGACATGACCTCTGCAGCCCGAGTCCGAAGCCACCTCCCTGAGGGGCTGTGTTCATCCCTCAAAGCATCGCTCCAAGCACGCGCCATGATTCCCTCTGGCTTTGTTATCTGACTTCCGTCTCTCAGCCTTTCTATTCACATCCAAACCTCCCTAGAAACGCTTGGCCTTCTTTTCCTTCTCCATTCTCTCTTCCCGTGTTTACCAGATTCATAGCTTTCACAGACAAAGGATCATGACCCCTATCTCCTTCTGGCCGTTTTGCAGTCCTCTTTTCCTGTTCACTCAAGAAATGGACCCAGCAGGCTCTTTGACGATATTTTGCGTGATGAAGAATCTAATAATGAGCCATATGGATGTGGACCTTCCCTGGAGGAGGCACTCCAAGGAGCTCTAACAGCAACGTGTGGCCTGAGGGGGACCCCTAACCTAGTAGAGGAGCGGGGAGGGAGGAGGGCTTGGGAAAGATCGGTGTGTGTGCATTTATGTCCTTAGAAATAGTTCCCCGCCGTACCTCTCTTAGCCTCTCTGCCTTCCAATTCTGCAAGCAGAGAAGTGACTGACTAACCAGCCGTAGGCTGGACTCAGGCAGATTTGACTGAAAACATTGCTAATCCTGCACATCAGAATCCCAGCCACCTGAGGTGACCCTGGTCCTAACCTTCACTTGTCCCATCAAAGGAAAGGAAAGGAGAAAG
Organism: Phataginus tricuspis; assembly: GCA_029783875.1. Classification (NCBI taxonomy): domain Eukaryota; kingdom Metazoa; phylum Chordata; class Mammalia; order Pholidota; family Manidae; genus Phataginus; species Phataginus tricuspis. The sequence continues at coordinate 27,801,482 of JAQQAC010002701.1, read as the reverse complement.
GCCAAAAAAGAGGAAAGATATGGGCTTTCTGATATTTAGCTGTACTTTACTGAGGAAGTAAAAGTTTTCATTTAATGGCAATGAATGTTAGAGTCACAAATATGTTCTGAGAAAAAGAGCCTCTGTTCCTTCTACTTGGATGTTTGTTTATAGAGAGAATGACTGCATCTATCAAGAAAGTAGTTATTGCAATAAATAAAACATCAATGACATGGTTGCTGACCTCATAGGACTTGTCACCTGCTCGAAGAAACAAAGCATACAGCCCTGGATTTATGGTTTTACCTACTGTTAAATTCCCAGGAGCAGGGCAGAGACAGGAAATGCAGACAGGCAGGCTGCGGGTGGTTGTGTGGAGGTGTCTCTGCTGGACCATGGAGACTGGGACAGCATGGACCGTGGAGAGGGGGACAGCATGGACCATGGAGACGGGGAGAGCAGTGGGGGGCTCTGACCCACACAAAGCCAGAGAGGCGAAGGAATCCCCACATGGCCCGGCAATGATGGGGAACAAAGTTCGGCCAAAATGCAGGTTGGAAGAGCACGCAGCCAAGTGGCCGGGACTGTGGCTTCTCGGTCATGTGTGCAGAACATCAGAAACCATACACAACCATGGCATGTTTTTCTAAGTATCGAGTTTCTCTGATGCTTTGAAAAGGAAGGTTGTGTCTTTTAGCCGGTTTTAAATATTATTCTCATAACAATTCAAACCCTGCCATATATTAATGCAAATCTGAGTGAGTTTTTAGGATAAAAACACTCAAAGAATTTTGCCACTTGCAGCAAGACCTCCAAGCCCCGAAACTTCACCTCCCTGGACAGCTCCTCACGTCCCACCACCAGCCCCAGTCAATTTAGAAGCTCATTCAAGTGTAACTCCTCATTATGTCCCCAGCTGACTCCTTGTCACATCTCCCTCGGGTCCTTGCAGCCGAGTCCAGCAGGTTCTGCAGCCCCTCCTCCCCTCCCTCTCCTGCCCTGGTTCCAGCCGTATCTGTCCCAAAGGGAAACACACTCACACCACCCCATTGGTAAACCCTTCCCGCCTCTTCTTTCCCCCATTCCCCTGGGTTCCAGCGACACCTCCCCCACGCCACCACCTGGTTCCACCCCTGCTATGCGCACACCGTCCTAGGTGACCTGACAAACACCTCATCCTTCAGGGAACCACCACCTGCAAACAGAGTTTGAAGATCTCACTGCTTTTACTACGCGGTCCTTGGAGAGATCGTCCACGCTTTGTAGTCCTATTTCCCAGGTTCCTTGAGAATCACCAAGAGTCTTCCGACAGGTGCCTGAGAAATCATTCAGAGGTCAAGGGGACAGGGCACCATTTCTTGGACCTTACGCCTTCCATATAGCCGATCTCAAAGCACAGATTGTTTAAAATAGCACAGTAAACATGTGTCGACCTGCTCTGTTGTGTCAGGCATTGTTTTGGATGCTACGAATAAAGAAAAGAATGAGACCCAACCCAGCCCTAGAGAAAATATAGTTTTGTAAGTAGTCTATTTCTGGCCCATTCCCACAGCCAGTCCTTAGCTGTCAGGGAACAGGGATCTCACTCTGTCTCCAGCTGCACCAGGAAGGAGGCCAAGGAGAGCCCCAAAGACAAAGCTACCCAGCTAGTCTATCCACACGGAGCGAATCTGCATCCCCGCCACGCAGAGAGGTGGTGGTTTCACTCGGAAACAGCAGCCTGGGGGCCCTGGTGCCACCCACCGCCCTTATTCTGCTGCGCCCCCACCTAGCAGGGTCCCTTCCAGGGCTGGACAAGCACAGCCAGGCATTTGGAACTTAAAAACAACCTTATTCTCTGAATCCCTCAGAATATAGAAAATATTACTTAGCCAGTGGCGGGGGGGGGGGGGAGATTTTTTTTTAATGAATTACTTGGCAATTAGAATTAAACCCTCGGTGCTCCTCCAGCCTGGGGTGGGTTAACGTGGTCGACGGCACCTCTGGCCTTGCCGGGGCCCCGATTCGTTCCGGCCCGCCCCTCCTCACCTGCACCCACCCCACCCCATCCCTTTAATTCCTCTATTCCCACGGACCAGGGCCAAGCCTCACCCTTTCAGCTTATGAGGAAATAAGTTTCTTTCTCCCTGGTGTGTTGTTCAAACCACTTTCCCCATGGGCCCAGGAACTCTGCCCCAGAACTCGTGACTTTTCTAGCAACGCACCAAAGCAGTCATCCATGAGAGCATCTTTATGTGACCTTATTTGTCTCTTTTCCTCTGCACAATGTTAAAGTTCCTAAAACCCATTATGCCTCAGCCCCTGCAGAGGGTCACAGAGTCCCTGACATGGAACACAAAATGCCAGTGGCTGTGGGTAAGGACAGGTGGGCCACTTCTATCTCTTCGCAGCTATATGCTGAGGAGAGCCAGGAAAGATGCTGGATTCTACAGGGCCGAATGAGGGCCTGGAAAGCACAGGAAACGTTGGGAACTGAGCAGAACTGGCACCTTTGAGTCCCCCGAAGCATCTCTCCACCAGCCGAAAGGCAAAAGCACATCTTGAGTTTCATGAGGGAGGTGCTAGGCCAACTGCCCTGGGGACCCTCCGTCTTCAAACCCGGGGGCTCAAGTGGTTGGGGTCAGCCCCACCACAGCTGAACGGCCACCATCCCTACAGGAACATAAAGATGTGAGTCTTGTCGGCATCACCTGCAAGTAGCCCATGAGCTCCTCCGTCACGTAGATGCTCACCCACTAGGGACTGAACAGGACAGTCTCAAGACTCTTTGCCTCTCAGAACTCCCCTTTCTTTCCCCTATTTTGCTAATAGCTCCTAAGTTGATTAACTGGTCATATAAATCCGACTACATTTCCCAAAGGCAAAAATACGTTTAGTTGTCTTTTGTGCTTCCCCAGCGATTAGAGCCCCTCCCTGCACAGCGTGGCCCGAGACCCGCAGGCCGCCCAACGAGCTCCAGCCACATCACCTACAGTCCCACCTCCCCACCTGACGATTTCTCATCTTGACCCTCGGCCTTCTCCAAAAGTCCCTCCACAGGCCCAGTATTTGCTTAAACACAGCCCATCTACACACTTTGGCTGACCTTGGACCGTAGAGCGATAGGGGTGGACTCTGGACTTACCAGAAATGCTCACCGTCCAAGCAGGACTTAGCGCTCGACCATGTGTCACCCTGTGCTGTTCCACAGTAGACCACTTGTGTGGCTTGGCAGTAAGAGCTCCGACTCTATGGGATAGGGGTTCAAATCCTGGCTCTCCAACTTACAGGTAAAATAATAGAGCTATTTTACAGGCTAGCTGAGATGACACAGCGGGGGCACGTGTAATGCTGTGCCTGGTGCCGAGCAAGGCTCTCAGAGTGTCAGCCGCACAGTCATCCCCAAGTGGGCAAGGGTGTCTGTTCCCTCTCCTTTTGCCTCATTATCGGAGCACACAGTAGGTGCGGGCACGCGATGCATACACACTGATGGGAGACCTGCATCCTTCCAGGGCCGATGAAAACATTTCTGCCTGTGAATTCTGATGCCAAAAAATGCTCAGTTGTAGCTGCTGTTTAGGACCAAGTTTTGAAGCATCACCCCATTGACCTCCTCTGCAGTCACATCACGTTTGTCTTTAAAATATGAAGATTTCCCCAGAGCCGGCCCAGCTGCTGACAGCGACAGGGCTGCAGCGATGAGTCAGCAGCTCACCCAGCAGCAGGGACCTGGCGGGCACCGTGCTCGGCGAGTCCTGCAGCAGCCAGGCCGGGGCACCCGACCCCCAGGCGGGCACATTCCTGTCCTAGCACTGCTGACAGGGCCCTAAGCCCCAGGCCACATCTGGTCCCCAAAGCCTACAGTGAGGAAGCAGAGCACGTTCCTGCCAAGCAAATCCTCACCAGGGCGGCCTGGTGGCCATCTGGGCACCCGTCACTCTGAAGAGCACCCTTCCCACAACTGGCCGTGTCCCACCAAGCCTTCAGCAGAGACAGCTGGGGGAGCCTCCAGCCGGGCACCTCCCAGGGCCAAAACTGGCTTGTTTGAGCTAAAAGAGAAAGACTATCTTCTCTTGGCAGTTCAGTGCGCAACAGGAGGCAAGGGCTGGGCAAGTCCCGGCTGCATCCCCAGCGCTAGCCTGCACACAGTAGGTGCTCAATGAATCTTTGATGGCTGATGGTGGCTGACGCATCACCAAGCCTGTTAAGTAGGGGTGTAGTCCCCGCCTGTCACCCTCCATGTCCTCTGCCTCCTCGCCTCCACCATGTGAGCTCTCCCCACGGAACTGGGTTTGTCAATGGGGCCCCGGGGGGCCAGAAGATCGAGGCTGTGGCTCCAGGCACACGGCTGGGCTCGTGCAATACAGGAAGAGCGCGCGCACGTGTATGTTCGTCCTGACCCACACCTGAGGGCGCTGCCTCCCCCCTGCGTGCGGTCACCACCGAAATGGAAGTCAAGGGGGGTCCATCCTGCCGCCCTTGACACCCTGCCTCTTGCCTGTCTGTCCTCTCTCTTCCATACAGATATACGTGCTGTTTAACGGGAAGCTGGAAGAGGCCTGGCAATCACAACTGGTGATCAGAGTGAGACGGAGGGCCAGAGATCAGTGAGCTGCCGGGAGCCACCCAGCCGGCGCGTCCAAAGATCTTTCACCTCCGTGGGAGATTCTTCTGTTCAGTGTTTTGCTTCCTTGCCTGCTTCTGCTTACTCTGTCCTCAAAGGAGACCCTATTTCAGATGGTTCTTCTCTGAAAAACTGCACCATTTCCCAGGTAAAGCCCAGCCCCTCCAGGTGAGGGGGCCTCCCACAATCCTGCCTCCCTCGCTTTCCCAGGGAACGTCGTCTCACCCAGCATCGCAGGGGGACCTGGCCTGCTTGCCTGCCCGGGTGATACGTGTTAAGTACGTTTCCGACACCCAGAGACGGCGGGACCCTTCCCTGTCACACGCGGAAGCCCAGACACGTGACCCTGGAGGGTCCCCTCCGCAGGTGCAGCTGGCGGCAAGGCCGCGGGGAGCAGCTGTGCGGTCGGCGCTGCAGCCCTCCCCGCCGGAGCGCCCCGCCAGCCGCCTCGCCGCGGCCCTCGGCTGCCCGCACTGCAGAGACCCTGCCCCCGGCAGCCCCGCAGTCTGCGGCCACGTGGCGCCCGCGCGCCTCGGGGGAGGAGCGCCCCCTGCCGCCTCCGAGCGCCGCCTGCAGCGCTGGCGCGGCCGGAAACCGCGGCGCCGTGGGTCTGAGCCACTCGGAGCCCCGCAGCGGAGGGCGCGGCTGGCGCAGCGGGCACCGCGGCGGACGAGGGGCGGAGCCGGGGCCTCCCGCCCTGCCGTCGGCCTCCTCCCGCGGCTCGGGAAGGAAGGCAGCTCAGAGGCCGCAGCAAGAGGCCCAGGGCCCCGCAGCGCGGCCTCGCTCACACCCGGGGGTGGGCTGACCGGGAGGCTCGGCGCCTCCGCCTGCGGGGGGAGTCCGGCCGCTGGACCTCAGGGCCCCTCGCTGACCTCGCGGGCGCTGCCGCAGCCGCCTCGCTCCGCGGCGTCACGCTGTGCGGTGCAGCGGCCCTGGCTGGGTGCTGGTCCTTCAGAGCCCGATGGCCCGGATCCGACCCCGGCAGCCCGCGGGGCCTGAGCCCCCGCGCGCCCGGTCTTCTCACGGCCTCGGGATTCAGCCGCTCCGGCCCGGGAAGGCTCCAGCAGTGACCATTTTGCAGCACGCAAATGTATCCAGTCAACGTGTTGTACACCTAACACAATATCCTATTCTATGTCAATCATATCTCAAAAAAATTACTTGAAGCTGTCATACCTACTGGTCTCCTGGTGAGCCCGTGGGCCCCCCACCCTCCACACACTGAAAAGAACACAGGTTTCCCCGGGGCCTCCCTTAGTCTCCTCTTCCCTGCTCCTCCTCCACCCCAAATCACATCAGCCCTTATTATTTTAAGGGTTTCATTACTAATTACTCCAATAAACAAATAACAAATATCATGCTTTTGCAATTAACAAAGTTTCCCCACGGTATTTCTGAATGTTCATGTCCTGAAATAAAAAAGATCCAGTCACGACTCTACTTCTCTTTGCCCTCATCCCGCCCCTAAAACAGGCCTTGGAAGCCCAGCCCCGATGCCCCAGCCTGGAGGTGGGAAAAAGACAAAGTGCTGCGACTTCCACCAAAGGAGCCTCCGGCCTCACGTAACCGCTTCTCGTCTTAGTTTTCTCCTCCGTAAAATGTGCATAATGAAAGCACTTATTGTTGGAAAGCTGCAAGGATTCCGTGAGATGAGGTACTCAGACCTCACACACCGGGAGCGCCCAGAGGAATCCACTACCATCACCTTCATTCATTCAACAAACCTTCTTGGTCATCAGCCCAGTTCTGTTCCTTCCTTGTTCCCCAGTGTGATGTGTGATGTGGCAAAAATTAGGTCCACGAGCAACGCTTGTTCATTTATAGATAATCTATTTCATAAATAAGCTCTTGATGGCAAGAGGAGCATAAAGGACAAAAATCTTCAAGGAAGGTGACACGGGTCTAGACCGAAGTATAAGGAGTTATAATTTGGGGAACGTGCCAGGGAGAACCGGGAGGGTGGGGGAAGAGAAAAAGAAAAATCTAGAGATCTCAGCATTTCATTCAATAAGAGATGGTCATAAGTCAAGAACACTCAGCAGAGAAGGATGGTTTCTTTAACAAACAGTGCTGGGAAAACAGGACACCCCGTGCAAAGGGGTGAAGTTGGGCCCCTGTCTTACACCAATTACAAAAATTAACTCAAATCAGATGAAAGGCCTAAATGTAAGATCTGAAACTGTACCCACCTTAAACTTACATAACATTATATATCAATTATATCTCAATAAAGCTGGGAAAGAAAAATTTTTTAAAGAAACAAATACAAAAAAATTTCTTAAGGTGGGCACAAGCAACATTCGGCCTCTGGCACTTTCCCAGGTCACGTGCAGAGGGCTCAGCCTATGAGCACCGAGCCGTGCCAGCCCCGCTGCCCTGGCTGGGGCTCCACAGGCACACGTGCCAGGCTTCTCCCGCCCTCCAGCTGGGCTGGGGTGGCACCCAGGGCTGCGTGGCCATCTGCTGCCGGCTTTCCAGGCAGGTGCTGGGTGCTGAGAGACTCTGAGGGAAGATACCGAGTCAGCACAGCCACACTGCCTACAGCGCCTGCCTTCGGTGCCCTCTGGTTTTCTTCATCATCTCCTGTTCAAGCAGAGGCAACCAGACTCTCTGCAGGGGGACGCTGGCAGGCACGCTGGGTGGGAGGGTGGGTGTCTCAAGGGCATCCCATTCCTCCCCTCCATGCCCAGCCACCCTGCCTGCACCGGGCACTGGAGGCCCTCCCCCACCCAGGCTTGAGCAGCAGGCCACCCGGAAGGGCGGCTTTCTGAGAGGCAGAGGGCAAACCATCCTGAGACGCTTCAGGGGAGGGAGGTCACCATCTCACAGAAGAACCCATTCGGGCCTTCACACCCGGACCAGGCCAAGACAGCGCGCAGCAGCGGCTGAGGCCATCCAGACTGGCAACGTGACAGGCCCTGGGATGATGTTCAGGGGGCAGCTCAGAATCCTGGGGAGCCGGCCTTCATAACCATCTCCCGAATCTGTGGTTTTAATCTCGGTTTTGCTAGAACTGCAAGCACCACAAAATGGCCTCGTGTGATTCACAAGCAGCCCCACAGCCTCCATCAACCCGGGACAGAGACAAAGCTCTTCGATTGCTACAAAGGCTCACACTACTTTGAAAACACATTTCACAAATGACCAGCCCTCTTATTTCTAGCTTTGGATTGCTTTAATAAAACCGTAACCCTCTAAGGCTAACTTTTAAAGTCCCAGGGGCTCTCTCTGCACTCATTTGCGTCAGGACTGTGCAGACAGTGCAGCTCTGTGGCTGTGTCCCCAGGCTGCACTGTGCCTCCGGCCACACGGCCATTGTGTGCTGTCTGCTCCGTGCAAGCATGAACAACAGTGTTGACAGCAACGTGAAGGTCACTGTTACAGAACCAAGCTTCTCAAACATCAGTGGTCACCTGTGCCCTGGGGCACTTGTAAAAATTAGAGATGCTCACCCCATAGCCACTGGATCTGAATCTAAGAGGGTGAGTGGGTTCAGCAGTTCCCAGGTGCTCCTGATGTGCTTCAGATCTGGAGAACTGCTCTCCACCACCTTGTGGGGCCCATGGACCAGCAACATCAATACCTTGAAATGTGTTAGGAGTGCAGACTCTCGGGCCCCACCTCTGACCTGCTGAACTAGCGTCTGTACTTGAACAAGATCCCAGGTGACTCGCCAGCCCACTGCAGTTGGAGAAGTGCTGCCCCAGGACCAAGTCTGTAGCCTCCTGGCAGGGTGGGGGAAGATCCCGAGCCACGGGTGGGACCTTAGGAGCAGCTGGTCGATCAGGACCCTCTAACCAGCCTTGAAAGCCCTCTCCTCCCACTCACTCCTGACTCTTTGCCACCGTCCCGGCCATCAGAGATCCAAAAGTAATGACGGGTAGACCCCAAACACAGGGTCAAGCTAAAGCCTGGGTCTACATTCCAGGCCTGCTGCTTTCCAGCAGGGCAGCCTCTGATTCTTGGTTCCCTCGTCTGCAAAGCAGAGGACATCTCAAGGATTCCCAAAGGTCCTCCCAGGTCTTCATGTAACTCTTATCTGTCCCCAACCATTTCACACATATGCAAAGTCACAGCTGGCAGGGACTTTAGATCCCAGGTCCACACCACCTTCCTTGCTGTCACCATGTCACAGGTCATCTATCCCAGCCCATGAGGTGGCTGAGCCCTGACCAGAAGCCACAGCTCCCGGGGCCAAGTTCAGTGTGCTCTGCCCCAGACTAGAGGGACATCAGTCCTGCTCGGGTGGCCCAGTAAACACGCTGAGTAGATGTTTGCATGCTGGAAGTTTCCTGGAGACGCCCTCAGGGATAACAGCTTTAAGGGAGTGAGAGGCAACACTAGGCAGAGGGAGACACTGAGTCCTATAGGGAGCTCGGGAGCTGGGCTTCTCCCCAAAGCTGCTCTGAATCAAGACAAAGGAGCAGGCCATCCTCCACACCCACCTGTCCTGGACGTGGGCTTCCGTGCGGGAGGAGCTGGAACCCTCACTGAGGTAACTCGGAGAGGGAGGGACACGCAGCCAACCCCTCCAGCCCTGCGGGGGCTGAGCCCTTGGGCCAGCGCAGGAGTCCCGGGCAGCACGCCCCAGCATCCCGGCCCACCCGGATCACCCGTTTCGTGCTACTCAGTGTGCCCTGTCTGGGGGCGGCTTCCACGCTGCTCGGGCTGCGCTCCTGGCCGGGCGCGAGGAGGCGGGGGTAGGCAGCACCAGCACATCTCACCTCGATGCCGCGGCTGATGCTCTCGCCCTCGGCTAACACCGCTGTTATTCTAGACGGCTTATGACTCAGGCCCTCTCTCTGGAAGACAGAGCGCCCTGTCGCCACGCTGTCCTCTGGCCGTGGCGGCTGTCCAGTCCACTCACTCCATACTGGGCTGGGGAGAACCCCAACAGGCCCCAGTGGACCGAGCACGGAGTGCCGCACGCAGCCTTCCTTGCCCTTGTGGAACAGCAGCGAGTCCCCCCGCTGCCAGGGCAGTGACTCCGCCAGTGTGGGGCCGTCCTCCCTTGCCAGGTGACCTCTTAGCACAAGGAGCCAGGAGGGACCAGATGGCGGAGACCCAGCTGTACACACCGACGAAGTCCCCCCCAGGAACCAGCATCTTTAGGCCCAGAGTCTCCATCTGTGGGGATGGGAGCCCAAACCCTGCGAGTGAGGTGGGAGGCTGGGGCCCAGGACCTCCCCTACTTGCAGCCCCTGGTTCCTGGATCCACGAATCCCATCTTTGGGGTCGCAGGCCCCTCTACTGGCTGTTTATTTAGAGTGTGCACCGTATGGGCTGCCTCGATCCCCAGCATGGGACCACCACCCGCTCACGCAGCCGCTGCTCACACACCCGGTGGCTGAAGCAGAGCTGGAGGCCAGCAGCAGCTGGCTGAGGCACCGGGTCCAGAGATTCTAACCTCTCTGCCCACTCCCAGGGGTCCACCTGCCTCCTCGCCCCCTCCCCAGGCCCCTGATCTTCCAGGCCCCTGACCCACAGCCCAACCATTCACTGTTTATCACGAACCTGTGTGTTACTACATTGGGCCACTTCTCTTCCTCACACAACGGACGACCAGGACTGCAGCTTTGAAGTCCTGTCTGTTGAGAGGATTTCCTCTCATCTCTCCTCACGGGCCACTGGCACGTGGGGCTGTAGTTCATAGCAGTCCGTTTCCAGCTTGGACCCATATACAAAACCAACCTCTCTGTGCCACACTTGGCCTGTTTTCTCCTCCATAACTGTTTGTCAGGGAGGCCCCACTGCAGCCACAGGCACGGGGCTCAGCTGACGGAGAGACAACGGTCCTGGAGACACGGGGCTCCGAGCCACATGCTCACGTGGCTTCCTGGGGCTCTCGGGCCCCACCTGAGCCTGATACAGGATGACCACTTGCACCACACAGACGCTGAAAGAACACAACCCCACTTCCTCCAGCTGCAGGCGGTCCCTGAAGAGAGACTCGGCTATGCGTCAGCAGCCCACACCCAGGCGGCTGGGGAATGAGGACCTTGACCCTAAAGGGGAAAGCAAGACACTGCACTCCATCAGCCAAGCAGGTCTTCACAGTAAACGTGTGAAGGCTCCAGAGAACATAGTGATACCCTATCTTGCAGATGAAGAACCTGAAGTATCTCAAGAATAACAGTATCAGTTAGGAAAACAGACCCTGAACCAGCATAATCCAACAGAAATGTACTGGGAGCCACACAGGGAACTCCAAACGTTCTAGTAGCAATATTAGAAACAGTAAGAAGACAATGGCTGCATTCGTTTCAGTAATGTATCTTATTTTAAACCCAAGAGATCCAAAAATGTTATCATTTCAACATGTAATCAATGTTAAAAGTTGGCAAGCTATTTTGCATTCTTGTTATCATGCTAAATTGCAGTCTTCAAAACCCGGTGTGTGTTTTACACGTATAGCAGCCACATTTCACACGCCCAGTAGCCACTGTCTTGGACAGCCCAGGTCCAGCTCCCGTCAGCTGTCTTTGCTCCCCTCCCTGCGGGCCTCCCCCCGAGTTGGCAGGACCGAGAGCACGGAAGGGAGATGCTCGGACAGTAATCCTGCCTTGGCTGGAAATCTGTCTTTGCCATTTTTGAAGCTTCCAGAACCCCCACTCCTTTGGCAAAACATGTTCTGTGGCCCCATTTAGCTTCACAGGTGTTTCTGCCACTTGCTGGGAAGGTTCAATTCGAAAAGAAAAGAGAAAAGCAGTGGCAGACAAATGTTTAATTCCATCTTTATGCGTACCTTGTAATTTAATGCTAAATCCAGCTCTATTTGGTTTCTGTGGCAACTGAGAGAACCAGCTCCCCACAGCTCATATGTCAGATTTCTAAATGCAGCATGCCTACCACACGCTCAACATCCCAAATGTCTGAGCTCTGATGCCTGCAGAAGCCTCGACTCTGAGCTCAGTCCTAGGCACAAGGATGCAGGCTTTGCCCAGGACAGGATGTGGAGGAAAGGGGTGACGTGGGAGCTCTCAACCCTAGAAATCTTTAGCAATGGGAATGCTCTTCATCGGTCTGGGAAGACTTGGGAGAGGGGCTTTGTGGGGTCAAAGAGGCCACAGCCCTGATGCAGTGACTGCCCATCCGGGGACCCTCAGCAGAGGGCACGTGCTCTGCAGGGACGGGTGCTGGGGGGCAGTCCTGAGCCCTCAAAAGCAACTTTGCTGTCTTTTGTCTCCTCCCTTCGGGCGAGTAGCATGCATGGGACTTGGGAGGAGGAGGTTTCCGCCCCAGCTCCACCCTGACATAGATGCTTGAGGTGCGTCATTGCCTCTGAGCCCAGAGGTGGGGAACACTCCTTGGAAACCCTCTGCCGTCCCTGGCCAAGGCCCCAGGACGTGACCAATTTAAGGACCTTCTGCAGGTGTTCACCCCTCTCCATCCAGTACTGAGTTCCTTCCCCTGGAATCAGAGCCCCAGAACAGACCTGTTTCCGTACAAGCCTCCAGAATAGTGATTTCCAGACTTTTAGGACTGCAACCCACAATACAAAAGGCCAATAACAGCTTGACCCAGGACACTGACCCCTTCAATCTGTTCTTCACATTTACTCTATCCACTGATCTCAAAACACACGTGGTGTCTGCATGAACCTCTTCGGTTGCCTCTCACTGGCGTCAGAATGAAAACAAAACGCCACTCACACGCCTGCGGAAACCCTACAGGACCTGGGCCCCCCTGAGACGCTAGCTCATCCTGCACTCAGTCCCCTCAATACGCAGGCCGAGCACAAGCTCTCCCCTCGGCCTGCAGCGCCCCTGCGCCCCCATGTTCAACCAGCTTAACGCCTACTTATCCTTCGGGCCTCCGGCCGGCCACCCTCCCTCCCGGCTCCTGTGGCCACATGCGACGTTTTGTCCACGAGCACCGGGTGCTTCTCCTTCGGCGCATGCGCCGCAGCTGGCGAGCCCCCGAGTAGGCGCGACCAGCGAGCGGACTCGCTCTCCCACTGACCTTGAAGCTCTGACAAGCAGGAGCACGTCCTGCTTTTTCCCAGCATTATATTCTGACGCCAATCACATGGCTTGGCCTAAAGTAAAAGCTCAATAAACATTTGTCACACGTATGAACAAGAATTCCAAGGTGGTAGGTTTCATAGAGCTCCACGCTGGAAAGACTTCAATGCCCAGGACCCTAGGCTCGGTCTCCACGCGCGTCAGGATTGACCCAGTGGCTCCCATGCGCCCGATTTGGGGCCGTGGCAGGGCTCCTGATTCTGTGCCCTCCACCTTCCAGGCCCGGTCTTCGTCCAGACGGGGCAGCTTGCTCGGGTTGGCCAAGGGCTGGAACAGGGCCCCGACACCCAGCCAAACCCTCCGGCAGCTCCCCTCCGTGGGCCCCTCTGACCACTTTGGGTTTCAAGTACTAATCCTGAATTATCTTTTCCTCTCTGGGCCCACCAGTCCCCCCTCCCAAGGAGATCCAGGCAGCAGGGCCCAGTCTTTACAAAATATGCTCCTGACGTCTGCAGGAGGACTGACACGGCTGCAGATCCCCAGGACAACCCAGGGCAGGGCAAGCCAGCTCCCTGCTGGAAACTCACCCTGAGGGAAGCACAGAGCCGGCCCCTTGGCATGGTCCACGGGCTGCCTCCCCGCCGCCCGCCACCCAGGGCTGGATTGGAAAGCACCCCCCATTTCCAGACTGACAGGCAGGTGTCCATTCTAACTACAGAGCCAGAGTCACCCGGGATTTTGTTTGGGACTCGTGAAGGCGGAAGGAGCCTGCTACGCCTTGGTCCCTTGGTCCGACAGCATTTTGCTAGGTTTTTTTTCCTTACTTTTCTTACTGCTCTTCTCTGCCGCCCCAGCGGGCTCTGCCCTCGGGTTTTGCAGAGCCCTGCTGACGCCAGCCGAGTGAGGTGAGGACGAGCCACAGGCAGCCCCGAGCCCAGGTGCCGGCTGCAGCCGGACCAGCCAGCACCCCAGCCCCTGGGTGGCCAGGCCTCCCCAGGCCCGGCTTAGCCCCTTCACTCCATCTGGGGCTCTCCTGGCAGCCAGAGGCTTCTATGCACTTTCATGGCTCCTCCAGACAACAGGGAGCGCTTGTTCTCATCCTCTGCCAGCAATGTAGCTTTGGGTCTGTTTTCAGTGGGAATAAAATAAAAAAAAAAAACTTCACATAAAAAAGGCTGCCCACTGGGCCCACGGGCAGCACCTTGCAGGGCTCTCTCTCCCTGGTCTTCACTTTGCCCTCAGAACCCTGGGTACCTGGTGGCCCAGTTACCCAGTTCAGGCCCAGATGTTCGGCGGCCAGCCAGGAAGGGGAGAACTGGACTAGGGCTCAGGCCCTTAAACCCAAATCCCTCCCCACTTCAGCTCACGCCCGTCTCCTCCTGCCGCAGTGTCCCCTCCCTGAAGGAGAGGCAAATCAGTGGGGGACCTTGGTGACTGCAGGGGACCCAGCCCCCCATGCAGCCCCCACCCCCAGAGAGAAGGGCGAGACTGAAACTGGTCAGGGAGGGGGCGCTGGCAGGGAGCTGTTTCACCTGCCTGAGGAGCCGTCTAACCTGACCGCAGAGCGCAGCACCCGGCAGGGGCGTCTCCAGCTGGCACCCGGGAGCTCCTCCACCCTGGGGCTGCTGGCATCCCCTTACTGCTCCTACCACATTCCAGGTCCCTAGTCCAAGGTTACATCAGGAAGCTACTAGGGGAAACGCTCGTCCTGGGAGCGTCTGTGAGAGGCAGTGGAGGGTAACCAAACACTTGGTTTTTATGGTCAGGAAGGCCTGGGTTTGAATCCTGAGTGACCGTGGGCTCCTTCTCAGAGCATCCGTCTCGTCCCCTGGAAACTGCAGCTGACAGTACTCATCCTTGTCAGCTTATAACGCAGGCTGACGAGGGCCGGGCCTAGTACACGACCTGCCACGAAACAATGCTGCAAAAACTAAGGGCCTTTGTTGGCCCTTATCAGCTCTGTGGAGTCTGTTCGTCCTGGGTGCTTTGCCATAGCAACGGTGTCGGTGACACGGCCACCCTTCGCTGCCCTGACGGAGGGCAGCACCTTCCGTGCCAGGATGCCGTAGCCCCTCCTGAGCTCTGCAGTGTAGACTGTCTGGAGTTTATAATCTATCAGTGTGAGGGTTGTTTTCCCATTGGTATTATAAACCCTTCAGGGCAGAGGCCCTGCTTAAACAGGAAACGACTCCGGAGACTTCACTCACAGTGCCTACACGTCGGGGTGCCCCTTAGTGGGGACAGCCATTACCGAATCCCACAGACAAAGCTGCAGGGGGCAGGCCTGGAGCACGGCCCGGGGCAGAGGACTAACTTCCCTGGAGTCTTCCACAGATTAGGGACCGACGTGGGCCCCTTCTCATCAGCCTCCACAGCACTTTTAGGAGACCCCGTCTCAGGGCAAAGCACTTGGGGCCTAGCGGGTTAAGTGGCGCTTCCCAAGCGGCAGAGCTGGGCTCGCCCTCACTCCCCAAAACTGCTTTGCTGGCTCCACACTGCCTCCCTGTGGGTTCAAAACAGCACAGGCCTCAACTCTAGTCCAAGAACCACAGAGTCCGGCTGGCTCCTGTCCACGGAGCCCCAGCACTGGGACTACAGGGATGCCTGCTTGCAGCAGGAGCCCGGCCTCCTGACCCTGCTCCCCCCACTAAGCCAGCGGGAGGCATCTCTGTGCTCCGGGACTCAGGCGCCACAGCGGCCTCACGTGCACCTGCAGACAGGCTGCTCTCCCTCCCCAGAGGGCTGGAGTGCGTTGCCCACAGGCACGGGCTGGGCCTCAGGACCTGAGATGCAGCCTTGGGCTCACTGCCCGTCCCCTCTGGGTCCTTTGCACTCCACTCTGCAGCTTCCTGATGCGCCATGCCAACGAGCTCGGCCGCTCTCGCTTTCCAAAAGTGCTTCAGGACTCAGGGTTTCTTCCTTCCCATGGCAGGGCTCCCTAGGCTCACGGTGGCCCATCGGCAGGACAGAACCCTGCTTGGCTAGAAACACGTCCCTCTGGGCAGGGTGTCCTGAAGGGTCAATATCCTAAAGACAGGACAGGGCAGGCCTAAGCACACAGCAGGGGCACCAGGATTAACGTTTGCTGAAGGAATAATTTCTAAAAGAAGTAGACATAGATGGTGACAGAGAGGGAGGGAGAGAGGCTATCTCGTGCCAGGCTGTATTCCAGGCATAAGGGATATATAACATATGGATAAGATGGCATGTGAATGGCATAAATAAGACATGCATGGTATATGTAAGATGATAAAAGAGCCAATCAAGGTGGTGACGGACCAAGCAAACCAAGACGGCGCCCCAGCCGGCTGGCTGCCGCTGGGGTGGCGTCCCTCCGCTCCCACCCAGCGCAGTGGGTGCTTCCCTTCCAAAAGCTTTGCCTCCAGAGTCAAGACTTCCTCCCAGCTACCTCCCCAGCCCACACAGATAGACCTCCTCCACCTCCTCCACTGTGTGGGGGACCCTCAGGACCGAGGCCTGTGCAGACCGGGCAAAGGCGCCCAGGCGCACGTTTCTCAGGGCCCCTTGGCCTCAGTTCACACATCGGTGGGATTTCTGAAAACCAGTTCCCCAGTTTACATCAGAGCTCTCTTGTTTAATATGTCTGGACATTAAAAAAAAGAAAGAAAAAAAAACAAATAAATGAACAAAATATTACAGCTCGTTTTGCAGGCCGCAGGCTCACACACAGTCCTCAGAAGGACCCTCCCTCCCCGCAAGCAGCCGCGTCAGCCTGGGCCTCCCCTGTCCCTTTGGCGTCCCTTCTCCTGGCCTCCCGGTCCCCAAATCCAGTCCTGGAATGCCTCCTGCTCAGTCTGCTTTTTGACAATAACCACAAAAAAAAAAAAATTCTTATATGGCCTGGCTGTCACCCCAGTGTCACTTTCTAGGACTTCTCAGCTCCCCCAAGGTCTGGCTCCATCCCAGGTGGTTCTCAACTCTGCTCTCGTGCAGGGCTCGCATTAACGGTCTTTCCCAGCAACCATCCCAGCATTCCACACTCTCCCTATCGGCGCAAGAGGATCTCAGCGCAGTTTCGGGCAGAGTTACTGGGTGTTTTCTGTGGCATGAGCGCTTCAGTTGGGTGACTTTCTGGGGCCCCCGTTGCTGAGGCAGCTGGGATCTAGGTGTCTGATGAGAGACAGCTGTCACTTTGCATCCTGCCAAGTATTTCCACAAAAACTGCCCCAAATGCTAAAATCTTTCCCTGGGGAAAGCTGATTCATGGAATTCAAAATAGAACTTTGGTATGGCTGAATAATGCTGTTGATGAAAATAGAAAACAGAAATATGAGCACTGGTTTCTTCAAGTCCTTCCTTTCGAGGCCAAGTCAGGGCACAGAGCGTCGTGGGCACCAGAGGACTAGAGAATGCTGGAGGTGAGCTGTCCCTACCCTTGGGAGTCTTCGGAGCGTCTGCAAACATGGACAGCCGTGGCAGGCGCTCAGGGACGCCTCCTCCCAGGCGGGTGACAAGTGCCCAGCCAAACACTGAAGCACGCCAGCACGCCGGCCCTCCGGAGGCCTGAAGTGCCAGGGAACTCCTGCTAATACTGTTTCCTGCCCTGAGTTCAGCAAAATACTTGGTGACAGTGTCACCATTTGGGGACACAGGACCTGGGATCCCATCCTTTCCTGGGCACTTGGTATCACTGAAATTTCTCTCTTGCATGTTCAACCTTCTGGCAATCAGCTTCTTCTAGTTGAGTTCTAGCATCTAAACGTTTCACATGGGAAAAACGGTCTTTGCTCAGCCTTTCCTTCGCTGGGTCCTCCTTTCCCTGCCCTTTAAGTGTAGGGCTCCTCGGGGCTCAGCTCCAGGAGCCCCCATGTTCCCCCTCTGCTCTATCCCTGGAAAATTTGCCCACGCCCGCCGCTTCCCATCACCACCAGTTCTCACACAACTCCTGGCTTTTGGTGCCCCGTGCCCATCGACCCCCGTCAGATTTCTCAAGGGCGCCCCCAAAAGCAACTCATTACCTTTCCCATTTCCTGATTCCCCAGACCAAAAAATAAACAACAAAACAAGCCTCTCTTTTTCCAATCTTTCCTGACTTCCAGAACAATACCACGCTTTAACCATCAACCTGGAAATCGCCCTTGACCTCTCCTCCCTGCCACTTCCCACAGCTAACCCACCCCCAAATATCGTCAGTTTACCCATGAAATACCTCACAGATCCCCGGCTCTCCGTGGGCTATCCCACTTCAGCCTTCCCCATGCTGTTCCAGTCTCAAAAGCCCTTCCTTCCACCCTCTCTGGTTACCTGGATCTCGGGCCACTCACCCCAGGAAGCCGTGCTGACGTCTCTGCTGAGGTCCTGCCCTCCTGTGACTACTGGACTTCCGGAGACCTTGTCCCTGCCGCACTCTGCCAGGTGTTGGCATGGCGGCTTGATGACTATCTGCCTCCACTAGTGTGGTTCGCTCCTTGGTCCGTATTTGTGCACCACTGTCTGCTTAGCACCTACCAGAGCTCCTGCCGTACTATTTGTCACACAAGGATTTGCTTAAAGAATGAATGAGTGAAGGGAGCTCCCCAGGTTATTATGAATATTACTGGGGTGATTCCCCAGCACACTGTCACCCTCAGACCATTGGGTCATCGGGAACAGGTTTTATCAAAACCATTCTGTAATGATGAAGTTAAAGAAAATGAAGTGAGAATAGAGAAAATACTACCTTTTTATTCCTCACCCAAAAGTATCTCTGCATCTATATTCCTAAAAGTATCCTGTGAAATAGCAAGCAAGCAAGCTGTGAGGGGACCCCAGAGGGTTTGACAGCAAAGGCAGAGGAGCTAGAACGCGGTCCCAGCAGCAGGGACCGGCTGTGGAGAGCTGCCCCCCGGAGCCATGCTGGAGAGACCCCCTTCCGTCAGGGCCGCAGTTCCCACCTCGTGGTCAATGTGCACAAAGCCAGGTCCACAGACTGAGTCTCGGCCAGGTGGGCTGCTTCCAAATTCCTCCAAGTGCGATTCCTGAGTCACCGGCTTTATTGCCACCTGGCACGCCTATTAAAAGCACAGACTAGACCTCTTCATGGTGGGCCCGGGAATCAGAACTTTAAATACCCCAGGGGATCCTCATGCAAGCTCAAATTTGAGAGCCAGAGGGAAATTCTGGAAAGTAGACACCCATGGCTTGCA
>JAQQAC010002701.1:27713810-27780267 GCA_029783875.1 Phataginus tricuspis | reverse complement strand
AACAACCACCAGCGCGAGGTGGGCAGGGTGCCTCCCCCAGGCTGACCACTCGTGGCCCCCGAGTCACCGTTTCTTTAACCAGCTGGACCCCCATCGACCACACACTAGCTGTGTGCTGGGCACTGTCTAAAGTGCTGCAGAAACAAATGAGAGATGGACCCTGACCTCCAGAAATTCTGTCTGGGGCTAGAGACAGACATGTCAACTATTACAATTCAAGATTTTACAAATGCAAGAGTTAAAGTGGAAAAAAAAGACTTTTTGTAAAACTTAAAGATACATGGCTGCCAGCCGACTGCCTCTCCCATATGCATATGCCCTTTTAAAATACCCAACACTGTAGAATATCATTCCTTTGAAGAAACTTGGAGACAGGGCAAGTTCCGGGAAGATGGCGGCATGAGCAGGGCAGCAGAAATCTCCTCCCAAAACCATATATATCTATGAAAATACAGCAAATACAACTATTCCTAAAAGAGAGACCAGAATATACAGGACAGCGCACAGCCTGCATCTGCACCTGAGAGGACTCGGCACCCCGTTAGGCAGGTAAGATACGGAGCTGTGACCCAAAGGGACCCGAGCACTCCCCCACCCCAGCGCACCAGCAGGAGGAGAGGATTCAGAGCGGGGAGGGAGTGGAAGAACAAGCCCGCGAAATAACCAGCCCTGGGGATCTGCGCCAGGAGCTCTGACACACATCGTGCGGTGTATCGGATATTGGAGAGGCAGAGGGTGCAGGTCTTGAGGTGGGAACACGCCCAGGTCCTTGCAGCAGGCTCCCTGGGACAAAAGAAAAGCGCGTGCTTTTTTTGGTGGTCTTAAAGAGGCAAGGACCCAGGATCGTCCCAGCACACTCGGCCCAGCAGGCTGGGAGTCCTGAGGAAGTTCGGACCCCTTGGCTGGCAACTGGGAAAAAGTAGCCACACTGAAACTTCACATAGAGAACAACGGCTTCCCATTCATTCCAGCCCCGGCCAGAGCTACAAAGGGCCCTGCGGAGCTGCGGAATAGTGGAGCAACAGCGCCACCTACAGCATCCTTGCAGAATCTACTCCCGGTGGGTGTTTTTTTTTTTCCTTTCTTTTCTTTTCTTTCTTTCTTTCTCTCTCTTTTCTTTCTCTTCCTTCTTTTTTTTTTGTTTGTCTTTGTTTGTTTCTTTCTTTCTTTTTAAGTCTTAAAGAGCCCAGCAGACATACGTGGCACCTACCAGTGACCACTTCTATCTCCATGAAAAGACAGAGGAATATGGTACAGACAAAGCTCATCCAGACCCAGACAACACCAGAGAGGGAGACTGAAGGGATGGAAATGCACAATCTTCCTGAAAAAGAATTCAGAATAAAAGTCATAACCATGCTGATGGATCTACAGAGAAATATGCAAGAGCTGAGGGAGGAAGTGAGGGAAGTCAGGAAAGACAATGCAGAAATGAGAAAAGCCATTGACGGGCTTAGCAGCAGACTGGACAAGATGCAAGAAACTGTTAATGGAATAGAAATCGGAGAACAGGAATACAGAGCAGCTGAGACAGAGAGAGATAAAAGGATCTCTAGGAATGAAAGAATATTAAGAGAACTGTGTGACCAATCCAAACAGAACAATATTCGCATTATAGGAGTACCAGAGGAAAAGACAGAGAAAAAGGGATAGAAAGTGTCTTTGAAGAAATAATTGCTGAAAACTTCCCCACGCTGGGGAAGGAAACAGTCTCACAGTCCACGGAAGCCCACAGATCTCCCAACACAAGGGACCCGAGGAAGACAACACCAAGACATATAATAATTAAAATGGCAAAGATCAAAGATAAGGACAGAGTATTACAGGCAGCTAGAGAGAGAAAAAAGATCACCTACAAAGGAAAACCCATCAGACTATCATCAGACTTCTCAACAGAAACCTTACAGGCCAGAAGAGAATGGCATGATATATTTAATATAATGAAACAGAAGGGCCTTGAACCAAGAATATTGTATCCAGCACGATTATCATTTAAATATGATGGAGGGATTAAACAATTTCCAGATAAGCGAAAGCTGAGAGAATTTGCCTCCCATAAAACACCTCTACAGGACATCTTAAAGGAACTGCTCTAGAGGGAAGCACTCCTAAGGCTAAAAAGATGTCACCAGAGAAAATAAAATCATAGCAAAGAAAGCAGACCATCCAAATACTAACTAAAGGCAAAGAATAAAACACCTAGTATATAAAGAATGGAGGAGGAAGAATAAAAAGGGAGAGAAATAAAGAAACATCAGACTGTGTTTACAATAACTTAACAAGAAAGTTAAGTTAGATTCTTAGATAGTAAAGAAGCAACCCTTGAACCTTTGGTAACCACGAATCTAAAGCAAGCAATGGAAATAAGTACATATCTATCAATAATCACCCTAAATGTAAATGGACTGAATGCACCAATCAAAAGACACAGAGTAGCAGATTGGATAAAAAAGCAAGACCCATCTATATGCTGCTTACAAGAAACTCACCTCAAACCCAAAGATATACACAGACTAAAACTGAAGGGATAGAAAAAGATATTTCATGCAAACAAGGAGAAAAAAGCAGGTGTTGCAGTACTTGTATCAGACAAAATAGACTTCAAAACAAAGAAAGTAGCAAGAGATAAAGGACATTACATAATGATAAAGGGGTCAATCCAACAAGAGGATATAACCATTATAAATATATATGCACACAGTACGGGAGTGCCGGCATGTGTGAGACAAATACTAACAAAATTAAAGGAGGAAATAGACAGCAATGCATTCATTTTAGGTGACTTCAACACACCACTCACTCCAAAGGATAGATCAACCAGGCAGAGGATAAGTAAAGGCACAGAGGCACTGAACAACACACTAGAACAGATGGACCTAACAGATATCTACAGAACTCTGCATCCAAAAGCAGCAGGATACACATTCTTCTCAAGTGCACATGGAACATTTTCCAGAATAGACTACATACTAGGCCACAGAAAGAACCTCAGTAAATTCAAAAATACTGAAATTCTACCAACCAACTTCCACATCACAAAGGTATAAAACTAGAAATAAATTTTAGAAAGAAAACAAAAGGCTCACAAATACATGGAGACTTAACAACATTCTCCTAATTAATCAATGGGTTAACGACCAAATCAAAACAGAAATCAAAGAATATATGGAGACTAATGACAACAACACAAAGCCACAACTTCTGTGGGACACAGCAAAGGCAGTTCTAAGAGGAAAGTATATTGCAGTCCAGGCCTATTTAAAGAAGGAAGAACATTCCCAAATGAATTCTAAAGACACAAATACTGAAATTGGAAAAAGAAGAATAAATGAGACCAAAGTCACCAGAAGGACGGACATAATAAAGACCAGAGAAGAATTAAATAAAATTGAGAAGAATAAAACAATAGAAAAAAATCAATGAAACCAAGAACTGCGTCTTTGAAAAAATAAACAAAATAGATAAACCCCTAGCCAGACTTATTAAGAGAAAAAGAGAATCTACACACATAAACAAAATCAGGAATGAGAAAGGAAAAATAACAACAGCCCCCACAGAAATACAAAGAATTATAAGAGAATATTATGAGAATCTATATGCTAACAAGCTGGAAAACCTAGAAGAAATGGACAACTTCTTAGAAAAATACAACCTTCCAAAACTGACCAAACAAGAAACAGAAAAACTAAACAGACTAATCACCAGCAATGAAATTGAAGCAGTAATCAAAAAACTACCCAAGAACAAAACCCTCGGACCTGATGGATTCACCTCTGAATTCTACCAGACATATAGGGAAGAAATAACACCCATTCTCCTTAAGGTTTTCCAAAAAATAGAAGAGGAAGGAATACTTCCAAACTCATTCTATGAAGCCAGCATCACTCTAATACCAAAACCTGGCATAGAACTCACCAAAAAAGAAAATTACAGACCAATATCTCTGATGAACGTAGATGCAAAAATACTCAACAAAATATTAGCAAACCGAATTCAAAAATACATCAAGAGGATCATACACCATGATCAAGTGGGATTCATCCCAGGGATGCAAGGATTGTACAACATTCAAAAATCCAACAACATCATGCACCACATCAACAAAAAGAAGAACAAAATCCACATGATCTCCATAGATGCTGAAAAAGCATTTGACAAAATTCAGCATCCATTCATGATTAAAACTCTCAACAAAATGGGTATAGAGGGCAAGTACCTCAACATCATAAAGGCCCTAGATGACAAACCTACAGCTGACATCATACTTAACAGCGAGAAGCTGAAAGCTTTTCATCTAAGATTGGGAACAAGACAGGGATGCCCACTCTCTCCACTGTTATTCAACATAGTACTGGAGGTCCTTGCCATGGCAATCAGACAAAGCAAAGACATACAAGGCATCCAGATTGGTAAAGAAGAAGTCGAATTGTCACTGTTTGCAGATGACATGATATTGTACATAAAAAACCCTAAAGACTCCACTCCAAAACTACTAGAACTAATATCTGAATTCAGCAAAGTTGCAGGATACAAAATTAACACGCAGAAATTCTGTTGCTTTCCTATACACTAACGATGAACTAACAGAAAGAGAAATCAGAAAAACAATTCCATTCACAACTGCATCAAAAAGAATAAAATACCTAGGAATAAACCTAACGAAGGAAGTGAAAGACCTGTACTCTGAAAACTACAAGACACTCCTAAGAGAAATTAAAGAGGACACTACCAAGTGGAAATTCATTCCATGCTCTTGGCTAGGAAGAATAAATATTGTCAAAATGGCTATATTACCTAAAGCAATCTACAGATTCAACACAACCCCTATCAAAATACCAACAGCTTTCTTCAATGAACTGGAACAAATAGTTCTAAAATTCATATGAAACCACAAAAGACCCTGAATAGCCAAAGCAATCCTGAGAAGGAGGAATCAAACAGGGAGAATTATGCTCCCTGACTTCAAGCTCTACTACAAAGCCACAGTAATCAAGACAATTTGGTACTGGCACAAAAACAGACCCACAGACCAGTGGAACAGAATAGAAAATCCAAACATTAACCCAAACATACACAGTCAATTAATATTTGATAAAGGAGCCTTGGATATACAATGGGGAGATGACAGCCTCTTCAGCAGCTGGTGTTGGAAAAATTGGACAGCTACATGTAAGAGAATGAAACTGGACTACTGTCTAACCCCATACACAAAAATCAACTCAAAATGGATCAAAGACCTGAATGTAAGTCATGAAACCATAAAACTCTTAGAAAAAAACATAGGCAAAAATCTCTTGGACATAAACATGAGCGACTTCTTTATGAACATATCTCCCCAAGCAAGGGAAACAAAAGCAAAAATGAACAAGTGGGACTATATCAAGTTGAAAAGCTTCTGTACAGCAAAGGACACCATCAGTAGAACAAAAAGACATCCCACAATATGGGAGAATATATTCATAAATGAAGTATCCGGTAAGGGGTTGACATCCAAAATATATAAAGAACTCACGCACCTCAACTAACATAAAGTAAATAATCCAATTAAGAAATGGGCAGAGGACATGAACAGACACTTCTCCAAAGAAGAAATTCAGATGGCCAACAGGCACATGAAAAGATGCTCCACATCGCTAATCATCAGAGAAATGCAGATTAAAACCACAATGAGATATCACCTCACACCAGTCAGGATGGCCAACATCCAAAACACAAACAACAACAAATGTTGGTGAGGATGTGGAGAAAAGGGAACCCTCCCACACTGCTGGTGGGAATGCAAATTAGTTCAACCATTGTGGAAAGCAGTATGGAGGTTCCTCAAAAAACTCAAAATAGAAATACCATTTGACCCAGGAATCCCACTCCTAGGAATTTACCCTAAGAATGCAGAAATGCAGTTTGAAAAAGACAGATGCACCCCTGTGTTTATCGCAGCACTATTTACAATAGCCAAGAAATGGAAGCAACCTAAGTGTCCATCAGTAGATGAATGGATTAAGAAGATTTGGTACATATACACAATGGAATATTATTCAGCCATAAGAAGAAAACAAATCCTACCATTTGCAACAACATGGATGGAGCTAGAGGGTATTATGCTCAGTGAAATAAGCCAAGCCAAAAAAGACAAGTATCAAATGGTTTCACTCATATGTGGAGTATAAGAACAAAGAAAAAACTGAAGGAACGAAACAGCAGCAGACTCACAGAACCCAAGAATGGACTAATAGTTACCAAAGGGAAAGGGACTGGGGAAGAAGGGCGGGAAGGGAGGGATAAGAGGGTAAAAGGGGTATTACGATTAGCAGACGTAAGGTAGGGGGGGCACAGGGAGGGCTGTGCAACTCAGAGAAGACAAGTAGTGATTCTATAGCATCTCACTACGCTGATGGACAGTGACTGTAATGGGGTTGGTGGGGGGGACCTGATGAAGGGGGTAGTCTCGTGACCATAATGTTGCACATGTAATTGTAGATTAATGATACCAAAATAAAATAAAATAAAATAAAAAGAAACTTGGAGACAATGTGGCCTGGTCTTTCCTTCAGCCACTGAGGAAATTGAGCCCAGAGAAGGAAGTTAACCACTCGACATTTGTGGTTATGTAACTGAGGAGTAAGACAACGGCCAGGACTCGGGTTTCTTGACTCAGGGCCTCTCCAGGGCACCACGAGCCCCCCTGGCCATCACTGACTCGGAGATCCGGAGAAACACTGTGGGCAGCAGGCTGTGTATTTGCTCTACTTTCTCCATCTCACCCCTTTCCCCAAGATAACAGCATGGACGCACACCTTTGAGAGTGATCTGAAGAATTATCACCTGTAGTACAGGTAAAAATACCAGGAATTGCTAGTTAGAATCCTAGTAGGTAGCACGAAGGAATGAAGATGGAGCATGTGCCACCCACCCAAAACACCCACTCCCACCTCCCGCGGGGAGCCCTTTCATCCTTTGACTATTTTTGCCTCCTTCCTTTGAGGTCAGATCTACACAGCTGAACATTCTTTTCCCACATGAATTAAACTGGTTTTGTTAAACTTGCAGTTAGCACCTACTGGGGTAAATATTCACCCCTCTCTGTGGTCCAGTGAGATGGTCCTTGAAGATCACGAGGCCAGCCTGGGCATGCGGCTCACAGACCTCCAGGGAGCCCTGCTGACAGGGGCCCGGCATCTGAGCTCTGAACCCCCTGCCATGTGTGCAGGGAGGCCACACCCCCCACGGGCTGCCCCCAGCCGCAACTCATGCAGGAAGGACCTGCTCCTGGGAGGCACGGCGCTCCTGATGGCCGTCTCTGGCCAGAGGACTCTCAGAGGCCTTCCAGAATATTCCCTGGGCTCATGGCAGTCTAAGATCTTTCCACCCAACTTTCCCTCCCTTCCACCTGCCCTCAAGGTCAGACTTGCATCATGATCTGATGTTTTTCCTAGACGCTCTCAATCCTCCCTCCGGTTCCCTCACAGGCATTTCCTCTAATACAGTTCCGGCACATTTAATTCTGTCTTAGCATCTGCTTCTTGGAGGCACTCAGCCGAACACGAGTGAACACAAGAAGTCCAGGAAAGTCGACAAACCAGGTCAGCACGTCACCATCAATCCCACCAGGACAGCACCTTAGATTCCAGCCCCTGTGTTCCCCCCAAAATCCATGTATTGAAGTTCTAACCCCCAGTACTTCAGAATATGACTGTGTTCAGAGAGTAGGGCTTTAAAGAGGTAATTAGGTGAAAATGAGATCATTCGGATGGGCCCCAATCTAATAGGACTGGTGTCTTCGTGAGGAGATTAGGATCCATACCTGGCCGGAGGGATGACCACATGAGGACACGGGGAAAGGTGGTCATCTCAAGCCCCGGAGAGAGGCGTCAGGAGGGACGAACCCCACTGACACCTCATCGGGGACTTTCAGCCTCCAGAACAGTGAGAAAATAAATGTTTGCTGTTTGAGCCCACCATCCGCGGTACTGGTACGGCAGCCTGACAAACTGATTTCGCTCCCTTGTATTTTACAGCCTGAGCTGGGAGGTGCTTCCCTTCTCTCTCAGAAAGCCTTAGTGTCTCCCCAATCCAGGCCTATGCGGGGGTCCTTCATCTACCCGACAGGGCCCCTTCCATCTCCTGGACATAGAGGACACAGACAATACACCCACCATCCTGAGAGTGGGATTTCCTATTAAAGGGTCCCAATCATCTGCCTCATATTAAGGAAAAGAACATGAGAAAGCCATTATCCACTGTTCCTACCATTGAGACGTCTGCAACAGAGTTAAAAATAAAATCGACACCAGTCTAGCCCAGAGCTGTACAACAGAACACAACAGGGCCACGGAGGGCTGGGTCCAGGCTGGCAGTGGAGGAGCAGACTCAAAGCAATACTGTGTCCCCCAAAGAGCCCGAGGAAACCCACCTGCTCAACTTCCAGGATTCCTAGGGAAAGCAGCAAAGCACAGCTCTGAAGAGGAGTATTCATCCGCCCAAGGCTCCTGTTGGGGGACTTCATCACTTTCCAAAGTGATTCTGAATTCCAGAAGCAACCCACAGCTGCAGGGGAAAGTATACATTTATTAGAAATTTTGGGAAATCTTCTGGAATAAGTTTCTCCTAAAGAATTCTAATTTTGCTAGTAAGAATTCTCTCAAGTGCGTGAATAAAAATTAATTTCTTGTTGGTAAAGATTTTTGGGGGAATCTCTTTCTCTTTTATGCTACTGCCCTTCTGCCAGCGTTCCCAGTGGTTATCAGCCAGTGTGTGCAGCATGGAAATGAGGTTCATTCATGCTGCCTTTACCCCAGCCCTTCCTGTTCTGAGAACCCCAACTTCTGACGAACCTGTATTGTGCCAAGTTGCGAGTCCCCGAGAGACCACCAAGAAGCTGGTTCCGATGCAAACACAAAAGGGTCATTTATTTCAAGCTCGAGCTCACCGATGCAGCGGTTCCAAAGTGAGAGCCCCGAGCCCAGGGCAGACAAAGCTTTTATGCATTACAAGGTGCAGGAAGAAAGGAACTTGCACCTGGCCTCTGCTGATTGGATGATTTAAAGTAAGGGTGGCTTGTACATTCTTTATTGGTTGAGTCTGGCTGGTGCCAAGCTGCTGGCTGATGTAACATGTAAGGTATGTTATCTTTAAGGGACAGGAGAGTCTGGACCTTGAGGTCGTTGCTAGGGAACTATCTGGGGTGAGGGTCACTGGAACAATGGGTGGTTTTTCCAGTAACTGGAACAAGGTTTTCTTAGAACTAGGTTGGGGTTGAGGCCTCCTTCTTAAAATGGCCTTTTTAAAATGGAGTTTCTCTTGCTCTCACACCTGCTCTGATGCCCTATTTCCCATCACAGCCTCATAAGCCACCAACCACCTCGTGCAGAATGGCCCCAGACCACTCATCACAGGCCGTCCAGAAACCTGTGCAGATTCTGGCTCAAAGATTGAAAAAGACATTTCATCACTGTGTGACTCCCTTCTGGGCTCAGTAAAGGCTTCATGAATTGAAAAGAGAGATGTACATATACATAAAGACTGGAAAGAAAATCTTTTGATGAAAATAATTCTGTGAAAGTGATAGGATTAAAGATGCGTAGGTGGCTTTGAAGTTTTCTTTAATGCATAAATGACTACAAATTCAAGAATGGGTAAACTTGCATAAAATGAAAATTCACCATCACTGACTCGATTCTTCCTCTAGCCAAGACCAGATCTAGAATTTTAGTGGGACAAAGTCTAAAATATTATTTCTGCCTCTACATTTCTACTCCAAAGTCCAGGTCCCTCCACTTGGCCACTTCCTTCCCCTTCGAGGTCATCCCTGGGGAGATGGAGAGGGCGGAAGTAGAGCATTAGGAATGTCCTAGCTCCTCACTCTTCCTGGGAGGCCCTCCTCCTAGCACCTTGCATTTTTACTCCAGTGCCAGCCTCTCACTGAGGTCTCCCCTGACCACCTGTTGAAATCTGCAAACCACTCCACAAGCCCAGCACTCCATATCCCCTTTTCTGCCTTATTTTTCTTAGCCCCAAACTTATTGAGAAAGAAAATTTTTGTTTTGTCTACTACTCTTTCCCCAACACATAGAACAGCTCCTGGAACATTCTTAGAGACTTAGTAATCATTTACTGAATGAATGAAGGAGTCAGGAAGTAACTCCCAAGTGTGGGAAGTCTGGCTGGGCCTCACTGCTTCTTTTTAGCACCTCAGACCTTGTTACCCATGGATAACTTTAGAGCCTTGCTTCTGTCACTCAGCAGGGAACTCTTGGGTGAAATAATGGCAGTCTATCTCAAGGCCATCCTGATGTCCACTGGATGTATAGGAAATGCATGTACCAGTGACAGAGATGCATCTTCTTTCTTAATAACAGAACTTGAAGGTTTTATCTGGGTACATGGCCAACAGAGAGGAAGACTGTATCTACTAGCCTCTACTGTAACTAAGAAAGGCCATATAACTAAGTTCTGGCAAGTGGAATGTAAGCAGAAGTGTCATATGAAAATTCCAGGAAATATTCTTAATAGATGGAGTACACTATTCTTTATTTCTTCCTCCATTTTGATGGCCAAAATGTGAATGTGATGGCTAGATGTTGACTAGCCGTGCTAGACCATGAGGTAGAAACTGCATGCCAAACATTTAAAGCAGTATGATAGAAGAGCCTCAGTCCTTAATGAATGTCAGCCACGTGTACTACCTATTTTCCTAGAAATGAATCCATTTTATCTAAATTTTATAATTCATTTGCATAGTTATTCATAATTTTCTTATATTGTCTTTATAGTATCTGTAGGCTCTGTAGTGATGTCTTCTTTTTTATTCTTGTGCCTTCTCTTTTCTTGATCAGTCTTGCCAAAGGTATATCATTTTTATTAGTCTTCAAAGAATCAACTTTTACCTTTGGTTTTACTTTACATATGAGATTATATTATTTGGAGTAAATAAATTAAGAAACATTTCACATATTTAGTGAATTGTCCTTTTGTGATTATCTAGAGAGATGCTTATTTCTAATAATGTTTTTTTCTTAAAGTCTATTTTACCTGGTATTAATATAGCTACTTCAGCTTTTAGTTTTGGTTTTATTTGTAGGGTAGCTCTTTTGTAAAGATTTGAGTCTTTTGGAATCTTTATATTTTACTTCTGCCTTTTGTAAAAGTGTGCAATTTCTTTTTAATACGTTCTGCTCATTTTAACTAGCATATTTACTCATTTATACTTAACATAATTACTGGTATATTAGCACTTAAGCCTGCCATCTATTATATGCTATTTGTCCTACCATTTCTACACTATTTACTTTTTCCCTCTTCTTTCTTGCTACATTTGAATTGGTTACATTGTAATGATTCACATTTTTACCCTCTACTACTTTGAAAGCTATACAAGCTATACACTGTTTTTGAAGTCTTCCAATGATTACCCTTGAAATTATAGTGTGCATTTATGAATTATCAAAGTCTAATGTTAACTAATACCCTTACACCCATCCTAGAAGATGCAAAGACCTGAAAATATTTTAACTTCATTCTCCAACCCTTTTCTCACCTCCATTTGTAAGCTATTGCTGTCCCATATTTAATTCTGTATAAATGTTTAAATCCCAAAAGACATGATGAGATGATTGCTGAATACAGCAATATTCATTTCCATTTACCCACATATTAAATTTATTCATCTTAAATTCTTCCTGCATTTCCAACTTACCATGACATCACGTTCTATCTGCCTCTCAGGATTCCCTTTACTGTGGATCTTCTGGTGACAAATTCTGTTTTATTTAGTCCGGGAATGTCTTTGTTTTCCCTGGATAGGTTGGTAGTTTCCTTCCATCGGTGTTTTGGAGACACTAGTCCTCTGTATTTGGACTCCTGTTGTTGCAACTGAGAACTTAGCTGTTGGCCAAACTGTTGCTTTTTGTTTTTTAAGGAATCCAAGATACTTCCTTGGTTTTTCTTACTGTGGTATGTTTGCACATGGATTTCTTTTTACACATTCTGTTTGGAATATATTGGGCTTCTTTAAATGATGGATTGATGTTTTCCATCAGTTTTGAAAAGTTCTCAGCCATGAGCTCTTCATATACCACTTCTTTTCATGATAGAAATTTGATAGTTGCAGGAATTTCTCTCCCTGCTCTCCAAGACTCAAGTTACAGTCCTACCTTCTCACTACACTGTCTCACACCCTCTCTTCAGTCCTTTCATCCTGTTGTCTCTCCATATTTCACTCTGAAGGTTCTTCTAGAAAACTTTATTTACTAATTCTTTTCAACTGTATCTCATTGTTAACTCCATTTGAGTTCTTAATGTTGCTTATATTTTTAGTTTTGGGATTTCTGTGAGATACTCATTTCAATGCTATTATGTCCCTTTTTATAATTTCCAGTTTTTTTTTTACTAAAATTTCATGTTATTTCCTTGGAATCATTTCCTTATGTTTTCAGAATAAACATGGTTGTTTTACAGTCTCTATAATTCCAGTATCTGTATTACTTATGTATCCACCCATGTTGTCTTTCACTCTGTTGATTCTTGTTCATGGTGTCTTATTTCCTCGTGCGCTACATTGTCTTTGATTGTATACTAGAATTTTTATTTGAAAAAATTATTTGCCAAAATGATTTGAGAAACAATGTGGTGTCATCCTCTCTGGGCATCCTTGATTGCTTCTGTGACCAGAGATGCCAGACGACCACTTTAATCTAGGATGAAGGTGTTTGGATTTCTAGGACGTGATATGACTATTGCGCAAGGAAATAAACTTCCAGTTTACCTCCATTCCCAAGGGATAGCCTTCTGGGACCCCAGCATAAACCAGGGGTGATCCACCAGAGATCCCCTCTTCTTCCTCGCCTTTAGAAGTCACCAAAAGCATGACGCAGTCCTTCTGTCTCCTTCGAATTGAACAGAATCCCCAAGGCCCACGTGGCCAGCAGCCCCTCATGCACCACTCTGGGGCCCAGTCTGGGGCCCAGTCAACTATCTTGTTAGCTCTTGACTTTAAGGAGTTTTTCCCTGGGTTCTTTATCTGTCTTTAGCAGTGATGGCTGGCCCAAAACCGCCTCATCTGTAATTACCAGAACTGGAAGTCCTCTAAGTTGTGGAGATCTATGGACTTCGCGTGAGGGATAGAGAGAGAGATATCATCTCACGTGGGTCACACGGTCACTTTGAGTTTTCTGGTGCCTGCAGCCGAATCTAATCCCGACAGCACTGTGATTCTGGGCGCACCACTCTTCCAGCTCAGTGTTCACATTCTGAAGGATATTCTAGCTCACTGTTCATGCTTATTCTCTGTCTCTCCCTCCCTCCCTCTATTACCTCTTTCTGACACTTTCCCAGAAACTCCAGCAATCAGATGGCCAATGGCTCTGGAACTTACATAAGAAAGGACCTGACTAGGCCATTCTCAGGGATATAGGTGGTTCCCTTGGGATGTCCTCCCTGGTTTGGGGAAGACAGGAAAACTCTTCCCAAGAGAGAGAAAAGAAAGAGGAGGGAAGGGAGTCGCTTTTTATCACAAACAATGCACTCCTCCCAGTACGTACTCCCAAGCTCCTCCCAAGACAGGACTGCCTGGGGAGCTCACCAGGACGCTCTGAGCTTAGCCCCTCTGCTCAGCTTTGAGATTTAAGCACAACTCTAAGAGGAAAAATCATATTCCAGAGCTAACACTATCCTCTGCCACTCCATGAAACGGAGTCTCTATTTATGTCTTTGCCACCAACCAGTCATGCTGACTGATCTGCTTACTCATCTAACCCATTTTCTACAGTGGCCACCATGATCTTTATAAAAATGCAAATCTGAACCTATCACTCCCTTGCTAAAAATGCTTCTGTGATTTCTTAATGAGCTTAAGAAAAAGAAGCAAAATCCTCAAAATAGCGTAGTACCAGAATCCTATTTTGAAGCGCACACACACGCCCACACACCTTTATCTTTTGCTTCCCAAAGAAGTCATTTCTCCCTGGATTGCAAGGCATCTGTCTGTCTGCTGGGGAAGGATGAAGACTGCGAAGAAAGGGGGGCGGGGCGCGGGGGGCGGGGCGGGGAGTTCCCATCCAGATGTTTACTTCCAAGCAGGGTTTGGGCGCAAACCAACAGCCGCGCAAGGGAGGCTTTGCTGAATCCCCTTATTTTCGATCTGGCTTAATTCAGAAAGCACACTCGCTGCCCAGAGCACCGGGTTCTCCGCAGGGCAGAGGACGCTCCCCTTGCAAAGCACTGCAAAGGCCGGGCTGAGCCCGAATCCTCCAGGGGACAACGCGGGATGGAGGGAGGGAGGGGGAGAGAATGGCTCAGCCGAGAGGTGCACGGGCCGCGGCCGAGCCACCAGCCTCCGCAGAGCGTGCAGTGGCCGCAGAGAACAGGGGCAGAGGACAGACCAGGGTCGCTTCTGTCACCGCTGCTACAAGCGCCCAGTGAGCCCAGACCCGCCCGGCCGAAGAGCCGCAGGCAGGATAGCGGGACCCGAGCACGCTTACTCAGAAAGAACCATTTACGTGTTTATCGCACGAAGCTTTGGCACCGAAGTTTTTGCTCCTCAGCAGATGGAGTTTCTGAGAAAGGCCAAATGAGATAAGCAAAGAAGAAGAGGGAGGAAGGCTGGCGAGGCCGAGAGGAGGGGAGAGGGAGGAGGAGCCCCCTGCAGCCCCGCCCCGCACTCCGGCACCCCTCGCCCCTCGCGCAGCTCTCAGACCCACCGGCCTCCGCTCCCTTCCCCAGACCCGCCAGCTGTCCCCTCCAGGTCCCCTCCTCTGCGGTCTCTCCCCGTCCCGAATGCCCTTCCCCTGGCCCCCGGACCCTGCACGGCTTTCCCAAAGAATCCGTCCCTGGACTTCGCCCTGCCTCCCACGCCCATGGGGCCCGAGTCCCGGCCTCCTGCGGTCCCGTTCTCCCTCCCGGGCGGACCAGAGGGCTGTCACTCTGTGCCACGGGCCCTGTCACCCGCAGACCTCAGGCTCCAGGCCTGCAGGCCTCTGCCTCGCTCACCACAGCACCTCCAGTGTCTGACACACCACAGGTGTGCATCAATCTTCACTGAATAAAGGAACTGCCCAGGAAGCGTGCAAGAAAGCAGTGCAAACTGCAGAAACGAGATGGCTGCCTTGTGAGGAAAGCGTTCCTCAGGTCGCTGTGCAGGCAGGGCTGGCACCGGATCAGAGCGCAGGACGGCTCAGGCCTCCCCCACCCGGAGGGCTCACGCCCCTCTGGGCTTGGGGTTCCCCACGGAAGTGCTGGAGGCCGATGGCCCTGCGTGTACCTGAGACCAGAGGACAGCGTCCTGCACCGCAGGCTGGGGGGACGAGCCTCTGCCCACAGCCCTGGGGCCTTGCCAGGCTGGGCGACCCAAACTGAGGTGACAGTGTGGTGGGACGGAGGGAGCGCGAGGGAGACAGACCCCACAGACCTGAGCCAACTGGATCAGTAAAGGACCCAGAGCGTGAGCGCCAAGCATATGTCTGCTCGACTTCATCCCCTTCTGACTGGCAGCTGTCGTGAGAGAAGGCAGCCAGCCCAGTCCCGCTCTCCTACTGGGTGCAGCACAAGTAGATGTTTGACAGACATCCAGTAAATAAAAGCCAGTAGACCAGCCTCTCTCACTGGGGGCTTGCTGTGTCCCATCAGCTGCCCCTGCTCCGGGGGGAGGGAGGGGGTGAGTGTGTGTGAGTGTGTGTGAGTGTGTGTGTGCGCGCACACGCACACCCCATCCGTGAACAGGGCGCATGGATGGATGGGAGCAGGATGCAGGACTGAGGCACCAGCTTGCATCCCACACACCAAGTGTTTTCAGTCAGCCTCAGCAACAATAGTCGCACACAACAGGCAGAGAGACCCTCACAGACACAGCCCGCCGCCTCCCCCACTGCGGGCATCCACAACAGAAAGGCTGACAGTTTTCTTCCTCTGGGCCTGGAAATATGCTGCCTGTGGAAACCCCTAAGAAAATGAAAGTGCTTTTGGAAGGGGAGTGGTTTAAGCTTCTATCACTTGCCTTTTAGAGGGGATTGTGATGGATAACTAAGAGCCTGGACCATCGGACGCCGATGATGAGTGGAGGAAGGTGAGATAAGAGGATGGGAGAACCCAGCAGAAAGGGAACCTGCCATGCCAGAGGGGAGCTTCGTCATCTTTAACCATCATTTTCACAATTCTGCTTGGAAGGCGCACAGCATAGCTGCCTCCCTTCAGAGGGGTGCTCCGCAGATCTCTGCAATCTGGTTGGTCTAGATTGAGAGGAAAACTACCAGACTCGCCTGAGGTTTCCCTGATCAGAGACAGCAGGCTGCATCCTGCGGCCTCCGGGCATCACGCTGCTGCAGCCTGGCTGTTTCCAGGGTCCAGAGATGAGGAAGCAGCAGACTGAGCCACATACTGCTGGCAGGACGGGTCGGCATCACAACTCCAGAGAGCTCAGGACCCTACCCTGGAGAGCCCGCAGGGCAGTGTCCAGTTCTGGAGGGCACTCCGCACAGTGGGTGTAGAGGAAGCAATGAAGGATGGACAGTGGGAAGCAGAGAGCGAGAGGGAGAGGGGGAGAGAGGAGAGCTGGTTAGGCATCTGGAAAATTACTGCAGTCTCAGGCCTTTTACTGCTGCAAAGCCAGGATGAGTCATCAGCTGGTTGCCTAGGCAACGGCTATTTTCCTCCTGCTGCTGATCAATTTCATCTGCACAAATGTCCCATGAAACCGTGAGCTGTGAAGATAATATCCCCAAGTCACAGGAAGTCCTGCCAAGCGAGGCCTACATTTCAAGTGACCTGAGCCAGACCTTCTGTGTGTGTGTGTGTGTGTGTGTGTGTGTGTGTGTGTGTGTGTGTGTACACACACACACACCCATGGGCCAGGACACGGATGCAGATTGTCACCTCTGCCTTCCTCTGGTTAGCGGGAAGTGAGGGGTGGTCACAGCTGCCGGACCTCACGGTCTCCCCTTAAACACAGAGTGACTGTGTGGTCATCCTCCTCCGTCTCCAGCTCCCTGGCTGAGGAAACAGCCCCAGGGGGCCGTCGGGGGTGACACCCTGAGCCGCCCTCGCAGCCGGTGCTCCTGCGGCCAGAGCAGGGCAGGATGGCTGCCGTGCCCACCCAAGTCTCTCCAAAACACCGCTGTCCCTGCCCCGACTTCATTTTCCCCCCAGTCACTCCAAACCGCACACCAAGTATGTAAGTGGTCCACCCCCCCCACCCCACCCCCCCACCCCGAGCATGTGCCGCCTTGGGGCAGGAATTCCATTCGTCCTGCCCACTGCCGCAGCCTCTCTCCCGGCCTTGCTCCCCCTGCACACAGTAAGTGCTCAGTAAAAGTTGGTTGAATGAATGAAGGAATAACAATATTCTTGGACCACCTCATAGATAAGGCCACCCTAAAAAAGTTAGTCAATATGACCAAAGCCCCTTCCTTCCGTAAAAGCCAAAATCCATGCAGCTCCTGCACCCTGCAGGACGACACCTCCAATATGACAAAGCAGGAAATGGTCACTTTCTGTGCTTTCTCCATTCCCCCTCGACCATGTAGGACATAAAGAACTTGTATGAAAAAGGATCTGAGTCTCACATACATGGGATCACCCCATTGCACAAAGCTGGCCCACTTATCTGCCACTAAAATTCCCCAAGGGCTTACAATGTGGCAAGCTCAGTACATGCATTTCTTTGTTTCATATTCAACAACCCAGATGGTAAACACATTATAATTCCTGCTTTACAGAGGATGAAACTGGGACTGAGAGAGGTTAAATAACATGCTGTGCCATGCATGCCGTGCATGGTAGCCTCAGGATTCAACCCCACATTCGGGCTCTCAGCCACCTCCCAACACTGTCATGCGCCTGTCTGCTCGCCACACCCTCTACTTGTCACAGTCACCCTTTTGGAGAGATTTCCAAACCCCCTTCTCTCCTTCAAACAGCCTGAAGGGTTTTGCATTTGTACTGTGCCCTCTAATTCTCCAAGTACCTTCATATAAATGATATCACTTGAACCTCACAACAACCTGTCTGATGAGCAGGGCAGAGGCTGTCATCCCCACACTGTAAAGAACTGAAAAGGTTAAGCAACTTGCATGAAATCCTTTTACTAGTTAGAGCGGGATGTGCATATCGGTGCTCAGACGCTACTGCCGTTCCAGCCGCGCCCTGGCAAAGAGCCTCCGGGAGGGCTCGCCGTGGCCCAGTCCCGGCCCGGCCTCCTCTGGCTCTGGGCCCCCGCACAGCTCAGAGCTGTCCCTGACAAGCCTCAAGCTGGCCATCACTGGTCCATTTTGTCAGCTGATTCTAGGCAGAGCCTGACCTAAGGGACACCAGAACCTTCCCTCAGAACCTGTAAGAAAGGAAAGCAACCTGGGTTTCCAGAGGAAATGGAAGTGTCTGAGGAGTCCAAATTCATAGCTGAATTTAGAAAGTGATGCCAGGTGTTTGTGCCTGATTTTATCATTACTCTTCCCTCGCCCTGATATCCTCGGCCTCAGTCCACCCCCCACCCACCCCCTCTCCCCTTCAGAAAGAAAGAACCTTGTCTCACCCACCAAGAAAAAAAAATGCTTTAAATTATAGCTCTATGAACATCATTCTGGGAAACAAGTGCACAACAGATGCTTCCAAGCCCTTCCTGCAAACAGCACCAGGCGAGCTGGGAATGAGTCACTGAGAGAAACAGAATTACACATTGTAATCCAATCTCCTATAAGATGCCATGCTGGCCACCCACCACCAAGCACGGACGAGGAGACCACCTGATGGTCACCAGAGGTGATGAGTCTCGCCTCAAGCGGCAGCTGCGAGGCGGTCCCCTTGCCTGCCTGAGCGCCTCCTTCTCTCCAGTGTGGCTTCCCTTCTCGACGACCTGTGGGACAGCTTTTCTGTCCCTATGAAAGCTGTGTTTTTCTTCCTGCGTCTGAGTCCATGTATTCTGTTCATGAGTCGGCATGTTTGCGTTGGCGGGGGCTGAACCGACCTTGTGCAGGGCCCTGGGCCAGGTGCTTTTCAGATGTAAACTCTACAGCCCTGTGGGCCTAAGGTGGTGGCCTAATTGCTAGTATTGTTTTCCTTTTATAAAGGAAGAAACTGAGGTTCAAAGAAGCTAATGAATTTGCCTATGAACACACAGTGACTCATAAAAGTAATTCTGGCAACAGTCTAGAACCTAAGTACTGGAAATCGGCGCTTACCATGCACTCACTCAACACTTTTATTTCAGTGAATCTGATCAAATATTAACACTAAGTGACCAGGGGTAGAAAACGCTGTTGAATCCTTAACGACTTCCTCTTTCCCCACTTACAGGATCAATAATGACAATGGAGTGTTTATCTTAATTTTGGCCAAAATTAATTCTCACAGTGTATCCCGTCAAACACACTATGTTATGTGTCAAAATCATTTACAAAGCAAGTCAGAGACCTTTCGGGTTTTTAAGTCCATCCATTCCTTCAAGTATGAGGACAAGATGATAGCTATTTGTTATTGTTCAGGAATAAGTCGTTACATCAGTTCTAACAGGGACACATGAAACTGTATTAGAGTATTTGAGCAATTTGCTTGCCTTCAATGATTAAGCTTAAGAAACAAAATTCTGACTGATTAATGGAAAACTCTTAATCAAGGCTTACATATGAACACGTATAAGAAGAAAGGAAGGCCAGACCACAAAGAACTCATCCTGAGGTCCTCTTAATTATTGTATCTGACCTACAACCTGGACCACACTTCTATTAACTCTAGTGTTAAGCAGTTAGATGCACCACTGTCCTGTCCATTAAAAGCATAAATACAGTTTAGTGGTGGTTTTATAAGAGCAAAATATTCTCAAGTTACTCCAGTTTTCCAATATTAAAATTTATGAGCAAAATTATTTACTTTCTTTAGAGCTGTGCACTTTGCCTTACTCTATAATTGTGGTTAGAAAGTGGAGTATAAATCATGTTTTCATAACATAAAACCTATTTTCCTCTTCATTCTTCTGTGTATACTCCCATTCATTTGTATAATTAACTTATATGAACATTTTCCTGAAGGAAGTGCAAGTTTTATTAAATATAAATGGCATAAATGTGTTATCACTAAAATACTAGGATTGTAAACATGGTGACTTCAAGATCTGGGAAATTTCAAAGACAGCATAGCAAGTTAGAACAAAAAACAGCAAAAAAAAAAAAATCACTGGAAGCTGGGGTCTTGGCTGGATAGTATTGTTGGAGCAAAAGATGCATGTGATCAAGTGAATGAAACGAGGCTGCAGACGTCAGCCAAAGCCACACCTTGAAAGGCTTTACCAAGGAGCATATCCAGAAACATCCATGAGAGGGTTTTTATCCAGAGAGTTACACAATCAGTTTGGAAACTGAATTTGAGAAAGATGGCTTAATCAGGAGTATGAAGATATATTGGAGGGCAAAACACTGCTGGCAGGAAGAATGTCTACTGTAACCCAGGAAAGAAGCAATGGAGAACTAACCCAGGGCCCCATCAGCGAGGATGGAGAGGTAGTGTGGACACAGGATAGGTTAGAGAGACGGAGGCTATGGAGGTTGCGGCTGGTTCCCTGGGAAAGAGGGGAAGTGCAAGGGGGTGAAAGGAGCCGTCCCTGAAGAGGGTGACTAAGGGGCCTGTGATGTCATTTAAGTGGATGAGGAACAGAGGAAGTGCTTGTGTGGCCAGGGATTCGCCATATTGAACTTCTGATTCCTGTGCTCCGGTAGAGAGCTCAGTGGGCCCAGGACACGGGGAGTCTGGCTGGAGATAACCAGTACTCATCAGCAGACACGGGAATTGGTCTGAATGAGGTCACTCATCACCAGGGTACAGAGTAGAACGTGAAACACTGAAGTGTAAGCGCGTGAGTGAACAGGCTTCCATGAAGGAGATAAGGTTAGAAGGACTCAGGAGACACAGGACCTCAGAAGTCAAAGGCAGAAAGACTTTCAGCAAGAAAATGGTCCCCACAAACACTGCAGAGACTGAGAACATGCTCTTCATTTGCCAAGCTGGAGACCAGGCTTCAGTGCAGAAGAGAAGACAGAAGGCAGAACGTAACAAGTTCAAGAATCAGGGTAAAGATTGCAAATACAATTTTAAAGTTCATTAATTTTCCAGCAAATAGTTTCTCCATGCCTTTTATTTCATTATAAAATAATATAACCATATGATATAAGGTTCGGAAATAAAGAAAACAAAAAAACGCACTCATGATTTATAAATTTGAACAAAATCATTGTATGTGGTCAATTTTCTCCCAGTCTTTAGCTATTTGAGTATACCTCACTTCAAAGTACTATCTCTTAAGAAACCTTCAGGTGAAAACCTTTTCAAAACAACCAACATGTCCACAAAATGTATCTATACCTTCCCTTCAGTATTTATCATAATTCAAAGTATCTCTGCAAGAGCATGGCACCAAACCACAGGCCTCAGACTCAAAACAGGGGCTGTGTGTGGTTCCTAACATTTCCAAATTTAAATGTATCTCCATACCCTTCAGAAAACCAATTCCAGCAAAGTCAGCCATCTAGTGTCAAAATTCAGAGTCCAGCCAAGTGTTTCTCTGCCCACAGAAGCTCGTCCAGCCTTCACCCAAAATGAGCAAGTTCTATGGGTTCAGGTCACTGGCAAGTGGACCTGAAGTCGACAATCATCCCACATCACATGATTTACTTAATAGAAGCAATTTCTTTTGTACCCCCTATTTCACGCCAAACACTCTCCAGGCCTCAAGTCTTTGAGGAACACCTCATAGCTGGGCTTGCTGGACAGTGAGGACTAGAAAGGTTCTAGTCTCCCTGAGCTCCATTTTACCTTCAGGTCAGCTTAACCAGCGTTGAAAGGAGGCTGGGTTGTCTCAGGCATTGAACCCTTTCTCCTTCTCTGATACTGAGAATTAATCTTCTTCCAAAATTTGCCCTGGATTGAGGGAAGGAGGACAAATGGGTAAATGTATTTTAAATGTCAGCATCCAAGCTTTTGTATGGGAATTTTACAAGGGAAAAGATAATTCTGAAAGTGGCAGTATGGGTGAGTGAAGGTTTCAGATTAACATGGACGGACCTGGGGGATCCGTATACTGCGTCAAGTGCAATCAGACGGAGAAGACAAATACCGAGTCATTTCACTTACACGTGGAATCTAAAAACCAAAGAAACGAACCAAAAGTGAAACAGAAAGGGACACATAAACACTCATAAACTGAAAACAGACTGGTGGTCGCCATAGGGAGGGGCTGGGGAGAAATTGGTGAAGGGGGAAAAAATCCCGAGAATGTCGGTACCTTGACCTGGGCGACAGCCACATGAACGCATACACCTGTCAGAATTCACCGGGCTGTACGCTAAGATTTGTGCATTGTAATTTATGTACCTCCTTTTAAAAATAATGAAATAAAATCCAGATTTTAAAAAACGTCTATGAATTTGAGCCATATAGGTCTTCCAGGATACTAAGAATTCTGGGAGGATAGCAAAAATAATCATTGGAAAGGGGTAGTAGGACTCGTCAGTCTGGGGATGTGTTCGCTTTGCGGTTCCCTAACGGTATCCTCTGCCTCCTGATCTACAGCTCTAACTTTTGGCATCCAGTTCAGGGTTATTTCAAGAGCTTATACAAATAGATACACAGATTCGTGCTGAATGGGACCCAGATGTGTTGGGCACTAGAGCTCTTCATCTGGCCCTTTAGACACAACACGTTATTCTAAATAGATCAGAGGAGACTCACCCTGGGGTCTCAGAGCCCTGCCTACCCTCTCCATGCAGTTTGAGAACCACTCATCAAATCCAGTGTCCCAGTGTCACAGATGAGCAAATCAGGGCCCAAGGAAGGAAGGTGATGTCCCAGGCTCACAGCTAGTGGCAGAACCCAGCCCCCCAGGTCTGGTGCTTTCGCCTATACCATTTAGGGGCTTCTGTTTTACAGACTGCACATTCGATGATACACCCTGGGGGACCGCCAAGCCGTTCTGAGCCTGTGTCGAGGACCCATGAAGAACAGGCCAGATCCCTTTTCCATCTACATCCTCTGTGTCGCTTCCTAATAGGAAACTTACAATTTAGGATTAAAATTTTCATTGGTCCAATAAGCTGGGTAAGCAGTCATGAATAAACAATAAAGCACAATTGCATTTGCTCCCCATCTGGCCCCTCCTGAATTCATCAGCAGAGCGGCCTGTAATTCCTTTATCACTGGGAATGGAGAGCAGCTGGGGGGCTGCGGGCTCTGAGGAGAGCCAGCCCGGACTCCTGAGGTGCCATGCCTTCAGGGGCAGCAACGGAGCCCATGCCCTGCAGGGACTGCCCACTGTCAGCCCCCGTCCCGGCCGGAACGAGTCTGTCTGGCTCTCTGACCAGGGCTGGAGGAAGGGGGTGACTCTGTCTGGAGTCCTTCACTCCACCCACCCCATCTCAGGGTCCCTCGATCACCTCTGAGCCTCCAGACTAAGATAACGTCTGGCAGGACGAGGGCAAAAAGCAGATCTGTGGGTCCAACGATTCTGAGGTAATCTGGGCTAATTCTGGCCAAAATTAGCTTCTCTGTCGCCCCTTCTTCTTTTCTCTCCCTTCAGGGGAAATCTACCAAACCCCACACCCAACACCCGCCTCTCTCTCCCTGTCACCCTCCGTCTCGTTCTATGTATGCTGAGTGTTTTTCATCAAGTTTCTTAGCTTCTCTGAGCTCCTCTGTGCTCACATGTAGTAACATTCTCCTCAGAGGACTATCAGGACGATTAAATGAGGCGACAAATAGAAGACACCCACCCCCACAGGGCCTGCATTCAACCGTCTCCGCCAATACCAGCTGTTGAGTCAGTATCTGCTTCTCTCTCAGTTTTGTCCCTTAATGATCCTGCTTTTCCCTGGGCTATTTGCACCCAGTAGGTGGCAAAGAACCTTTAAATCCAAACAGTTTGCTTCCCAGGGGTGAGGCTTCAGACCAAGAGAAAAATTCTAAGTCCTTCGCAGCCCCTTCCACCTCGACCGTGAGTAGCACCCACCTGGGGCTCATAGAAGCTGCCGTCCATGTCCGAGCCTCTTCCCGACGTCCAGGGCGTCTGCTGCTCCGCACCAAGGGCCCCCTGGCACTCAGGGATGCAGAGCTGCCGGAGCACCACGGTGCAGAGCCTTCTGCCCGGGCACCTGCAAGGACAGGAGGCATAAAGCAGACGCTCGCGTGCGTCAGCCCTCAACCAGAGAAGTGCCTCGCTTGCTAGCAACTAACTCTCAATTTGCTGGCTCTACGTGACCTTGCGTAGCCCAGGGTCAAGCACCCCGGGGCGTCCCCTAAGGCTCATAATGAGGCCTGCTGTGCAGCAGGTCAGCGTCAAACTGCCCGCAGGCCTAGGGCAGCCAGCATGACCCAGCATCTCAGTCTGCCTCCCACACAGCTGGAATCTTCCTCCCCCCTGTGTCCCTACAGCGGCTGGCTCGGCCAGGGCTCTCGGCTGTCCCCTGGTAAATAACAAACAACTAACATTTACTAAGTGCTTATTATGTGCCAGGCAATATTTACTTAAGCTTTTGCAGACAATTTCTTATCAAAACCTCAAAGTAACCCTATGAGATAGAAATTATTTTTCCCATTTTACAGCTAAGGGACATGGAGGGCGCTGGGTGCCTTGCCGATGGGTTTCACCCCCAGGCAAGTTCACTCTTGATTTGGTGAGACCGAAAAATGACAATGGAATGTTTTTGCGGTGAAAGGGTTCATACCCAAGTTTATCCCCACAGGGGTGGGTCAAGCACTAGAGTCCCGGTCACCTCAGAGTGAGCCTGTGTGCTGCAGGTCGGCGTCGGCCTCTGCCTCTGGGCCTCTTGTCCCTGCAGGCGTCTCAGTCTCTGTCCTCAGCTCTGCCACCATTCCAGCCTCTGCTCTCCTGCAGCCCAGAGCTCTTGGCAGGGCTCTTTATATAGAGTCAGTAATAACGTATTGCCTACATGTGTGGTGAGCTAGCCAACGAGGGCCAGGTGAGAATCCTGGCCACAGGAACTTTCATATTCTCCACACTCAGAGAAATTACCTGAGCAGAACTTCTGCCCTCCTCAATCCACCCCGTAACCTGCTTCCCTGCAGTCGGCTCCCCACGCCTTCTGCTGGCCACCACTAACCCGCCAGCGTCTCCCTGTGGGGCCCTCCCTCTA
Source organism: Phataginus tricuspis (assembly GCA_029783875.1). Classification (NCBI taxonomy): domain Eukaryota; kingdom Metazoa; phylum Chordata; class Mammalia; order Pholidota; family Manidae; genus Phataginus; species Phataginus tricuspis. The sequence goes on along the minus strand of JAQQAC010002701.1, from coordinate 27,755,152 downwards.
CCACGCCGTCCCCCACCCCTTACAGGAAAGCCTTCCTCAGAGGAGAATCCGGCCATACTTCTCTGACCAAAACCTGACCATTTTCAGGCACTCACACACTGAAAAGCCTCCAGAGATTCCCCACTAAGTCCAAATAAAGTCAAGGCTCCCTAAACTGGCATTCTAGACCTTTCTCAAGCTTACTCCAACCCACGCCTCCAGGCCCCTTCCCTCCCGCGTGTCCTGGCTCTCGCCTTCCACACCTCCCTCCTTGCCCACGGAGTGTGGCTCTGGCTGGCCTGTAGTGACTGCCCTGTCCCCACACCACACTGCATGTCGCTGCTTGTTGGGGGACAGCCGCCCCGAACAGGGCAGGGTGAGCTATTCACATTTATTTCTGGCACCTTCCACAGGGCAGTTTATGAACAAGCATTGCGTGGTGAGTGGAGGAATCAGCCCTAATGCATCCAGTCAGTCAGTTTGCAGTTAGCTGCTGATCGCGGACTATGCTAGGGACGCGGGGAAGCAGAGATCCGTGAACGTCAGGGCCCCACAAGGTGACGCCAGCTTTGGTCTAAGGCTTATATAACCAAGGGTTTTTATTGCTTTTTTTCTTGACTCCCTTCCCAGAAAACAAATTGAATTGCAGAGCCTGCAAAACACCATCTAATTCCATCCTATTTAATCAGAGCACAGCTGCCATCCATTTAACTGCCACGCTGCTCACCAAAAACTCCATTGTCAGGTCTGAATCTCGGTTTGTGTTTAGACAACTTGAAACTCCATTGGGAACCTAACTCCATCATGATGTTCGTTAAGTTCTAGGAATTCAATTAATTTTTCTGATTAATCATGGATTAATTAACCAAACTATGCTGACAAGAAAGTATCGAGGCTTAAGGTGGTCATTGTTCTAGAGCTGAGAGCTTGTGACATTGGGCTATATCATTTCTTTAGATTCAAATTGAAATCTTTGCTCTCTGAATTGTCTTGTCTTGTGAAAATGTGCTACTCAGTTCTTTAATTTTTTTCTACATAAATAGACCTTATTTCACCAATATGATGACCTTGGAAGGACCTTCTGGGCAAGGATTCCACCTCTTTGACCCCTCTGAGCCGACCAGCACAGAGGTTTCCTGCACAGAGGTGACTCCAGGGTTAGAGGTGGTGAGAGGCAGAAGAGAGACCTGGAGGACATCTCGTCTGAATCTTATTAAACGGAGGAAGGCAAAGAGACCAGACAAGGGCGATGACACGTCCAGGGCGACCAGGCTGAGCCGGGACCAGCACCCAGGTTTCCTAAACTCAGTGAATGGTCATAGCCACACACTCGCAACCATTGGTTTATTGCCATATCTGTCTACTGATCTATAAGCAATATGGGGCCAAATGCTGAGAAGCAGATTAATATTATGTGGCATGAGAGACGTAAATTCGAGGGCAGGGCTACCAATGCAGCCAGTGAGGGAGCAGGTCCTCAGAGCAGAGGGGTGCGGAGGAGCGGCTCTGAGTTCCGGGCAGCTCTCACTCTCCAGGCTCTGCTGATAGAAGCAGTGAGCAGAAGCGGCGCGGCAAGAGGCTGGGGTCCACCGCCAGGCTGTTAGTCTCAAGGGTTACGGAGACAAAGTGTGGGAGCAGGACCAGCAAGGAGACGCTCCGGAACACACTCAAGACCTCACTGGGGCCCCACGTCTCATTTCCTATTGCAGCAAATCACCACAAGCTTCATGGCCTGAAAGAACACAAATCCATTACTTTTATCCTGCAGGTTAGAAGTCTGACGAGGACCTCAGCGAGGCTCAGCCCCGGCGTCGTGGGGCTGCATTCCTCCTGGGAGCCGCTCACGGTCCTCAGCTCCTGGCCCTTCCCTCCGCCTTCAATGCCAGCAGCAGCGGGTCAAACCCTTCTCACCAAGCGTCACCTGGACCTCCTCCTCTGCTTCCTCTTTCCACTTTGAAGGTCCCTTGTGATTACACTGGGACCGCCCAGAAAATCCAGGACAGTCTCCCTATTTTAAGGTCAGCTGATGAGCAACTGTCTCACCTGCAGCCCCCGTCCCCCTCTGCCACAGAACTGAAAGCACCCACAGGTTCCAGGCACTAGAGCGTGGCCATCTTTGCTGGGCCCGTTATTCTGCCAACACAACCCTGAAGGGCCGTTTCCAAGAAGTAAAAGTGAATGAGAAATAAACAGTCCCCACAAAACTGAAACACAGCCCTGAGTAAACTCAGTCCCAAACATGATTAAGGCAAGGTGCCCTGTGTAGCCACCTATCGAGCACAAATACATTCCCTCTGGAGAAAGCTAGAGTCATCCAGCACTTTTATAGCTTACAGAAAGTGGACAGCCTTGAGGTTTCCATGTACCAATGCACGAGAGCAAAGGACCACTTGGTTTCTATCTTCTCCCCCCAGAACACAGAAGCCCCCTGGGACCGGGGATTACATCCAGTGTGCTCTATGCCGACCTCATCCCAGGCTATATGATAGGCACTCTGCAAATATGCACCAAATGACCCACTCCAGTGCCCACCGTGTCTGCACATCCATGTGGACAGCAGCTTGGGAGGAAGAGCCAGTGCTGGGCAGGGACCTCGGGGCCAACAGGAACCCCGAAACCTCACAGCGCCTGCAGGGAGGCCACGCCTCCCCAGGACCGGTTTCAACAAGCCAACAAAAAAAACATCAGTGACCATAATCCCGAGAGAACCCAGCGCCTGATGCTGGCACCAGGGTGGTCATGTGCCTGAGCGCTGTCACCGGGTGGCCGTGGGGAGGGACCTCAGCGCAGAGTCACACCCACCCACCTCCGCGGCTAAGGCCCGTCAGGACTTCAGTGCCCTCGGCCTCTGGCTTAGAGTATTTTTGAACTCAGAAATAGGTCTATGAGACCTAACCTTCCCGAGAGCCCTCCCAGGAAAACAGAACTGATGGGAGGTCCGCCCAGGGCTGCTGGCCGGCATGGAGGCAGCCCGGCCCTGAGCCCTGGGCATCGCCCGGCCCGGCTGCAAGAGGACTCTCCACCTGTCTGCCAGCTGAGCCATTTCGTCCGACGTGTGCAAAGCTTAGCACATTCTGGGGCCGGCGCTGGACAAGGACCATTTTAAGAAACATCCTACACAGGAGAAACGGCCACCATCGTCTGAGCACCTGTGATGTGCCGGACTCCGCGCTGAGCAGTCTACGTGCACTAGGCTGTTTATCCCTTCAGATGCCACGGGGCACTGGGGACGGCAGAGCCGAAGCTCCGGGAGGCTGATCAGCGAGGCCAACATGGCCCAGCCAGGAGGCGGCAGAGCCACTGGGTCAGCGAGAGGCCAATGCCGTGTGTCCGGCCACCACGAGGTCCTGCCTGGCCTTCGCCCACCAGTGTGTGCCCGGTGAGCCTGACCTTCTGAGCGCTCAGAGGGTGAGCCTGGGAAGAGGAGGTGTGCATTCATTGAAAGGGGAGAGCCGAGACTTGCTGGGGTTCCCCTGGAGCAGGCACGGGGGTCCCCCTGCCCCCAGTGTTGCCAGACCCGTGGCCGTGCAGCAGGGCCCCCTGCCCCTAAGCTGCCATGAGACCCGTTGTGTGAAGAGCGGGGACCCGTCAGAGGTCCTTCCTCCGGAACACAGCATCCTTGCGGGAAGAGAAGCTTCTCTGTGCCCCACACGTCCGTCAGATTTCTCCAGCACCTTCCAGGCTGGAGCGGCCCTCACCTACGGATTGCGTGAGACCTGGGCAGCATCTCCCTGTGATTTAGCTGCATTTGGGGGACACTGAGAACCATTTTTAGCTCCTCGTCATCAGAAGAGGGCCTGGAGTCAGCTGGATGTGTGGTTGGCCTCCGAGGTTGTCATGGCAACATGCCTGCGTCAGGAGCTGTACGCCTCTCAGCAGGGGGCCTCGGCTTCGGCTCAACATCACTGGCCTTTGCCTGGTTTCATTAATTCCCTGAGATTCCCAGAACTCTAAGAGCCACGCTCCCACCCGTGTCCACCTCGGCAAACCAGGAAGGGAAAAGGCTGCCTTTATTAAAAGTCCTTTTTCTCCCTAGTTGCCCTTTAGCCAAAATCATCATCAAAGAAAGAAAACCAGGAAAGGGAGTGGGAAGGGATCCCGAATGGTCCCCAGGCCTTTGCTCTGAGCCTGAGGGAGGTGGGACGCACAGGGGGCGGGTGGGCGCCCCTGGGGGAGCAGGACCGAATCTCATCACGGAAGGTTAAGCCTCTTCTCCGCAGCAGTGCCCGCCTGACGCTTGAGTTCACATCATCTCGGAGCAGAGCTTTCATTGCCCAATAAAGTGGAAGGACCTCCCCCTGCAGAATAAAGGAGGTCCCCGTGGGCAGGGGGCAGGGGCTGGAGACCCCTGGTGCCTGGTGCTCAGTCCCTGCCGCAGACACACCTGAACTGCCCACCCCCCCCCCCCCGCCCTGGAGTGGGGTTCCTCTTCCACGGGGTAAAGTCTCTTCTCCCTTCCTCCCGGGTCAGGCGGCAGGGACTCGTGTCTCTGTCAGGGCACCTGGCCTTGACTTACACCGCCCTGTCTGAGACAGGTTAAGCCAGGGAGACGAGGCTTTGTCCCAGGGCTCCCCGGGTCCCAGGGACCAGCACAGCCGTGTCCAGAATGAAGAGACGCTAAGCAGAGCTCAGCACAGAACTTGCTCTAACTGGCTCAAGGCACGCGTCCCCAAACCCCTCAACAGGGCTGTTTTTGTCTCCGGGACACAGAGCCATCGCTGGGTGGGAAGCAGGAGTGGGCACTGGGCAGAGGCAGGGAGGCTGGAGGGACGCCGAGGCCTTGGCTCAGCCTGGGGGCCGGGTCTGCGCCTCCCTGGACACACCGCAGGCCCCTGACACGGGCACCCTTAGAGCGGCAGCCAGGCATGGACACGCTGTCCTCACTGCTTCGAAGGTCACGGCCAGAGGCGCACAGACACCGTGTGCGTGGAGGCTGCCGAGCAACCCGCCCTTTCCTGCCCCACCAGGAGTTCCGCCCCAGAGCCGAGCTTATGGGGCAAAGCTGCGCCCGGCGCCTAATTCCACACCTGCGGGTGCCACGTGGGCCAGGCACAAAGGCAGTGGGCTGGGGAGGCCCCCAAGCCCGCAGTCCTGAGGCCAGGCCACAGAGCGCTTGCCTTCAAACCAGCCTCAACAAGAGCCGCATTCAAAGAAACAAGAGTCTCGGAACCAGTGTGAAGTTGGAAAGCTGCTCGCGCAGCTGCAAGAATGACTGGCCGCCTTGTCCTCTCCTCCTCCCCACCCCAGAACCTGAACCAGGCCTCTGGCTATCCGCTCCCCCGGCCCGCAGGGGGGGAAGGGATGCTCTTGTGACAGGGGGTCGGGTCGGATGCTCTCCATGTCTCCCCAGAGGCCCTACGAGGAACAGAGTCCGGACAGGCAGGCGGGGGCGCCGGACCCCCAGGCCCAGAGCAGCGGAAGAGAGAGAGGCCAGGGGGCGAGCCTCTGAGGACAGCAGGGAGGGGAGGGCGTTCTTACAGAGGGGCCTCCCCGAGACAGCGAGCGAGGCTCCGAGGAAGGACAGGAGAGCCCGCCCAGGGCCCGTGTAAGGCGACACCACTAATTCCTGCAAAGTCACTTCTGAGCAGGCACCAAGCTCACAGCTGGAAGGCGTTTTCCTGATGTAGGAAACCGGCCCAACCTTTTCTGGAAGGTGATTCTCTTCTCCCTGTTCAATATTTAAACATTCAGACCATTTGATCTAGCAAGTCTACTTCTAGGAATTTAATTCCAGAAACACAGTCCTGCTCTCAGAAACTTAAAATCTTACAAAGGCTTTCATTGTGGATGAGTCATTTTTTTTTTTTTAGTTGCTTTTCCTGTGAAATTCTGTCATTCACTTTCCTTTCTCGGAAACAGCACGCATCAGTGAGGGGCTGCTCAGGATTCAGGGGGTCACCCGGCCTTATCAGGGATCCCAGGCCTGGTGTTTTATCATTTGTTTGCAAGCTGATCTCCCCACTAGACTCGGGTCCCCTGTGGGCAGGGACCATGTCTCAGCCTCTGTCCATGTTCAGACCTGCCGTAAAGGTCAGCCTCTGGCGTGTGCTCAAGGGCTGCTTGTTAAACGAAGCTGTGATGTGACCAGGCCAGGATCCCATTCGGGCTGTCACGCTCCTCAGCACAGCGCCCTAGAGGCGGGGCCCGGGACCCCTGCTTCCCTCGGGGGTCATGTGCTCCGCGCGGCTGTGTTCTCCCCGCCACCCCTGCAGCGGAAAAGAAAAAGGAGAAGAGCGTGCCTGCCAATCCGTTGTTAAGATGAAAGAAGCCGTGGGGTTTGGCTTGTTGTCTGTGCCTTGAGCCTCCTGGAAGTACATGCAGCCCTTTTCTGGGGAAAGTGTGTGGCTCCATGAGCTTCTCAAGGTTCAGGTCCATGACACTCCAAGAATAAAACGATTAAGAATCACTGAGCCAAGATACTTGACTCAGGAAAGGATATGTTCTGACAACCTCTGCCAAGGGTCCACACACCAGACGCCGTGGAGGAGCAGCGGGGAAGGCCTGCGCCCTGAACGACTCCACAGATAAACTGTCACACCGATGTGCCAGTTTTCCTTCGGTGACCCCTTAGTACAGTATTTCAAAGCATTATAATTTTAAAGGGTGCTTATGAAATACTTATCCAGCTCATAACCCTACCTTGGTTTTGTTGTATGTCCTAGTTAAGGGTGAGTATTTTTTGACTTTTAAAAATCTAACGGGAAAAATCTCAGAAAGGAACCAAACACTTAAAGCATCACGTATAACACAAAACATCATGGAATGTTTCCCTGCACCGCTCACCTCGGTCATAAAATTATTAATCAAACACTTTCAGGCAGGCAGTTAAAAGCAGTTGATCTGGGACAGCATTTTATTAAGCTTAGCTTGGGGTCCCTTGGCAGTGAGGAGGGCACACCACGTCCCAGACCCTCAGAACACGGGCTTCTCCCCACACACGCCGACCACTGTCGTCTTAACAAAACAGACGTCGAGTTAGCCTCAAGTTAGCGTGCTTTTAAAAAGCCCTGCATCTTACCAGCTGGGTTATTTGTCAAGGTGTCTTTAGTGTTCCTGATATTTTGTAATGCACTAAAGCCAAGTTTAACAGAGAGAAATTATCAGAAATTTGCCACAATGTGTATGAGCACATACCAGTGTAATTAATGGCTGGGTGCCCAGTCATTTTCTGTTCACTGCTTTATATAAAATGGGTTTGCCTGAGACAGAGTCCTGCCTTCCTCCTCCCCTGACCCTTCCAATCATCCCATTAGCTCCATGCGTGCCCTTGACCTACAGGTTCACAAACAGCTGTGTCTGAGTCCTCAGCACAGGGAGGCCATGGGGTCAACACCCTTTATCAGCACTTCTCTGCCACGTCATCATGCTAAGTGCCATAAAAAGCAAATAGTAAGATGTAGTACTTGGTCCCCAGACACCTGCCTATCAAGCAGAAAAGGCTGTACTCACAGCAAAACATCCCCTCCTGGGGCAGCAGGAAGAGACCTAGCCGGCAGGACGGGGGCCCAGCTGAGCGACTGTGATTCAGCTTTACACTAGTCAGGCCTGCACTGCGAGAGTCACTGAAGAGGCGGAGAAAGACAAGCACTAAATGATTTCTCTCATCTGTGGAGCATAAGAACAAAGCAAAAACTGAAGGAACAAAACAGCAGCAGACTCACAGAACCCAAGAACGGACTAACAGTTACCAAAGGGAAAGGGACTGGGGAAGAAGGGCGGGAAGGGAGGGATCAGAGGGTAAAGGGGGCATTACGATTAGCAGACATAGGGTGGGGGGGCACGGGGAGGGCTGTACAACACAGAGAAGACAAGTAGTGACTCTATAGCATCTCACTACACTGATGGACAGTGACTGTAATGGGGTTGGTGGGGGGACTTGATAATGGGGGGAGTCTAGTAACCACCATGTTGTTCATGTGATTGTACATTAATGATACCAAAATAAAAATAATAAAAATAAATAAAATAAAAAGAGTCACTGAAGAACAAAGAACTGCAGGCACACACTGATGAGCTGGGCACTTTGTAGTACAGGGAATGCTTTTAAGACCAAGCGCTCCTGCCCGGGACTGGGAGGCAGAGGGCGCCCAGGCCAGTGGAGCAAATAACGGACTGGGAACCAGCGGACTGGGGCCCCGGGCCACTCGGGCTCGGAGTCCCTGCCCCGTGTCCCCTCCACCTGCACTCATAGGGATCTCTAGCTATGTCATCTCCCTGCCATGTCCACCTTTCCTCCCTCGGTGACCCTGCACATAGGAAGAAGCTACGGGGCCTGCAGCGGCCAGAGCTGGGCACCAGGGGCACACAGCAGCGGAGTCCCCGGCAGTGCTGGGTCAGCTGAGAGGCGCCCATCCAGAGCCAGGCGCCAGACCCACCAGGAGAGCCGAGAAGGAGGGGTGGACGCGTGAGGCCAGACGCCGGGACCGTGACGGCTGACAGGGGTGACCGGCTGGTGCTGGCATCACACAACCCCCGGGCCACCACCCTCTGACGCCTTATAGATTGGTGGTTATTTTGACACCTCTGGAAGATACCAGAAAACTGTCTTAGGGAAGGAGGCTTTTCTCCACTTCACACCAAGTCTCCACATGGACTAGAGGGCAGGCTGAGACGGAGGGGCGAGTGAGCAGAGGCGCGAGGGGGCAGACGCAAGGCCGTGGCTGCCTCCCCCGCACAGCGGACGCCCAGTCTCCCCCAGGCCTGGCCTCCCACACACCTGCCCCCACAGGCCTGTGCCCAGACTCTCCGGGACGCTCGAGCCCCAGCAGGCAGGTCCACCCTCACTCCCTGCTCCTGCTGAAGGCCCAGTGATCCTCCCATCGCCCGAGTCTGAAGCCCTGAAACCAGCTTGGAGTCCTCCACCCTTCCCACTCCAGTCTGCCCTCGGGGACCACGGCTCCTACTCCAGTGGCCCCAGAATCCCTCCATCTGCCGCCTCAGCCCTGGGCCTCTCGCCCCCAGCCTGTTCACACCCTCCCCTCTGGCCTGAACAGAGGGAGGCCTCTGAACTGCTCCGCAGACCACCCGTCTTCCTGCGTCCACACAGCCTACACAGCGGCGGGTGTGGTCCTAAGATGCTGCTCCAATCACATCACTTCTCGTCCCCAAACCTTCACTGACATCATCCTGAATCAAGGGCAGACTGCCCCAAAACAGTAAACACCCCCAGGTAAGCCACCCTCAGTAACATCAAAATCCTTCGTTTTCGGTCAACTGTCCAGGGGTGTAGGGGAAAAGAGTCTCTCCAAGCCCCAGTCTCCTTGCCTGTAAAGTGGGGATGCCAGCAGCACCTGCTCACGGGGCTGCTGTGAAGATGAAGCAGAACCGTGCACGCCAGGCGGTTCCCATGCGGCCCGGCCCTCTTCACGCCAGAGCCGCGCCTGCGATGAACGTGGGCGTCTCCAGAGCCTCCCCGGGCACGTCCTTCAATCTCTGGCTCTCGATTGGCTCTTTCTTATGTTTCGCTTCCCACCAAATTCACTCCAGCCACATGCACTGGATCCAGCCATCTGATTTGCAGTTCCCCTCAAACTTCCCCAAATCCGTCTGCTCCAGCCCTCAAGGAATGGAATCTCTAGGACCCACTGATTGACGGGAAATAAGGGGCAGTCCTGTCTGCATACCTCAACACTCTGACCTGACACCTTTCCTTGCAAAAATCATCCCAACCCAAGTTGCACTAAAGAAGCAGAAAGACAGTTTGTTTCCACTCTAGAAAATACAGGTCTCACTTTCCAAGAAGACCTAGCTACACATTTTTTAAGGGTGAAGTATATATATATTTACGATTGAAAGAGATTTAAAATAGTTGAAAGGTGAACTGTCTTCCCAGAGTACAGAGAATTAGAGTGATGGGGCAAAGGGTGTGAAATCTGAATTTAGACAGAGATTGGATGAAAGACCAGCACTTCCACCTCCCACCTCAAGCTCTGCTCGAGAGAACAGCCCCTCAAGTGTAAACTGAATAATAGGGGTACGAGTCTGAATAATGTACCTGCCAGGAAATTACTGAGTCTCAGTTTCCTCCTTTATCAGCAAAATGGACGGGATAATACCCTGTAGGCCATTAAGAGAATCAAGTGCAGTCATAAAGCACCGGCACAGGGCCTGGCTCGAGGCACAGAGGCCCCTTTGCCCCACACTTCCGCCACTGCGGCTGGGGCGGCTTGAAGAGCCCCCGTTCCTGAGGGTGGGCTTTACCTCAAATGCGTGCATCATTTTCGGAGTCAAATCGAGTGGTGGTAATGGACAAGTGCCTGAGCCGGCTTGGGCTGCCGCGACAAAGGGCCACAGACTAGGGGCTTAACAATAGGAACGTATTTCTCACAGTTCGGCAAGCCGGGAGGTCAAGGCGCTGGCGGGGCCAGTCTAATTCTGAGGCCTCTGGCTTGCAGGCAGCCTCCTCCCAGGTACTCCGGACCTCGCCTGGCTGCCTGCTTACGGAGCGGGAGCACGCTCTCCCCGTCTCCTCCTACGAGGGCACTGATCCCATCAGACCGGGGCCCACCCTCAGGACCTCCTCTGTCCCCAATCACCTCCCAAGGCCCATCTGCTGACACCATCCCAACAGGGGTTATGGCTTCCCCACGTGGATTTGGGGGGTTCAAACACTCAGTCCATGACATGCTATTTAACGTGCCCTCTCGTTGTTCCAGGATCCCCGTCTCCCCCCTAAGTCTCCACATTCGTGTTGGGGAGTCCCCAGCATACGTTGTCATGTGCTCAACAAATGGTCCTCTCAGCGTCTGCTCAGCATCACCCAGTTGCCTTCTCTCCTTCTCCAACACTGAGGCCCCTGAAACTCTGAGAAGCACAGCTGAGGAGCTGAGTCTCCACAGAGTCCCTGGGAGGGACCTCGGCCATAGCCAAGCCCCCCGCCTGCGTCAGCTTCCTCGGAGTCCCCTGTACCAGCCCTGAGAAGCTGCTCCTGGGGCTGGGCCAGAGTGCTGTCCGTGCCTGCCCCCCGTGGCAGCCAGGGGCCTCAGTCCCTGAGACTCCAGACAGACAGACTCCCTCCTCCTCAGGACCCAGGCCTCCGTTCCCTGCCCAGGGCATGGCGTCTAATAGGCACTCAATAAACATCGTTTAACTGGTGGTGGCCCGAGCTAGAGCACATCCGGAGAATGAATGCTGCGCTCAAAACGGATCTTACCTCTGGCCCCGAGGCGGTATTCTTCAGTGAAGCTTCTGGGCTGGACTCTCTCCCTGGGCCTGACACACTGACTCTTCAAAGCAGAGCTCCTACCCACACGCTGGCAGGTGGGCCGCTGGCAGGCCAGGAGGCATCGTGCTCTGCAAGTCTCAGGGTCCGGGGCTGGGCCAAGATTCCTTGTGTGACCAGTGGCCCACAGGGTGAGCCCCACGTGCCGCCCAGCTACTGCCATCTCTACGCGCACTAGGAGATGGGCCTCACGTCCAGCATGTGGTGGAGAAGGCTGAGGAATGCTCCGTCGGGCTGCAGCGCCCCAGCAGGCCCTCATTCTGTCCCTGGGAGAGGCACCCTGCGCCTCTGCGCCCCCATCGTCTGCCCTTTCTCGCGCCCCCTGCCCCCATCATCTGCCCTTTCTCGCGCCCCCTTCATGCTCCTCTCAAACTTATCCTCAGTCGTTTCTCAGTAGCGATCTGCTCATTCTTCCCTTTGACCACCCAGCACCCCGCCGCCTTCTGCAGGGGACTAGGGTGCCTCACATCCTCCCCGCAGGGGCCCGGCGGCACAGCTGCGTTTCCCTGCAAGACGAGCCTGTCACCCAAACCACAGGTCACTTCTCCCTTTCAGAAGTAAGAGTGTGTCAGAGGCTTCCAGGCAAATGGCCTTGCTCAGAAGCCACTGTCAGCCTCCAGAGCAGCAGCCCGACCCGGATCTGGGCTTCAGAATGAAAACTCCTGCACACATCTCCCACCTCATCTCTGTCTGTCTCTGGTGTCTTCAATATCCGCCTGTAAATGGGGGCCCAGGGGCTTCCTGACAGGCACTGCGGGCGTGTGTCCTTCTGTCCCAGGGCCCACTGAGGGTGAGGACACGCAGGCGCTGGTGGGGATTTGGGTGTGAAGGTGGGAGCACGGTGTCACAGGGCCAGGCCCCTGGCTTCCTGGCCTGCGGCAAGAGCAGGGACACCATGCAGGGCAGGCGGCACCGGCTGCAGGACCCCGGCCTTCTCCGCGCCACTACCTCCTGAGTCCCGGCCCCCAGGAGCCTGGCCCTGAGGCTGAGCTGGGCAAGTGTCACATGGCCTGGTGGATGTGTAGAGCCGCCATGCAGAGCAGGCCTGCCCCTGTCACATCACGGGCACCAGTGGACACAGGCGAACTCCAGCCTCCGGCCACCCCTGTGTCCCCTCGCTGCAGGCTCTCCTACATCCAGCTTGGAAGGCGCCCTCCACCCAGGTGGGTGTAGGGACCCAGTTCTGTCCTGTGACATGTCCTACAACCAGGCAACTCCCATTCTGTATAAAACCTCCTTCAAGATCTAAAAGAACCTCATGTCCCCCTTACTCTTCTCTACCCCTGCTTAAACCCTCATGTTCTGTCAGCTCCCGAGCCTCCCGCCCATCCCGGAGGCCTACTCCCACCTGCTGCCTCTGTACCTTCCCCAGCGACAGGTGCACGCGGACCCCAGCCCGCACGCTGTGCCTACACCCTGCACACCTCTGAGTCCCCTTCTCCCTCCAGCTGCTGGGCCTTATTCCTTCCAGACCTTTTCCCAGCAATAGTTCTCATCCTATATTTGAATCATGGCTTTTTTTTACATCTATGAAGTTCTAACTTCCTCATGTTAGCTTCAGCCTATTATTACAGGCCCCGAAGATTGTTTTCACATCTCACCATCATTGTTACTAGGTTCCTCTGAGCTCTGTCTCATCTGCTGGATTATAAAATGTTTCTTTGTTCAGTGGAGTCATGGATAAAACTCCTCAACAGAACAAAGCAAGGTCAAGGACAGAATCCTCCTCCCCAGCCGGAGCCCGTCCCACAGGCTAAGAAAGATATTGCTTGTTCCAACAGGTCTGGTACGTCTGGCAAGAGCAGCCAGATGCAATGACACTCTTGTCCACAGAACTAGCAAAGGACACCCTTCCCTAAATGCCAGGCGATACTGCACCCCAGCTCCCCGAACCTGAAAATCAACTGCCCTATTTTAAAAAATAGAATAATGTTCCCCTCTCATATTTTCCTCCTGTAAGAAGTGATCACCACATCCATTTCAAAATATTCATAATCTCTGTAAGAAACAAGCTTCTGGCATGATCTGTGTCAAGCCCTCGCCACCTGCTGGCAGCTGTCTGACTGCTCTGCCGCTGCAAGAGCTCCGAAGGCCGGTCTGTGTATTCCTTCCTCGGAGCTCACCTGCCTTGCCTGGGTGGAGAGCAGCCTGCTTGTTCTGATTTTGCATTTTCCCCTCTGGACCCCCAAAAAAACTTGCATCAGACCCTTCTTGAAACACACTGGGGAATAAATAAGCGTGAATAAACATAATAAATCACAAGAGAAGATTAAGTCTTTAATCTTGAATCAGCTTCTCAACTGAGGGAGGATTTTTGGATCCCAGCAAGATTTCAAATGCCTTTCAGTCAAGCACAACAGTTTTTAGAAGCCTGCAGACCTTTCCTGCCATGCTTCTCCCAGGGAGCAAATCCACGCCCTTCCCTCTCCCCTCCTCCTGCTCAGCACCCCGAGCGGGGGGGCCACGGGGCAGCCCGCACACAGGGTGCCAGATGGGGCTTCTCCCCGGTGCGGTGCTGGTCTGTTTTGACTCACTGGGCAGCTTCTCGCCACCACCTCCAAACCCACATCAGCTGACCTCTGCCTTCACGTTATGCATCTTCAAGAGAATTGTGGGAGGTGTCAGAGCAAGGGATGATACGAATCTGAGTCAATGGCTGAATACTTCCCCTCAACTATAGGGGGGAAAAAAGATGCATATAGTAGCCAAAGAAATAAAAGCAGAGTTACAGGATGAAGACCTCAAGACCATTCTGTAAGCGTGGCCTGAAACCCTGCTCTCTCCCAGCCATTTTAGAGTTTTGTAGAAAATGAAATGATGCCTTTGGAAAAACAGTAAAAAATGGTAATGCTTAATGCTAGTGGGCATATGGCAAAATTAGTGTCCTCCATTATTGCTTGTCACAGATAAACTGGGACAATCACTTTGGATTGTTAACACAAAGCAGGGTCAATAACAAATTCACGATTTCTGGTCATCCCTTTCAAGGGAGGCACCCTGAAGAAATGCAGAAAAGAAAATAGCACATAGGCACAAAGCTGTTCATTACAGCATCGAACAGTCAGCCTTGCACTGTGCCAGGTTATACCAGGGACTCCAAAATATTTGTTGAAAAGCTAAATAAGTCCAATAGTCTGATAATAAATGTTGGTACATGAACAAGATGGAATATTACACAAAATTAAAATTATAATAGGGAGTCTGTAAAAATATGGGGAAGATTGCACGATGCAAAATTATACATTTCAAAACAATATTCAAATTTATTGCAACTAGATACGTGTGTAAATAAGGAGGATAATAAACAAAAATAAAAGTCATGCAAAGTGAAAGGATTGAAAGCAATTTCATAATTTTATTAAATCTCCTCTAATTCTGTTATATTTTCTTGGCCACTTCAAAAAATGCTTTTTATGGGAAGAACAATACATCACCCGTGAAAGCAAGAGACTGTAAAGACCTTGGGGATTCAATTTAAACGATCACCTGAAAAGTCATTTTGTGTGACTCCTGGAAAGTTGACCTGCCCGTCCAGGGCTGGGGGCCACCCTAGACAAAATGACTTCATTTCTCAATGAAAATGGACGCCGCGTGTTTACTTTGCCTCTGGATTCTGACCTTGTGTCTGAAAATACAATCGCTCTCTTTTTTAACGTTGTCACCCCACCTTCCTGGGCTAGTTTTGCAAGTGGTCACAAAGACGAGCAGCTGTGTTTGTCACGTTACCAAGGGGGCAAGGTGGGACCAGCCGCCCCCTGGGATGAGGGAGCTGGGCCCTCTCCGGGGGCTCTCCGGTGACTTCTCCCCAAAACAAATGCAAAAACACATTCTTAAACAGGAGATAACCAGACTTTATATTGCAAGGTGTCATGTCTTCAGGGAAAAATAAGTACAAATCTCGGAGCCAGGAATAGAGTGCAGGAAGAAGGGGATTCTCCCAGGTCAGCCTTCGTGTGCTGGGAGGGTGGGTGATGGGGGGGTGTGAGAACCTGGGCCACTTGTTTCTATTTTAGAGTCTCTACCTGCAAAATGCCGGCATTCGGCAGGTATCATCTCCCTTTAGCCTCACAAACACCCTGCGGATGAAGCGAGGCTGTCCCCACTCACAGCCGAGGAGACCACGGCTCAGCAAGCCTTGAAAATTCCACCAAGTGGCCCATCGCAGCCATGGAGGGCGAGGGCCGGGTTTGAGGGGGTCTGCCTGGCTCCCGGGGTGCCGGCACCCTGGCTTTCCCCACGCATTTCAGCACAAGATCCGGCAGAGGAAGAACTCAGCGAGAAGAGTCTGGTCCTTAGCAGCGCCCGGCAGTTTGCTTAGAGCCCAGAAATAAAAGGCATGCCCCCCGATTTGAGCTCATCTCTTCTTTTTCCAGCCCCCCAGTCACATTTACTGGGTCCTCTGAATCTGGAGAGATTTCATGCAGCTTTTCATAAATAAGATTCCCTTTTTTCCTACCATAAGCATGCAAAGTTTAATATTCAGGAAAAAAATTAGTGAAGCTACGTTTAAAACTCAAGAAATAAAGGAAATGGGGGAGAACACATCATGGCAAACAAACCAGCACACGGTCAGTTTCCAATTCGGTTTTCATCAAACCTAACAGAGCTCACACACACCTCAACCCATTATCATCACGAACGCGTCTTCAGGACCCAACCGTGCCAAGCTGGGAATGCTTGCGACACCCGACGGAGGCCTGGACTTCGCGTCTGAGGAATAGGAATTAGGCAGGTGCCACGTGCCCCTGAGAGAAAGCCCCTGTGAGCCGCCTCGCCCACACGTGCCCTGTTCCGGGTCCCGTCCGCCCTGAACTGCTGCGCATGAACGCCTTTCCCTATTAAAACATGTGGGTGATAATTTTGCAAAAGTCAAGTTAGATATAATACCAGAAATCTCTTTGTGAGGTATAGGGCAGCAGGGTGATAATTTGGGATGTTATATCTTATACATCTATTTGCATAGTATTTTTCTAGTCAACCTCTGCATTTCGGTGCCCCTGGCAAACAGAAACGTGAGACACAGCAAGCAATTCTGGAAACATAGAGCCAAGGCGGACTGTGAGCCGACCTACTGCGCACGCGCAAACCTCCCGGCAGAGCCTCACGTTGGTGGGGTGACACGTGAGAACAGACCTGCAGAATTCGGATGTGTGCAATTCGTGACTTGCCAACTTTCATTCATTAATCAAGGAAGGCTTTCCGAAGGAGGTGGCATTTCAGGCACATACCAGAAAGACAGGCCTAAGACGAGGACTAAGGGCGACTGACCCAGGGCAAGCAGACCCGTCTCCCCGCCGTGCCCAGGCTGATCGGAGTCACAGGGCGCCCGGGCCAGGCCCCCGCGCCGCCGGGAGCCGCAGGAAGACCCTGGGGGGTGGGGAGGTCAGCGCGGCCGCGCAGAGGGCGAAGCCGGCTTCTCATCATCTAAAGGTCCAGCTCCCCGCTGCTCGAGACTTCAGGGCCGGAGGGACGGCGAGGGGGCGGCTCTCGGGCCGGCGGGAACCGTCCCCGCAGAAGGCGGCCTCCGCAAGCACGCCCCCGGGCTCAGGCCGCCTCCTCCGGGCCGACAGCCTGCTACCCGAACCCACTCGCCAGGGGCCTGCAGCCCGGGCCAGGCCTCGGGAAGCCAGGTCCTCGCACGGCCAGGCGGCGCTGCAGGCTCCCAGTGCACGGCACGCTCAGCGCGCTCCCGGAGGAGGGCATAGGTCGGGGTTTGGGCGTCTGCTTCGCTTCCCTCCCTTCTCGGGGGCGGCTTCGGCTGCCAGCTGCGTGGGAAGCTCTTTCTCCGCAGCATCACTGTCCCCAGGCCTGCATCCCGGCCGCGGGGCGCGGGCGGCGGCGCTCTGCTGCCACCTGGTGTCCTGTTGCGGAGATGCGGCGGTGAGGGCGCGGGCCTGCGGGGGCTGGCGGCGCTCTGCTGCCATCTGGTGTCCGGCCGCGGAACTGCGACAGGGAGAACGCTGTGGGCACGGGCGGTGGCGCTCTGCTGCCACCTGGTGGCCACACACCGAGCTGCGGCAAGACTCTCGGGCGCGGATGTTCCGCTCTTGCAGGCAGGTCGGGTTCTGTGCCTGGAGGCGTTTGCAGAGGACAGGGTCCCGCCGCATCGCGGGGGGCGTAGGCACGGCCAGCACCCCACATGCCTGTAGATCCCCGGTGGCTTCCTCCTCCCTCCCAAACCCACTGTCTCTGCACAGCTGCCCACAGTGGATAATGGAGAAAGGGCGAAGGGACATACGCTGGGCGACTGTCTCTGCACTACTCCATCCCTGCAAAGGGCGCTGCACACTAGCACCGAGGCTGGTGAAGGAGAGAAGGCCCTGAGCTCGATGCACGGAGGCTCCAGGACTGTAAAAAGCTGGGGCTAATTTAGCAGAAATATGTCTGATGGCTGTGATCCACCTGCAAGTGCAAAGCCCCAGGAGCCCCTGGGGTGTACGCTACATGGCCCAGACTGGGACCAGGAACACAAGCATCTCCAAACCTTTAATGACAATGCTGTGAGCCCAGTCAGTCAGAATGGGCAGGAGCTGGAAGTCTTGATTCAGTTTGCTAGTTAACTAAGAATTATGAGGAAATCATCTCTCTTATCCAGGAAAGTGGTTTCTGGGAACTACAGCTCTCAGCGCACCTCTCTGTCCTATTGAGCATTTCTGTTAATACACAGGAAGGCTTTGCGCTCCGCTGATCTAACCGCATAGGGACCGGCCAGAGAGGACTGATGACGCATTATATGGCAGGATTTCATCCAAAACAATTCAACAGCTAAAATCCAACAGGCTTCTCATAAAAGACACGAGATTGAGACCTGCAAACAGTTTTTTTAAGTTGACCACACAGTTAAGGGCTTCATAGCAGTTGACGCGGGAAGCCCCAAGCATTTTAGTCGTGGGAGGCAGCGGCCAAGGCCCCCAGGACAGCACGCTGCAGCGGGGAGCCCAGATTCTAGCGGTAATGCACTGATGCAACAGGAGGTGTCCAGCAGGACCTGACCTCCACTTTGAATTGTACAGCGGTGACTGGACATTTGAGAGCGAGAATGAGGGACAGAGGCGACAGGGGCTCAGGAGAGTCAGCAAGTGGAAAATTGAAGGAAGCGGGAAGGGCAGCCGGTCCCTGCGGTCGTCTGGGTTCTCTGGCTGGCCCTTCCCGAAGCCGGCCTCCCACCCTCCCAACCTCCCACTGAGGCTGAAGGCGCCGCTGGAGCACCACGTTCCCCCAGCCGCCTGGGCCTTTCTGCTGCTGCATGTCCCGCCCGGCGTCTCCCTGCCCCGGGGCTGCTCTCCCAAATGACTGGATCCCCACCTCCGGGGGGCACGTGGCCCCGCCACAGCCAGGGCACAGCCCTCGCACTGGAAGGCCTACTGACCCTAAGCGGGAGTCTGATACTGACCCCAAATTCCCGGGAAAGGAGGGCAAATCGCCCAGCTGCCGGTGGGGTGGGGAGGCAGGGCGGGGCCTGGGCAAACCCAGCCCGAGAGTCCGGGTGGCAGGGCGTGTGACGCCCACATTCGGTGGTGACAGCGTGCTTGCAGCTGCTCTGCCAGCGAAGGGAATGAGTTTACACCAGACCCGGCCCTTCACCAGCCTCCGTCCTGCCCGTCAGGACCGAGGAGGCCTGATGCGACCCAAGGAAGAGGAGCTAACCGGGCTCCGGATTCCTGGAACTCACGGGTGGGGCGGGCGGGTTCTGGCAGCTGCCGCTGGAGTTGCAGCCGTGGGTGAGGCCAGGTTCCCCTCCGGACCTTCCGTCTGCTGTTTGCAGCAGAGCCCGCAATGCCCTGGCTCTTGGGTGTTTCCAAATCTAACCCCCTTGTCTCTCAAAAATGCGGCCTTTCACAAGGTGGGGCGCCGTTCTGGGCTTCCTGGGCGGGCAGGCTCGGGGCGGCGAGCCCACAGGGACGCTGGGGGTCGGGGTCTCACAGCGGTTCTCCCCACCACGGGAGAGGAGACCCGGGAATGAGGGGGCTCACCCCGCACGTGGTCCCAGCACCCTGCCTCAATCTCAGAGACTTTTTTAAAAGGCAGGGAGTGGACAACAGTGAGGTAAGAAGATAGCTGCTATGACCATAGTCAACGCCCAGCATTCCCAGAGGGCAGAGGTGAGCATAAGAATGGGCAGCACGAAGGCGGCCTTAGAGGTGACCCCACCCTGCCCCTCCTCACAGGCTTGGGAATTAACAGTGTGAAGCAGCCACGCCCATTTCCCCCTGTCAGTCACCTGGATCCATACGTCTCTTTTCCTCTCGTTACCCACGTGCCAGGCTTGTCCTGCCCCCTCAGCCCTGCCCGTGCTGCCCCCAAACCCACTTGCTGCTTCCCTGCCATGGCTTCAGCTGCTGTCCACAGATCTCACCTGGGAGAGGGGACCAGGGCAGCTGTTCCTCTGGACACCAGCGTGCTGTAGGTGAAGCCAGCCGCTCCCCAGGCCGGAGGCACCCTGGCCCATGGGAGAGCCTCAGAGAAATCAGCAGTTGACCACCTACCCTGACACCTGGACTTGGGAAGGCACCACAGTGCCATGTCGTGAGCTAGAAGAGTAACTCTGGGTTCCATTTCTGGGGTGGAGGTGAGCCTAGCAGTAACATGGAAGTGGTGGGGACCCCATAAGCATATTTCATTAAATCCATAAGCATATTTCATTAAATCCAAGTGTATTTCCAACCCAGTTTCCCTTTTGCCAGATTCCAAAAATGTCCAATGCTACCAACACAAAGAAAAAAATGAGAGAAGGGAGTGAAAAGAAAAATTGGTCTTAGCCAAGTGGCATAAAAATATCTTACATTTGCAAATTTCATAGAAGTACGTGATTATATGAACATACCACGGTACCCTCTCTCAGGGCACCGTAAGAGGCTCAGCGAAGGACCCTAAAGCCGAGTATCATTAGCTTTACAGTAGGTCCACCTCTGCCAACAGAGATATCATCCCAAACCTGTAAAGACGCACTGTTCTTAAGAATTATGGGCATGAGAAAGGAAGAGGCTGTTACTAAAAGAGAGAGCCCCAGTGGCATGATGCTGCACAAAAGATATCCAGCCTCAGCAAAGATGAAAATTAAGACAACCAGATAAACTCTTATACCATTCAAACTGAAAAATATTAACCACTCAGTAACACAGGGTGTTACCAAAGCTGGAAATGTGTGTATGATTCCTGGGATTGTAAATGGATATGATCAATTGAGAACAACAACATCCGCTGGAGTGGAGCAGCACAAATCCTAAGTCTGGGGCTGTACTTCTGGGGCCTGTCCTACAGTGCGAGGAACTACCTTTGAATCTCAGCTTCGCCACAAAGATGGCCGCTGAGAACCCTTTGAATTTCAGCTGCGCCACAGCTTCCCGCGGAGTGTTCTCACTCAGTTCCACTGCTTACGTCAGAGACAACTGCGCATGCGCACAACTCTGTGCATGATTGGAAATTTGAAAGTTGCCTTGTTAGCATAAGGTGTAACCAATCAGAAGAGACCACACCCTATATAGTCCGTGTTCTGAGCTGCAATAAACGAGTTCCTGCTTCGACTGAGCTCCCTGTCCCATCTGATTGTCTCCGGGACGGCGGAGGCTGCTGAACGGGGGACAGTCGGCTCTTGCCTCCCTTGCTTCGACTTGTCGGGGCGTGCCTCTCCCTCCCTTCCTTTCCCTCCACTGGCTCGCAGCGTCACAGAAAGAGCTAGTAATCCTGATGGTGAGCAGGACCGGTGGGGGAGAGGCTAGAAAACCCCGACAGCTGGTGCCCCGTGTGAGGAATGCCCGAAGAGGCCACGCAGACTGGATCAACGATCCCTCGGTTGACAAACTGAAAGTGCGGCAGAGTGAGCAGTGGGTGATTACGTGGTGAGAGCATTCCCGGGAAAATGGGACAAGCAACCTCTAAGGATGAACCTGCGCTTAAAGCGCTGAGATACATGCTTAAAAGCTGAGGGTTAGAACTCTCAGATTCCCAGGCAGAAAGAGTCTGGTAGACCTTTGTGAGGGTAGCCCCCTGGCTCCCTGTCAGTAACCCTTTTGATTATTCCACCTGGGACCATGTCGCACGATTGATCAGAAAGGGAGAGATAGACCGGGGTGAAGATCCCCCTCTGGGAGTGTACCCTACGCTGTCAGACCTTAAGGCATGTTTCGGGAACACTCGATCTTTATCGCCCTGCTCGGCGGGTCCTGCAAGGAGTCCCAGCAAACAGGGAGCTAATAGGCAATACCCAAAAGAACCAGATAAACTAACTCCTAGGGAGGCATCTGCGCCCCCAGAGGAAAGGGAATGGGAATGTTTTGATGAGGAACGTCTCTGGCCACCTCCTAAGCTCCATCCTGCCCTGCCCAGGATGGATATGGATCCCTGGGCTGGCCCCAACCCATCAGCGTCTATCGCTGAGAGGCCCTCTTACACCACCCCGCCACCATCTTATCCGGCATTTCCGGCAACCATTAACTCTGGCAGGAACGGGCCGGTGCCGCCCTCTTATCAGGCATTTCCGGTAAATGTTAACCCTGGCGGGAACAGGCCAGCTGCGTGGTACCCCTGGGAGACCCAAGAGCTCAAAGAACTAAAGAAGGCAGTCTCGGAGGATGGGCCTAATTCCCCGTGGGCCGAGACCATCCTCCAGGGGTTAGCTCGTCAACACTGCACTACTCAGGATTGGAAGAGCTTGACAAAGGCAGTCCTTCCTGGTCCCCTGTTCCTTAAGTGGTGTGCCTTCTTTAGGGAGGAATGCCCGTCCAGGCAGAGAGAAACCGATATGCAAACCCTCCGATTCCCGTTACCTTTGGGATGCTCTCGGGGACGAGTGACCAGTTTGCTACGGGTCTCCAGCAGGCCGCCATTCCTGCCCCTTATCAGGAGCAAGTAAGGGCCCTTGGGCTGGCCGCCTGGAAAAAACTGGAGGAAGGCCCCTCGGAACCACCGGTTTCCAGAATCACCCAAAAGCCCACTGAGGACCTCCCATCCTTTGTAGACAGGGTGGAGAAGAGCTTGTAGCGTAAATTTCCCCCAGGGCCATTGCAGGATCAATTTGTTAAAATGTTGGTTTGGGAGGGGATGACGACTGACCACAAGTTGGCCTGTGTAGGGCTGAAAGATAGGTCCATGGAAAGGTGGATAGTCACCTCCAAGGATGTGGGCACTCAAGCCCACCAGTCCCAGACTCTGGTTGCCGCCTTGCAGGCACAAACGGCCTCCTTAACGGAGGCCTTGACTGCAGCCCTCACTTTACAGTCCCCAGGGAGCAGAGCCCCAGACAAAGGGGGAAGAAATCAAACTTGTTTTGGATGCGGTCAGATGGGACACTTCAAGAGGGAGTGCCCTAATGACCACGCTACAAAAAATAGTAGCGGCAATCAAGGGGCTCCCCTGATGAACAGGAGGGGACAGCGCCCACCTAGGACGCCCTGTCCCAGGTGCAGGAAGGGATTCCATTGGCAGAAGGACTGCAAGTCTAAGTTTGACATCCAAGGCAACCCTTTACAGGAGGGGCAACCTCCAGCTCCGTCAGCCCAAGGAGGAAGGAGTTCTTCTGATTCCCCCAGGGCCCATTGGACAGTGCCCATAATACCGGGGGTAAGACCAAAGATGGACATATTCATATCGGGAAAAAGGTTCTGCTGCCTAATTGACACTGGGGTGGACCGAACTGTGCTTAGAAAAGAGGAAGTTCCCCTCCACTGGAGGCTAGTCCCGGGACCCCCTTTATTAGGGGTCTGAGGCAATGCGACCTCTGAGGAGACTAAGGACTGGCTTAAATGGGAAGACGTAGATAGCAACCATGGGGAAGTCAGACCCCTCATTGCCTCTGGCCTGACAGCTAACCTGCTGGGCCAAGACATTCTAGGAGCAGCTGATGTCTACATTACCAGTAATCCTAAAATTCTTTATGAAAACATATCGGGGAAAGAAGAATACCAATGACAATTTGGTTGTTCTAAGAACCTGAAGTCTAGATTCAGTGATTATAGGGGGGGACCCTTCCTGTGAGGCTTCGAGACCTAATATGCCCCTTCCCCAAGTGAAGCCACACCCCCAATCCTAATGGCCACTGCCCCCATAACGCCTGCCATTACATGGCTCCCAGGACCTCCAGTCTGGGTGGAGCAGTGGCCATTACCACAAGCTAAGCTTCAAAGACTTAAAGAAATTACCCAAGAACAATTAAAACTGGGACACATTAGACCTTCCCTAAGCCCATGGAATAGTCCTGTTTTTGTTATTCAGAAGGCCTCCGGCAAGTGGAGGATATTACAGGATTTAAGAAAGATCAAAGAGCAGATGGTTCCTGTGGGCACGCCCCTGAGGGGGTTGCCCTGGATTCCGTCCATTACAAAAGATTTGTCCCTCATTGTGATTGATATTAAGGATTGTTTCTTCTCCATTCCCCTCAACCCCGCTGATTGCGAGAAGTTTGCTTTCTCCATACCTTCCACCAATTTTCAGGGGCCTGATGAGCGATACGAATGTACAGTGTTGCCACAAGGCATGGCTAACAGCCCAGCCTTTTGCCAACGATATGTCTCTCAGGTTTTGCAGCCCCTTCAACAGTGGCCAGGGGTGGTCCTATATGCATACATGGATGATATTATTTTGGGAGCATCCACTACCCAACAGCTGAGCTCTGCCTACCAGAAGCTCCAAACCCTCTTGAAACAAGGGGGGTTACATGTGTCCGGCAACAAGGTCCAGACCGTGCCTCCCTTTGAAATACTGGGAGCGAGGCTCCACCTGGACTCTGTGTCCCCTCAAACCCCAGCTATCTATCAAGGACTCCTACTCCCTAGTAGAACTACAAAAGGTATTAGGGGAGCTTAATTGGCTACGACCCTGGCTCCACATTACAACAGAGGACCTTATCCCTCTCTTTGAGTTGTTAAAAGATAAAACCCCATCTGGGCTTGTTGTATTAACAGAGGAACATAAGTATTTAGACAGATTCAATTAGCACTTGATAATGCCCAACTAGCCCGGTATCAACCTGACTGTGACCTTTGTCTGTGGATTCTTCCTGGCTTGGAGATGCTTACCGCTGTTATCACACAGCAAGGTAACCCTCTCCAATGGGTCCATGCATCAATAGGAGGCACTCCGCGAGTGTATGCCCAGTTAGATCAACTGGCAGATCTTATAGTCAAAGGCAGAGACACCACCTTAAGACATTATGGGAAAGACCCGGAAATTTTAACCATTCCTTATCGTTTGTCCGACTTTGAATGGATCAAGCAAAATCACAATAGAGTGTCCGAGGCTCTGACAGGTTTTTTGGGTAAGATTGATTGCCATTATGGGCCTAGCAGATGGGTTGCCTCCTTCTCCAAGTTAAGTTGGACCACCCCTAGACTCTTTTTGAGTAAGCCCCTTTCTGATGCCTTGAATGTGTTTACCGATGGAGGGAAGGAGGGGTCTGCTGTTGTTTTTCCCCCTCCTCACCTCTCGACAAAGTTAAAAGAAACCCAACATTTTGAAAGGGTTACTGGCTCAGCACAATTTAAGGAGTTGTATGCCATAGCATTGGCCCTAAGTAAAATTTCTGAACCTATGAATCTTTTTTCTGATAGTCTGTATGTGGTGAACTTGCTTCCCACCTTAGCCTCTTCTTATATCAAGTTAGATAAAAACCCCATAACCCCCTTGATGATTCAGGTGAGATCCTTGCTGATGGCACGATCCAAGCCCATATTCTTGCAGCATCTCCAAGGACACCAAGGTTTGCCTGGATTCCTCTCCAGAGGAAACCTATTAGCTGACCAATTAGCGTCCTCTGCTGCTCAAGCCCTTTCCATGCAACAGGCCCAAGATTTCCAACGGGCCCAAGACCTTCATGAACTTACCCACCTAAATTGGAGGGGACTTCATCATAGATTTCCTCATATTCCTATTAAAGACTTGAAAAAAATTATCAGGACTTGTAAATCCTGTTTGCCTTTTCTACAAATTCCACCCCTCCAGTCCCCTGGAGTTAACCCAAGGGACATTAAACCAAATTGTCTCTGGCAGACTGATGTCACTCACTATGCAGCCTTTGGAAAACTAAAATTTGTCTTTGTCTCAATAAATACATGCTCCCATGCCTGCTGGGCTAGTGCCCATGCTGGAGAGAAAGCTAAACATGCACAGAGCCATTTTTTACAATGTTTTGCTATATTAGGCATACCACATCAAATAAAAACAGATAATGGCCCCTGCTTTACTAGTAGGGCGTTACAAGACTCTTTTAATACGTGGCATATCAGCCACTCCACAGGAATCCCATACAACCCACAGGGCCAGCCATAGTAGAGCATCACAATAAGACATTAAAAGACCTATTACAAAAACAAAAAGGGGGAATAAGCCCCCACGACCAATTACGGATGGCCCTACTTACATTAAATATTTTAAGTTTTTCAAAAGATCAACTTCTAACGGCCTTTCAAAGGCACTGGACAAACCAAACGCCATATGCCAAAATAGAAGTGCGCTGGAAAGACCAGCTGACTGGGCAATGGTGAGGACCAGATCCACTGATAAGTATGGGCAGAGGATTCAGATGTGTATTTCCTATAGGTGGACCGAATCCAATCTGGGTTCCTGCTAGGAACTTGAAATTCTGCCCTCAGATCACTCAGCAAATGGAAGAAAGCCATGATATAGACCCTCCCCAAGAGGGTGACCTCTTGAGGGCCTGCCTATCCCTTCTTTTCCGGGACTGACCTTTTGAGGACTGCATAAGAAGAAAAGGAGTCATGAAGGCTGGACTATTACTCCTGCTCATGCTCACCATTGCTGATCTGCTGCAGCCGCAACTGCTGCTACCATTGCCATAGTCCGGACAGTGACTACTGCTGAAGAAGTGACACTGTTAAGTTTTCCCAGAGTATGGGAAGAAATAACTAGTTTGTTTAGTCTACCCAAGCTGTTATTAGGAGGTATAATAATTGTAATGTCATTAGTTATTTTCATGCTCGTGCGGTGGTGGAGAAGATCATATCAACAACAACAGACATTACATCAAAAGGTAATTATGTTAGCTCAAGTGATTGAAGAAGGAGTTCCCCATACCCCAGAGCGTTCATGGGCATTTATGGCCCTACAAGAGGTGCAAGCGACCTCTTGAGAATGTCATTACTGGAAGTGCTAGGATGGTAGTCAATGACTGGTAAGATCTCCTGAAAGATGGGGACAACCTAAGACAGGCACATCCTCGAGTACAGGATGGCATCTCTCTTGCTACAAAAACAAAAAGGGGGAAAATGTGGGGAACTACCTTTGAATCTCAGCTGCGCCACAAAGATGGCCGCTGAGAACCCTTTGAATTTCAGCTGCACCACAGCTTCCCGCTGAGTGTTCTCACTCAGGTCCACTGCTTATGTCAGAGACAACTGCGCATGCGCACAACTCTGTGCATGATTGGAAATTTGAAAGTCGCCTTGTTAGCATAAGGTGTAACCAATCAGAAGAGACCACACCCTATATATTCCGTTTTCTGAGCTGCAATAAACGAGTTCCTGCTTCGACTGAACTCCCTGTCGCGTCTGATTGTCTCCGGGGATGGCGGGGGCTGCGGAACGGGTGGACAGTTGGCTCTTGCCTCCCTTGCTTCACCTTGTCGGGGTGTGCCTCTCCCTCCCTTCCTTTCCCTCCCCTGGCTCGGAAGGTCACAGAAAGAGTTAGTCACAGAAAGAGCTGGTAATCCTGATGGTGAGCGGGTCCGGTGGGGGAGAGGCTAGAAAATCCCGACACTACAGATGCTCTCACACTTGCTCACCAGAGAGGCATACCTGTTAAGGGTGCTCACGGCAGCGCTGTTTACAACAGGACACGGGTGACAAGTAACTGGCCTATGTGGGGCATGACAAACTAAGATTTGTCCACGAAATGGAAAACTATCTAATAAATGACACAGAAAGCGAAATGTCCTGCAGGGAGCAGGATACCTGGGCCTGCAGTCAAAGGAAGAGGTCTGTTCTGGAGACATTTTAAAGTCATCAGCACATACATTGGAACTGAAGCCGTGGGCCTACCATGTCACTCAGCATGCACGCAGAGGAGTAGATCTTCACGGGGTGACAGACCCCACTGGAGACTTAGTAACAGCCAGGGCTCCCCTACTCTTACCCCATCTGCACCCACCCCAGAATTACCATGCACACACACACACACACACACGTTCTGTCTACACCAGGGCCCTTGCTTATGGAGCTGCTCACGCCCAGGTTTCTGTACAGTTCTGAGGACATTCCAGGGGTGCCCCACCAGCCCCTACTCCCACCCGCAGGGGTCTTCTCCAGACTCAGGGGCACCAGCCCTCAAGGGCAGGAGGCCAGGGCGCTGGGAGAGGGCCCTGCATGCTCCCCTTCCCAAGTAAACCCCACAGGGGGCCTGCCTCTTAGACAACCATCTCACCACTGAGCCCCAGAAATGTCTGAACCACAAGCCCCAGACCTCTGGGGCAATGCCCTGGGGCTGAGCTTCTGAGTAAACCCTGTGCTGTCAGCCTGCATGACTCCTACTCTGAGTCTTGATCTGTTCTGTGAGATCTGGTGGGGATATGCCACAGAGCTGGGGCAGAGGAGCCAGGCTGGGGCAGAGGAACGGGGCTGGAGCAGAGGAATGGGGTTGGGGCAGAGGAACGGGGCTGGGGCAGAGGAACAGGGTTGGGGCAGAGGAACAGAGCTGGGGCAGAGGAACAGGGCTGTCTGGGATGCAGTAGTAGGCGTCTTACCACCCCAACACTCCTGGCAGCCCCAAGCAGCAGTTTTTTCCTGTAAGTAGTTGTACTAACCAGTAGCCCCTCCAGGAGGCTGGGAAGAGTGGGGCAGCAGGGAGGTAAGGTGGTCCTCTGTGCGTCTGCCCTGTTCCTTCCCAGGAAACACTCACTCCCTATGAATATTCCCTGCATCAGCAGGACCCCGACTTCCACCAGTCAGCCCGCAAGCGCGGGTTCCAGGCTGTGGGTCAGCCAGCTTGTCCTGGGCATATCCGTGCTGCCCAGTTTCAGAAAGAAGATCTCACATTCCCGAAGGCCCTCGGTTCCCAGCAAGCCTGGTGGGCACCTCCCGCGCCTTCTGCCGACGCCTCGCTGGCTTCCCTCCAGGGCAGGGAGGTGTCGGTGGTCCTGATCTCCTGGTTCCTTCTCCCCATTGGCCAAGTGGGGCCTCACCCTGCTGGCAGCCATTCTGGCATCGGGCACCAAACATTGGCTTGGCTTGTCCACATGGGCCCCCAGTTTAAATCCCATCTTCATAGAGGATTACAAAGTCCTCTTTACCCATTTAATCGTGTTTGTGAAGTTTAACATGTGACGCTCATTTCTGGATTTCTGCACTACTTCTGTCAAAGCTCCAGCAGCAGAACATTCCTGCTAAGGCGTCGATCAGTGTACCTTCTCGTCTTCCAGAAGTCAATCCCCTCCTTTTAATGACTGTTTCCCAGACTTCATTAGACTTTGAGGTCACATTTCCATTAATAATCCAAATTAAAGCAGACACATCCTTCTCACTTACTCTCTTACTCCAGGAAATTTTACCAGAATCCATTCCAAAGATTTTCTGAGAACCGCCTAGAAAGGCTTCGGTCACCCCATCCTTCCTGGAGGACAGCAACCTGGTGCCCGCCTACCCAGGAGGCTCTGACCATACCAGCCCCTTGCCACCTGCTTCCCTGCAACCCACACCCAGGCCTCCCCCAGCCGAGCACAGATCCCTCCCTGCATGGCCACAGCAGGCCAGGGACCCGGCGGAGAGCTGACAAGGAGGCCCAGGGCTGTGTAACGGCCCCACGGAGGTCCTCTCTAGCACGCGGGGTACAGACCGGTGGGCGGGCGCAGGGTAGGGAGACCTGCCACCCCGCGGGTCTGGGTCCTACCCTCTAGTAGTCATGTGACACTACAAAACCCGTGTAGGCCCTTTGAGCCTGTTTCCTCACCTGTAAAGAGGGGAGAACAATAGTAACTCCCCCACATGAACACCTGCGCACGAATGTTCAGACCAACATTATTCATAAAAGCCAAACAGACCACCAGCTGCAGAGGGACAGGAAACGGGGGGCCCTTGAAGGAGGTGATAGCTACGCAGCGCCTCCCACGCCTGCTGGTTTTCTCCGCTCGGCCCCCCACGCAGCTCTGCCTTCACGCCGCCCTCAGCTGCCGGCCATCCTCACTGATGTCTTCACCCCAGTCAAACTCACCCGTCTGATGGCCTTCTCTCGGGCATCTGCTTAATTACCAGCTGAAGAATATGATTTACACTGCCTACACTATTATGGGCAATAAAAAATGGACTAGCTACTCATCGCAGATAATATTTACATAACAAAGAGGTTTTCTTGTCTCAACCAGAAAGAACCACAAATTGGGAAAAAAAAAAACTGGAGCAGGTCAGGCACCAGGAGACGAAGACTTAGGAGATCTTTGTCATCAGCTCTCAAAGCCTGTCATGTATGCCGTGACCTGCTCCGTTCGTGGGTCATGTTAAACCACTGTTTTCTTATCTGTAAAGTGAAGGGACTACAGTAAAGCTTCCCTGAAGACCTTGTGGCAAAACAAGCCCTCACCTGCTAGCAGCGCAGAGCTGGGTCTCCTGTGCTGACTGGGCAGCTGTCCTATGGAGGTGGGGAGAAAGTGAGAGAAGGTAGACATTCTCTCTGCCGCCGATCCGGAGAGAAGATGGGACCTCACGACAGAGGCCCCCCCTCTTTTCTGGGCATCAGTCTCTTGGTTTGGATATCAAAGAATTTAATCATCTATTAGGGGTTTTTCAACTAATGCATGAAAAGATGACCCTCCTGAATGGGGACTAGGTGGGAGCTACACAGGGTGCTGGAGACACAGTGTCCAACACGGAGGAGCCCCACTGTTAGATTCCACCCACAGGAAGGTCAGGAAGAGGTTACGCTGACGCGCACTGACAGCTGCCAGAGTTTGTCTTGAGGGTACCGCCTGGTCCTCTGGGGCAGCGGGGAATCTTCTGGGATGGGGGAAAGGCTGTATGTTTGATCTTGTTGGGAGTTTTATACGTGGATGCGTTTGTAAACATTCACCAAGCAGTACACTCAAGGTTAGTATGCTTACTGCATGTTGCATCTCCAAGCAAATACAAGTGTCCAGATAGCCTCCAATACATAAAGGAGACTGAGCTGCACCGTTTTCTAGCTCATGTTTAGCTTCCCTCCCTGAGCACTAAGCCCCTAGAGAGAAGACACCGCCGCTTGGCCTGAGCTTCACTCTGGGTGATGGTGAGTCCGCAGCTGAGCGGGGGGTGGGAGGGCCAGTAACAGTGTGTCCCCACAGCCCCTTCTGTGCTTGGCCCTCACGGCCCAGGAGCCTTCCCACGGCCTGAGAACCCCCACCAGGTGGACGAGTTCAGCTGGGGGATGGCTTGGGCACCAACCACTCGCATGTCCGGCCTCGTCATGGAAGCGGCCTCCACCAGCCAGCCCGACGCTGGACGGTGTGCATCTGAGCAGCGGAATCTGGCCGCTGCAGACCAACAGGAGCCCCGCTGGGTCCCCTGCTGGGAAAGCCCTCACCTCAGGGGACCGTCTCAGCCCCTTTCCTGCACTAAACTAGTTGCGTGTGCTGGTGACACTTTCTATTCGCCTCAGCTTTTAACCACTTGCCTTAACAGGTATTTCCAATTCCATTTTGGTCACAATGAATGTCAACTTTTAGTTCCATTTCCTCCAATGTTACGGCATTTACCTAGTGACGCTTGGAATCAAGAGCCTGTGCGTGTGCCCACCTGGGCTCCTTGCTCCTCCTGCGGGACACAGACACCGGCAGCGACAGGGACCCCACACCACCCGGCCCCCGGGACAGAATAGGCGCACGGTGGCCCCTCGACATGGAGGCGAGAGGAGGGAAGATGGGTGCCTCGAGTGTGGGGAGGGGTGGGGCCTGGGTGGCTCATGACACGACGGGAAGACGCTGGCATCGCCCGGCCACCGGAGCTGTTCCCTGTGCCTTCGTCGCGTGGCACCTCCCCCCTGGCACCCCGGATGCCTATCTGCTCTCTGCCACCCTGGCCAGGAGCCACGAGCGGCTCAGGAAGGTGGGGATGGGTGAGAATCAAAGGAGAGGCTGAGACAAGGCCCCCGGTGCCACTCACCAACTCTGACCTCCAGCCACGTGAGCCCGTAACCTGCCGACATTCACCCAAATTCACGCCAATCTTGGGGACAGTGGCAGGCTCCCACTCGGCTTCAAATACCTCTCCTTGAGACGTTTTTCTGAACTAGTTCATGTGTTCACTCTCCTTCCCACCCCCTGCCCTAGGAGGCACCTACTGGTGACAGCAGGGGAGGAGCGCCTGGCTTGGGGACGGTGGGCAGAGGCGTCTGGTGACCTGACAAGGTGGACTGGCGAGGCCACGAGGCCCAAACACGGGCCCCACGGGGAGACACTTTCAAAAAGGCTTTAGGGAGAGTTCAAAATCCCACCCATCTGGCTAAAAGGGTGGTATTAACTCTCCTTTTTCAGGTGGGATTTAAGTTTCTCTTAAATTTCACATGACAGTCCTAAAACCCTGAACTGGCATGTTTGTGTACAGCAAGCTGGGTAAAGATGACCCAGGAGCAGGAGATGGAATGAAAGGCTCCCAAGTCTGCCTAATACAGCAGAGACCCAGTCATTTATTAAACTGGCCTAAGGAGACAAATGTTCTTCCCACTGACATGAGCCCTGGACCACCTGGAGAAAACGCCAGAAGGTGTGTGGTGTCTCTGGCTGCATGGCGAACACCACGCCGACAGAGGCCCTCTGTGCAAAACCAGCCACCATGTTGTGTACTTAAAAATCATCGCAGGTTCCGAGCTGGGTGCCCCGTCAGACTGGAGCGATGCGATCACCCCACAGTCATTGCTCTGCGGGACCCGTTCACCTGAGCCAGGTAATGGCAAGAGAGCTAAGGCGACTCGCTTCCTTCTGCTCTCCGCCCTGGGCTGCGTGTTCTGGGGGAGGTGCAGGAAGGGTGGGGCTAAAGACAGGCGCACGCAGCTGACCACCCCGCCAAGCACTAGCTGTGCCCCTGAGCACCGTGGCGGCCAGGGAGGGGGCCTGGCCAGGGCTGCTGGGTGACAGGAGGCTGCGAGGGCCTCAACTTCTGATAAAGTGAGAAAAGCTACTTCTTAAAACTTACCCAAATACCTCCTTGCAGAGATACTAATATCGTAATAACCTTAATGGCCTCTAATGGGATCACAGAGGGACCGGGAGCCCTGCCTTGAGGGCTGCTGAGCACGCTTTCCAAAGAGTGGTGGCACTGGGCCACCGTGCCTCGGCCACTCACACCCTTGTGGGACTGGGGTGCTTGCCAGGCAGCCGAGGGCACCCACGTGGCTCCCGTGGCCCAGTGGTGCTGGTTCCAGAGATCCAGGCCAAAACATGAAATGGCAGTGCTGGCCACAACCATTCCGTGTGGAAGGAGCCAAGGACTCGTTTGCGTGGTGCGTGGACACCCCAGCCAAGGGCCTGGTGGGCTCCGGAGGGGCTGCAGGGCTGCGGGCTGCCTCAGTGGCACCGAGTGGCAGCCCCATCAGGCAGCACGATGCCAACCCGGGAGAGCTCACCTGGGTCTGGAGGCCTCGTTTCCATGGTGGCCAGCACATCCAGCCGTGGGCAGAAAAGGAAAAGGAAGCCGTGCGATTTGCTCACTGCCCGGCCGAGGCCGACGCTGGAACCACACCTGAGGAGAGGCCCCAGGAGCCTCTGGCTTTCTCCTTCTCTGTTCTGGGCAAGGAGCTTCCACCCTGGGCTCTGTGACCAGGGCCCAAAGCACTTGTTTGACATGGAGATTCCTGGACTCCAGCCCAAGGATTCTGATCCTGTGGGTACAGAGTGTGCCCAGGAATCAGCATTCTTCACGGGCACTCCTGGGGCCCTGGGGCAGGGGATCCCAACACCAGCCTTTGGAAGAATGGGCGGCGCCTCCAAGGAGGCGCTGGGGTGGCACACGGCATGTTCCAGGCTCCCAGCCCTGACGTGCCCCGTCTGAGACATGCGTCCCTGAGCCCTCCCTGCGGCGAGCTCCGCCACTATCCTGCAGGCAGACACGCTCCACACCACCTCAACTCAGCAGCGTTTATTGGGCACCTACTACAGGCAAGGTGCAGGACGGCGCTGTGGGCACACAGACAAGAGGCCAGGCCTCTCCCTCAGCGGGCTCACAGTCTAGTGGCAGAGATATTCTCACAAGGACCAAAACGCAAGGGGGCTGAGCGGAGGGGACGCACTAACAGAGCCAAACCAGAGGGAGAGCCTGGGCAGACACCCTCGCACCCCGGCCCGGCCCCGGTGGGCACGTGGGGCTCCCATGGTGGGGGAGGAGGGGGACACCAGCCCAGGTACAAAGGAGGGGGTGGGCCCTTGTGTCCAGGGGACGGCAGCGGGGTCTGCCTTGATGGGAATACCGCATGCCAAGAGGACAGAGGGAGAAATGTCTGCAGGAGACAGCAGAGGCTCTCCGTGCAGTAAGGACGCGTGACTTCCTTCTCCAGCACTGGTGAGCCATCAGCATTGTCTGAGCAAGGGAGGGACACGACATTTCCTCAGTACCAGGCACATTACAGTGAGTAATACGTGATTAGCTCTGTTTTAACTTACAGCTTCTCTCAGTCTCAGAGCAGAAGCCCTGGGGCCACACTTCCCTGGGCTGCGCGAAGGCAGGAAGCAGTGGCCTATGCCAAGTAAACTCTGAGCCCGCTTGACCGCCGTGTGCCCTCCCCGGGACAGGGAGGGGGCCTCTGAGAATCCCCTGAGGGAAGGGCAGGGCTCCAGGAGGGCGCCCACTGGAGGCGGGTTGCCTGCGTGTGGGGTGAGCGGAAGATGCTGGTGCAGGAGACAGCGGGGCAGAGATGAGGGGCGCCTAAGACCATCACCCAAACTGAGCCCTCCAGCCCCAGGGCCCAGAGAGCCTGCAGTCTGACCCTCTGGGATCCGTAGACGCGATTGCCGCCTGCTCTTGGCGCCCCGGCCCCAGGGTCGGGCCTAACCCTCCAAGGAGGAGGGGGAATGGCGCCCTCCCCCTCCGGGGCCCCCCCAGCCCGAGAAGGGATGCGAGGCCACTGCTGTCCACGTGGACACGGCGATGCTGGTCAGCGAGGGTTCCCCCAGCACCTCCACGCCAGCCGAAGGGGGGCCCTGAGCAGACAGGGGTGAAGCTGCCGCGGGGCTGCCCAGGAGAAAGGCTCCCGGGGAGCTGGCGTGCACCTCTGTGCCCGGCCCGGCGGGGCCCCCACCACTGCCGCCGATGGTCCACAGGCACGGGTAGGGGCTGCGAGACAGACAGACAGACAGAGAGAGCCTGAGGACACCCCAGAAGGGAAGGCAGCCAACGGCCTGCAACTCCTGGGAGCTTGGCGAGGATGCAGACTCGCCCTGGGCCAGACTCATCAGTCAGACTGTGCATTTTCACGGCCCCCCAGGAGATGCTAATGCACACTTAGGCATGACGCGCTGTGCAGGCCATTACAGTCCCCTAACTGTACTCCACAGACCACAAGTCACCTGACTTCTCCCCAAGTCCCACCTGCTAATTTTGAATCAAAATTCTGCACACCTATGTTGAGCATACCAGCTGACATTTTTAGAGAACATTTTGACATGTGTTCTAATTTTGATGTTCACAGTGACCGACAGTAGATCACGTTACTTCCATGTTATAGATAAGAAAGGTGAAGCTCAGCGAGGCTAAGGACACAGCCCAAAGGCATAAGACATAGAACTGGGACTCGAGCCCACATCCCGGATGCCAGGATCCCTTCCCTCTGCACTCCACCCACTGGCTTCCGGAAACCAGAACTGAAGCTAGGTGTCTGGGGTCAGTAAAGCCAGGGGTCCCACATGCTGCCCTCCTGCTATCACCTGGGCGCCCACAACCTGCCCCCATTAGGACAGGCAGCTTATGAGGATATGGACAATCGGGGTCTAGAATTTCCAGGGTGTTACACGTTGCTTGACCTATTTCAGAATCCGTCTGCTAGTACACTTACAGTGTTCCCACTGATTGAGACAAATGCTCTGTAAGGTCTTCTCCTTTTAAAAGTGAAATACCCAGGCTACCAAAGTAAGAGTGAATAACTGAGCAGGGGCCTTCCTACCCACCTTTACCCGGAGCGAAAGGTCCGTCCTGCCCTCACCTCACCTTCCTAGTGGCTTGGAAGTCAGCACCATAGCTTAGACCAAGCTGCCCGAGGAGGAAGAATGAACCCGAGAAACCCCCAGAACCACCAGGCACTGAGTCGCTGGCCTTTGTCTTACCTCGGCCCAGGGTTGATGGGTCCGCCGGCAGGGGGCACAGGCAGGATGCTGGCATGGGGCGCAGAGGACAAGGAGGCCCAGCTCTCAGCTCCGGAGAAAACTTGCAGATTACTGCTGGAGCTTTCTATCAGATTCACTTTGGGGAAATGACAACGGCTCATTTGTGGGGCACACAGAACATACAAAGAGGGTGACCGACAGCAACCGCTTGCCCGCGCTTTCCGAGGGAAACAGAAAGGAGGTTACGGAGTGTCAGCATGTGCACCTGCCATTTGTAATTTAATCCTCATAACGATGGCTTCTCATCTCCGTTTCACAGATGAGGCTCAGAGAGGGGGTTTCTTTGCCCCTGTGACACGTCTAGCTCCAGTCACCACACTCACGCCCCTTCAAGAACAGACCATGTGGGTGCCCCCTCGAGGTAAGCCTAGGGGTTGCCAGGGCCCCAAATGAGGCTTCTGGGCACCGGGTCCTGCTTCCTCCCAGCAACCCCAGGTAGCCTGAAACCTCTCAAGAACAGCGTCATCTACGTCCCTGGATCTCCTCAGTGCATGTCACAGAGAAAGGAAGGGGACACAGGGGAAGGGTGGCAGGAGGGGGAGAAGGGAGAGGGGGTCAGGTCCAGCGTGAACCCCGGGCGGGCCGTCCCTCAGCCCTGGACTGGCCCTGGCTCCTGCACCGCTCCCCACCTCCGTCCCCAGCCGCCCAGCCCCACCCACGCTCCACCTGGAGCACCATCACCTCTGCCCGGGTCCTGTCGTCCCTCCTTCATCCCACACCCACCTCAGCGCTTCTTTCTTCATCCTGCCACTCAGGACTTAAAGGGTCTGCTCTCAGGGCAGAGGGCACTCCTTTCTCATCAATCCCATAGCACCACCAGTGTGTTTTATAGAAAGTGCCCCAAAGGGCAGTATGCCTAAGCATCCCCTGGGGATCTCATTAAAATGCAGACTTTTTCAGAAGGAGAGCCTGAGAGTCTACCTTCTAACACGTTCCCGCAGGTGGTGCTGCAGGTCCGAGGACCTCACCACAGCTCTCACTGTGTTGTATTATGATTAATTATTTACATATTGGTGCAGCCCTGAGCTCCTCCAGGGGCAAAACTATAGCTTAACCACCTTCCCATCCCCACTGCCTAGAAGAGCACCGTGGTGCCTACCAAATGCTCTGCATATGTGCTCTGTGTGCCGAGCAAGAAAGAACCAAGAGGCAGAGCGAGAACACTGCCCAGCCTCTGGTGTCACTAAGCCACACTTTCTTGTGTCCTGGCGGCAGCTACCAGGGCGGCCAGAAGCAGGAGAAGAGGCAGAGTGATGGAGTGCTGTTGGCCAGGAAAGCTCTCTGCACGGGCAGAGCAGGGGGTCCCTGAGGCTGGAATCCTAACCAACACTCTCCTCTGTCTCCCATGCTGTGAGCTCTACTGGATTGTTTTATCCAGGGTTGATCTCCCCATGAGACTGGCATCTCCAGGAGGGTTCGGTGTTTGTCCATTTTGTTCTTGGACAGAACCTGGTGCATAGTCAACCCTCAATATTTGTTGCATGAATAACTGAATGAGAAATCAACCCTTGGGTTTATTTTTCTCCTCCCTTGCACAAATCTAATAACCAGGCAAGGTCTGGGCTTACCTAAGGCCAAGACAAACAAGGAAGCAGTCCGGGAGGGAGAAAAGCAAAGACAAGAGCAACCACTTAGAAAATAATCAGACCGCAACAACAACCACGGCTGGTTTGCATGCCTCCGACAGGACCACACCCAAGCCTGGATGTGCAGTGATCGAGCCTCCTGGAGACCCTCCCAGCAGCTCTGTGGTCCCAGGCCCAGTGTTCCCTAGACTGAGCCATGTGATGGCAAGGAGCTGAATGTCTCCGACCTACAAGACGTCGCTGGCTCCCAGAGACTCAGTCTGAAACAGATCAGCACAGCGGCGCCCTGGGAGGAGGCGTCATGCCTGCTGGAAACTAGGAGCTGAGAGTCTTACGAAATAATTACAAAACACTAATAATGTTATAACTGCCTACTCAACTATTTGTATATAAAATAAAATATTAAAATAATAATATGTAATGATGTCACATATATGAGATGAAAGGAGTTCCATCCTCAGATACTTCTTGCTATTGGCTGTTCACCCATTTCTCTCTACCACCCCCATCCCTGCCCCCAAGGGTTTCATTAGCAGAATCACACACCTGAAGGAGAATGGTTTCTATGCATGTACGCAGAGGGGTAGGGAGCCTGCCGGCGTCCTCGGAGGCCAGGATACTGCTCACAGCCGGGGTGGGGGTGGGGCGAGGACAGGGGCAGAGGAGCGGCATACTGGTGACTGGTGCTGCCCCCGCTGCACACTCCATCTGGATTGGAAAAGATCCAGCCTCCCACTAGGATAGAGAAGAGGAAGACACAGACACTGACTGTGGACTTCCACACCAAAATTCAGGTTGCCAGCTACCTTGCACAGCTATGTTTCTGTGCAAATCACGCTGTGTGCCCGTGTGGGGACGGGGACGCAATGGCGTTCACCACCCCTGGTGCCACTCCCCTTCCACGTGAGCAGCCAAGTGGGCTTCTTTGGAGATGGACGACAGGTCCCACTGAAACAGGGACTGTGGGTGCAATCAGAGCAGGGGGAGGGCCTCCAGAAAAAGCAAGGCAGGATATTTACAGTCAGCACAATGTAACTACATGCAAGGAAACCCCCTACCAAAACTGTGTTAACATTAAGCTCTAGAGTCATTCTTCAGTGAGATCAGTTAACATTCTCCAGACAAAAAAGAGTAGCACATGTTTATATTATGCTAACCATTTCTAATCATGTGTAAGAGTCACCTTAGCATACTAAAGGCCCAGGCCTGTGTGCTGTCTTTCCTCCTTCAGACCTGATGAGGTGATTTGCAAACTGGGCAACTAATCTAGCATGCAGGCCCAGCTGTAAACAACATAGCAAAAGGCGGGAAGGATTCCACCTTAAAGATTGTATTTTAATACCCAAGAAGTTAAGAATTAAGATTCTTAACTTTTCTTTAGCAAACAATGCCTCAGCCCACCTTGGGGCCTGGGCAGGCGGCCTTGTTTGATATGCTCCCAGACCAAGATGTCATCAGAGCAGGAAGTTCCTTGTGCTAAGTTAATTCTAAATATTCAGGGACTACTTAACAAGTCCACACCCCTAAGCCTTTTTTTTCACGATCCCAAAAATCCTCAACTGCCTATAAAACCCCTAGACAAGGCACCACTACAGGCTCTCTTGTCCCCTCCTGGCGTGAGCCAGGAGCTCTGTCCTCTCACTGTATCTCTCAATAAAAGCCTGTCCCTGGCTCTCCTACCTTGGGTGTTTGCTAAGTTCATTCTTCGACTCCACAAACAAGAACCCCGGCATCACTACCAAATTTAGGAAAACCTCTTAAGGAACCTTGGAATCAGAGCTATATAAAAGACTGTTTGAATGTATAAGTTAATAGAAATACAAAAGTTAAGTTACTTCTGAGGTAACGATTAAATTAAAAGTCAATTTAAGAAGGAGGTGTTAGATGCATAGGTAACTTGTTGATCTAGAGCTACCAAGAAATGTTTAATGTCACACAGAAAGAGGGTCGACCTCTCTAACTCTGCCCAGTGAGATGATGTCTGTAGCTTTCATTCCAAGCAGGAGGAGACATGAGGCCTCCCGTCACTGCCCCACAAAGAGGATTCTGAACACAAAAGACAGGGAGCTGGCTAGCATGCCTTGACATTAAGAATCTTGCACAATATTTTGGAAGGCTGCAAATACTTCATAGAAATTATTTCTGAATGATCACCTCAATTGATTCAGAAAAAGCATTTGACAAAATTTAACACCCTTTCATGATAAAAAAAAAAACACAACAAACAAGGAATGAAAGAAACCTACCTCAACATAATAAAGACCACAGCTAACATCATACTCAATGGTGAAAAACTGAAAGCTTTTTCTCTAAGATCAGGAGCAAAACAAGGACATCCACTCTCATGGCTTCTATTCAACACAGTTCTGGAAGTCCTAACCAGAGCAATTAGGGAAAGAAGAACCAGTGGGAGGGAGCGAGAAAAGTCTCGTTCCAAATCCAAATTGGAAAGGAAGAAATAAAATATCTTTGTTTGCAGATGATATGGTCTTTTATGTAGAAAACTCTAAAGATTCCACATACACACACACACACACACACACACACACACACACACAAAACTGTTAGAATGAATAAACGAATTCAGAAAATTTGCAGGATACAAAATCAAAATCAGTTGCAATTTCTATACACTATAATGAACAATCTGAAAAATAAATTAAGACAACAATTCCACTTATGATAGCATCAAAAGAATAACATAATTAGGAATAAATTCTACCAAGGAGCAAAAGAATTGTACATCAAAAACTACAAAACATTGCTGAAATTACAGAATATACAAATAAATGGAAACACATCCCATGTTCATGGATTGGCAGGTTTAATATTATTAAATTGGCCATGCTGCCCAAAGCAATCTACAAATTCATCACAACCCCTATCAAAATCCCAGTAGCATTTTTGACAGATATAGAACAAAAATACTAAAATACATATGGAATCTCAAAAGGTTCTATAACAATCCTGAGAAATAAGAACAAACTGGAGGCCTCATACTTCCTGATTTCAAAATGCATCACAAAACTACAGTAATCAAGGTAGTATGATACTGGCATAAAGATGGACACATAGACCAATGGAACAGAATGGAGAGCCCAGAAATAAACTACTGCTCATATGGTCAAATGATCTTCAACAATGGTGCAAGACTACATGCATGGAAAAGGATAATCTCTTCAACAAATGATGTTGGGAAAACTAAATATCCACATGCAAAAGAAAGAGTTGGACTCTTACACATATATAAAAATTAATTCAAGATGGATTAAAGACAAATGGAAGACCTGAAACTATTAAACTCCTAGAAGAAAACAGAGGAGAGAAACTTGATGACTTTTCTCTTGGCAATGATTTCTTGGATATGACTCCAAAAGCACAGACAACAAAAGCAAAAATAGGCAAATGGGACCACATCAAACTTTTAAAATTCTGCACAGTAAAAGAAACAACCAACAGAACGAAAAGGCAACTGATGGGATGGAAGAAAATATTTGCTAACCAAATATGTGATAAGGGATTAATATCCAGAATACATAAAAAAACTCTTATAAATAAACAACAGAAAAACAAACTCATTAAAAATC
Source organism: Phataginus tricuspis (assembly GCA_029783875.1). NCBI lineage: Eukaryota > Metazoa > Chordata > Mammalia > Pholidota > Manidae > Phataginus > Phataginus tricuspis. The sequence continues at coordinate 27,714,499 of JAQQAC010002701.1, read as the reverse complement.
AGTAAAGTGCTTAAACAGACATTTCTCCAAAGATACACAAAGTACCAATAAGTATATGAAAAGATGTTCAAATCACAATCATCAGGAAAATGCAAGTCAAAACAACAAGGTATCACTTCATACTGTCAGAAGGGCCATTATCCAAAAAACAAAAACAAAAACAAAACAGAAAATAACAAATGACAAGAATGTGGAGCAATTAGAACCCTTGTGCACTGTTGGTGGTAATGTAAAATGATGCATCTGCCAAGGAAAACAGTATGGAGGCTCTTCAAATATTAAAAATAGAAGTACCATATGACCCAGCAATCCCACTTTTGGGTATTTATCCAAAATAATTGAAAATATCTGCACATTCATGTTTACTGCAACACTATTAACAATAGCCGAGAGGTAGAAGCAACATAAATGTCCATCAGCAGGTGAATGGATAAATTTGGCACATGTGGACAGTTGAATATTATTCAGCCTTAAAAAAAAAGAATAAAATCCTGCCACATGCTGTAACATGGATGAACCTAAGGACATTAGGCTAAGCAAAATAAGCCAGCCACAAAAAGACAAATACTGCATATACCTCTCATATTAGGCATATAAAGTAGATTGAGGTGGAGAAGGAGATGGAGATGGAGGAGATGGAGAAGGAGATGGAGATGGAGATGGAGATGGAGAAGGAGATGGAGATGGAG